>OX940974.1:139788835-140163880 GCA_954871275.1 Leptopterna dolabrata | reverse complement strand
CGTGTAGCAGAAAATGAAGGGAACTGAAAATCAAAGGTTAACCTTCACCTGACAAACTCAGCGTTCACACCATTTTGCTCTACTGGCCGACTGAAACTACTTTGCTCTGATATTTTGCTTACCATTTTGGCTACTGCTCGCCATCTTTGTGTTTGTAAAATTCTTCATCACAAAAATCGTTTTTTCACCTGACAATATTCAAATAATTATTTTTTATCAATCAATAATTATCGTTCCAGATACTCTAACTAGATTTCAAAATCATTCTGCTCCGTCCCATTTTCCAGAAACTTTACAGAACTGTGCACTCTTTTTTGGTGAGGGGTAATCTCAAACAATATCTCCATAATTACATTTGTATGCTTTTAGATGCCTGTTCATATGTCTAATAATAATGATAATAATAATGCCTTAATGTATAATATAATAATACCTTTCTTCTATAATAATACCTTAATTTATAATATAATAAAGCCTTCATAATTAATAATACTATAATAATACTAGTGTTTACCAATCTGTTCATAGAAAAGAATTGTAATCACTAACTAGTAAGATTGTTGTGGATAGTTTGGATCATTATTTTTTACGGATACTTCTCATCGATTTTTACAGAAGTCTATTAATTATTCCAGATGGTTATTGAGTGTTAATCTCTTGAACCTTCAACAGTCCCCACCAAAATGGATTCTCACAATCATTCCTAAGTCTCTGGGGTAATTATGAACACTCACATCAAGGTGTGATATTCCAATCCGCCGGCATCTTTTAATGAAATTACACATTGGGAGTTGAACTAGCGTTGTGGCGATTTTACGAAGTTTTTACTTGAAACTTTTCAAATTCGTTCCCCTTCCCTGTCTGCTTGCAGCAGAGGGGGGAGACCGCAAGCCTTGGGCTCTCCTAAACATCGGACATTGACCATACACAGGTGTTTCAAGCTACAGCGCGAATATACGTTGCTGTCCGCAGAAAGATTCTAACCGCGGTTTCCACTGGGGTTGTTCGGCTTCAACCCCTCAGAAACCTACCAGCGCAGTACCTACATAGGTACCGTTTTTCCTATTAATCACCTCATCTGTTCAACAACCTGCTTCGCTTTTCGTATTCACCGTCCAATCGATACCCCTATAAATACCTTAGTACCTATACCATAGGACTCATTGGGCGAAGTTCCTCAACTTCAATTAGTCGTTGATATACGGTCGATACTCAATAGCCCCCCCCCCCCCTCCCCCTGCCCCCTTCCTAGCGGTTTCGTTATCAACTGTTTCAAGAGACGTTTGCGAAGTTTCTTCGGTTTGAAATTTTGGTTCTCGTCCGAAGAACTTTTCTCTTTTGCTTGATTTTGTTAAATATTTAGTTGTCTTACTAGTTAGTATAACTGTAGTTTGTGCTTCCACTTCATCGCCCATAATCGAAAGTATCAATGACCGCTATGAACTGAAATTTGGATGGTATGTGCGGGCTTGATCTTTTGAAGTGAATCAGAAGATTACTAAGAGAGTGACTCACCACAAGTCCTCTCAAGTCGACGTAAACTCAACGCAAGTCGACTGTTTGTTTGAAATATGCATACAGAGTGTTCGGGGAGTTCAGCCGTTTCATCTTCTAAATCAGCAACGTCACACACACACACAGTTATTCACTCCTCCAAGAATTTCAAAAGTGTGAAGGCTGACGGAGCTAACACGGTAAAAATTAAAGAAGTAGTTATGTATAGATTTCTGCATTGCCATGAAAAGTTAATTATTAGTGCTGATGTTTCTGGGTAGAGGATGGTAAAAGTATATTGTTATAGTGTCCAAAAATAACAATAGTTTTTTCCGTGGATTGAGCGACTTCTTGAAACATCAAAGAGAACAAAAACGACCGAGAAGTAGTAAACATCTATTAATATTATTTTCACGTTTTGCTTGAAAAGATGCTATCTTCCGTTCTATATCACTGACGTCATGTAAAAAAAAAATGAAAAAATAAAAATAAAGGTTTATTTTCTGTATCGAAGTATAGTGGTGGGGGAGGAGGGGTGGTTATTTATTGGAAGAAGTGGTAGAACATTTACACAAAAACCAAAAACCATGATTTTGTACTGAGATCAGCTACTTCATGAGAAATATGGAATCTTGAAAATTTCACGTTTGCGCAGACGATACGTGAAATTAAAATTATGATATATATATATATATATATATATATATATATATATATATATATATATATATATGTGTGTGTGTGTGTGTGTGTGTGTGTGTGTGCGTGTGTGCGTGTGTGCGTGTGTGTGTGTGTGTGTGTGTGTGTGTGTGTGTGTGTGTGTGTGTGTGTGTGTGTGTGTGTGTGTGTGTGTGTGTGTGTGTGTGTGTGTGTGTGTGTGTGTGTGTGTGTGTGTGTGTGTGTGTGTGTGTGTGTGTGTGTGTGTGTGTGTGTGTGTGTGTGTGTGTGTGTGTGTGTGTGTGTGTGTGTGTGTGTGTGTGTGTGTGTGTGTGTGTGTGTGTGATTATTTATGAACCCACAATTCCACGCACTCCTCCCTTTCCCGACCGTATACATTTTGATTGTTTGGGCCGATCTTATAAGAGAAGAGTCAAGATTTGAATGAACTACTAACCCATTTCCTGTTGAATTTGGTTCGCCATGTTATAATACGGCATTCCTGGTTAATTTAGATGTGTTTGGCCCATGCTGTGTTGTACTGATATTGTGAAACTGTTGTATCATTCTATTTATAAATAAATAAATGAAATAGAAAAATTAAATAGGTGTGGAATATCCCGGATCGTTTTCTCTAAATTTTTGTGTAATTTTAGTGATGGGGAACTTTTGGGGGTTATTAGCCGATAATACCCAGTAGGTACCCCGGTGTCACGGGAGCCCTCTGTAGTAAAAGTGATGAGTTGACTGACTGCCAAATTGCGTTGACGCAACTTACCTACTGCCGCTTCATGTGCACCAAGCGTTACCATTGAACCAAGCGCCCACTGGAAAGTGAACTAAACGATGACACTGAGCGGCGTCTGGTTATACCTCACCTTCAAGACCTGACAGTCGTGCGGGTCCGTACTAGCAGTATCTTCGCTCCTGGTTCAAGGACGTAAGTAGGCAACCGATAAACCCATCAGTTGGCTAGCTAACCCATATCGATCCAACCCAGATTAAGGGATTGACTTTAAAAAACAACTTTCTTCTTTAGGAGTTTCTGGATCCCCTTGATGGGACTAGATATACATCTGGTTTCTTACCCTTGGATGATAAAGATATCACTTTCACTACCTGTACTATACTACGGGGTTGTAATAAATACAACTGGCTCTAGCAGTAGGCATCGATGAGAAGCCACAAAAAATTACCAAAATCCGCGGCAGTTTCACAAATTTCTCATAGGTACGAACCTGTTTCATATGTCTATGTCTGTGCCTATGTCATATTATGTCCATTGGAGAAATGGTGACAACTGAGGTCCACTAATACTCAGACAACAACATCAGAGAGGATGGATTTCGCCGCTCTTACATCAAGTTTCAATAATAACCCATTGCTCAACTTGAAAGAAGAAAACTTTGACTCTCTCTGTAGAAATCTGCCCCATATTAGATTTTATCAGCTGGTACGAAATATTTACCAGTTACCAAAAATACCTACCTACTTTCTTATATTCCTGACATCTTATGCGCTCCTACATCCAGTCATTAAATAAACAAAGTGTCATGGATATTCATGTGAAAAACCTCTGCCTGGACGTGGTAAGCAACAGGTATTTACCCCTCCCCCTACCACAACCTCTTGTAACGCGAATAACTTCGGATATAATAAGGGGATCAGTATTTGCTAGATAGCAAATACTGATACTGCATTTGTAAGTAGCAGGATTTTTATCCCGGAATCTGAATATTATCTGGTTCCGGGCCGGTCTTCCGGCGCTGATGGCCTTTGCCGGAGAGACACGTTTCCTGACTACCCACTCGATTGCCGGGGACAAGGAGTTAGCAAAAGGAAAGCACTGGATATATGTTGTGTATGTATGTATTATTTATTTATTTATTTACGAACAAGCCCAATTACATGGTGAAATTACAAAATAGATGAATCAAGAAAGAAAAAGAAAAAAGATTTAGAAAATGATACTTGATGAAAACAATACTGCAGGTTAATAAACTTATTAATAAAATGAATAAATGTCCATGTTCAATATTAATTACAAAAAACATCCGGCGAGGAAAATATTAATCGTTTTAAGGAAGCCAGTGAGTCTGAGAAAAAGTCGAATTCCGGATGGGCGCAGAGTAGCAAGTTGGCCGTGCGGGGAAGTCGAATGAGAGGGCGGTGCAGCAAATAATTCGTCGCAGAAAATGGAACATGAAATAGGGCTGATGAACGGGCAGAAAACCGTGGCGGCTGGAAAAGGATCCCTGCGAGCAGCTCCGGGCAGTCCAGACAGGCATTCAACAATTTATGCAGGAAAGTGAGGTCAGCAGCACATCTCCTCATAGTCAGCGGAACCAGCTGACTCTTAGCCAACAGACGGTCATAATCGACTTCCGAACCTGGAACGCCGCATTTGAAGGCCACAGCGCAAAAATTTATGCTGCACTCTCTCAAGCCGGTGACGGTGAATAGCGTAAAATGGGGACCAAACTGGAGAAGCATACTCGAGAATGGGCAGAACGAGGGACTTGTAAATCAGGACAATAGCGGGTATACTTGTGAAGTCCCTCGTGTTACGCTTTAAAAACCCCAAGGCTCTCATAGCCCTATTAGCAGTGTCTGAGATGTGGCTTGTAAAGGTCAGTTGTTCGTCCAGCATGACACCGAGATCCCTCAACTCAGTCGATCTTTTCAAAGGTTTTTGGTCGAGGGAATAGTCATAGTTGACACGGTTCCGAGCCCTAGAGAAAAAAATGACTGAGCACTTGGACGGGTTTAAAAACAGATTGCTATTTACACACCAGCGGTCCAAATCAGCCAACGCACTCTGGAGCACTTCACAGTCATGAACCGACCCGGTATGGCAGAACAATTTGAGGTCATCCGCAAAAAGTAAGGATCGCACCCCTCGAGCAAGGCACGACACCACATCGTTGATCATCAGCAGAAAACATAAAGGTCCCAGGTGACTTCCCTGCGGAATACCAGAGATTGCGACAAATTGGGAGGATAAGGCGCCACGCAGCCGGACCTTAAGTCTCCGTCCACCGAGGTAGCTAGCTAGCCACTGGAGAAAAAGGCCATGTATTCCCAACGGCTCGAGCAACGAGAGCAGATGCGCATGAGAAACCCTATCAAAAGCCTTGGCAAAGTCCATCGAAATCAAATCAGTTTGCACTCCATCCTGGAAACCCCCCATGATGAAATCCTGTAGCAAAAGCAAATTCGTCACCGTAGACCTTCCGTGCATAAAACCATGCTGCTCCAGAGCGATGTACGACGAAAATTGCGAGGACAATCTGGCAGCAATCAGCTTCTCAAACAATTTAGGAGCACAAGACAAAGAGCAGATGGGGCGGTAATGCCTGACCATGACTCTATCAACACCCTTATGGATGGGCGTGACGAATGATACCTTCCATCTCGCTGGGAAGACACCAGTGCCCAGCGAACTATTGAAGAGGCACGACAGTGGGTATGAGAGGCCAGCAGAACACATTTTCAACAGTAATTATATTGCTTAAGCTATGATTAATTTATTCTAGTTAAATATTATGTCTTTCTTATACCTTGGTCTTTCCTAAGCTCTCTAGTCCCGTTTTCTACTCGTGCCCGGAGGATTATCCGTATCGGCGGCGGAGACGGCGGCAGCAGCGTTGGGAAGGGGGCATCCGGTATAGCGGGGCGTCCGAGAGTCGCTACCTCCGGACGTTCGACGTTCTAGGGCGTGGGGGCGTCAATCCGCCACGACCGGCATTCCCATTCTTCGGATGGCACCAGTAGTTCATAAAACTTGCGCTGGGCTCATCGCGGAGACTTCCGTACTTGTCGAGTAACCGGGGAAGACAGCCTCGATTTTCTTTTTCAAACAATTCAGTAGCCGTGCCGCGGTGGGGCGTAGTGCTGACTTGGCGCACACGCCTGGGAACGATATCGCCTTCGATGTCCAAATGAAAAGGTAGGATTTCGTTCGGTAGGATTTGCACCGATTTTTGAGCTCGCACAACACTGAACTGTATATGTAGTCCCTTATGAATTTCGTCAGAATCCTCCACCACCTTTCGTCTGCGTATGCGCCAACGTGAAATTCTTGCCAAGCGTCGAGTCTGACGATGACTCTCATCGCTCTTCAGGAACACGTCGTGAACTCTCCAACCCGGCTTCTACCAAAGCATCACCCCAGCCACTCCAATCTCAAGACTGGAAACACATTTCCACGATCTTGTTGTGGATCACATGGGACGGTATGAAACATGAGGGCAACCACCCATCAACCACGCGATTATTCTGACGATGAAATCACTATCGTCGAATAAATCCTGAACGGCATGTCCCACAAAAATAGTTTTAGTACGGTTGAAACCGCCGTGAAAACTTCTTTCCGACAGCACCCACCTTATTCTGGCTTGAGGTCGAAATTGATCCGCGACATGGGCTGGACCGTAGCAACCAAAAGCGCGAACTCGGGCGCTGTCGTTAGGAACGGCCGGAATACGACCAAACAGAAGGTCTGGAGGATCGGGCGATAGCCTATAAGCAGACCCGGAACTCGCTGATCACAATGAGACCACCCTCATGAAAATCCTTTCAGCCGTTTAGCCCTGATGCCGAAACATACACACATACACACACACACAAACTCGCGAATTATATAAAAGGATGTTATCATTGTGGTTGACGTACCACAATTTCAAGCATCAAGACAGGATTTAAGGAGTCTGAAATACCACTGCATGAGTCCAGGAACTAGAAGCTGAATTCACATATACATACGCTGATCATATGATGATATAGGACTCATTGTAAGTATCAGGAGCCTAACCACACTGTTCTGTTTCGTATAGTTATGAGTGGAAAATTTTCGCTCACACAGACCGAAGTTGTTCATAACGGCTGGAACGCAAAGAGTAACTGGGAGTTCTGATTTTGGAATTTCGTGGACAAAAATGGATTTCCACCGTGAAGTGATCCACGTGTGATCTCTACCTTCGTAGTCGCGGAAGCGATTTTGATTTCAGAGCACTGATTCCATTCTCAGAAGCAAGCTCTAGTAGGAAAATAAGGTTCATCATTAGTTTGACAAAAAACTAACATATGAAATGGGCAAGAACCTTTGTTTTTAGCACTTCTTGATGTTTTTTCCCCAATTACTTTGAAGATATTGATGACATTTACGTTGATGTAGTGGGTAACATCAAAACCAAAGATAAATTCGTTGTACAGTAAGTATTTCGAATGAACTTTTTGAACTGCTCAATACGTGTTTATTTCGCCAGTCATATATTTCGCGCATAAATAACTATTAGTTACCTACGTAAATCATAAACATAATTTATTTTGAAATGGTCCAAAATTCTAGTGCAGCTTCAGCCATACCTGAGTCATCAAATGAGGTCCTTGTGGATTCTTGTAGATGTCAATGTCCACTTTACGGGATTTAGTTGCATTTTTTTTTAGAAACGGACTGACCGGACAGTAGCAACGAATTACCCAAAGAAAATTCTATATGGTTCAGCGAAAATTCACCGGAATAACCTAAAACAGCCGGATTAGCGGGCAATGGTTTAAGCGAAAGCCACTGTATTGCAAGTAGGACATTTTCACATGGCGATTTAACATCAATGCTAAGGGCGCATTAGGATTCAGCGTGAACTGCGTTGTAAGTCTTTCCATCTAAGGCCATCTTGAGGTTATTGGAAGTAGATTGCTGGACGATTCATCGACAATCAAAAATCATGGAAAAAATGTGTTTTTTGGCTCGAATGAAAAAGTCGGTGATAAATTTCGAACTCTGCAACCCCTGCTAGATCAATATAAATTTATATTGGCGCCAGTACGTGAGGTTCACCTTTTTTTCTTTTTTTTTCAAAATCAGTACGAAGTACGAGTTCAAGAATACTTTTGAAAATCCATCGATACATCCTCAATCCATCCCTAGATTTCAATATACCTTCACATATTATACCTATGCGTTTTTTGTCTTTGTTTTTCAGTCCAGACGAACGTTGGCTATGAGATACATTTCTAAATTACGCCAAAATGTTACCAATGACGTAGATAAGCAATTCTCAGAAACAAAAGTGGGTCAAATTTGAGTTTTTTTAACACAAAACCCGCTAGTTATCAAATAAAAATGGAGTTATCAATTTCCACTAAGAATAACAGTTAGACAACCGGTTTCAGTGATCAAACCATCCGCCGTCAGTAACAAACAATATAGCTCATCAATTGTTGAGGACGATGAGTTATTTATGAAGTACGAGTAGGTATCAAATTATTTTGAAAATATTGAAAAGACACAAGAATGGTGGGTAAAAACGTTTTGGGGGTCACAAATCGTTAAAAATAGTAACCAGTTTCGAACAATACTACGATTTCATCAAAACGATTACAGTATAATTAATCGTGACGAGAATATAATCATCAACAGTCAGATATTATAAATAATGTTTTGGTTTATTATTCTGCGAATAATACACTGTATGTATTCGCTCAGCGAACAATTTTTATAACACCCCTCAAAAATTTTTGTTCTACATTTCAAGGTGCGCAGATTCCAAAAATGCAATGTCCGTCCGCCGTACGCCGTCCGCCGTATGCATAACTGCTTCATTTTCGGTCTAAAAAATTCGTTCTTTCGCACAGAGGCTCCATTTGGGCCCTAGTTGTGTCCCGAAACTTTACAGCTCAGTCGGAATATACCAAGGGGTGTTATGGGTGAAAAATGCTAGTATAAATAGCGTTTTTTTGGTGTGTTAGTAAAACAGCTTTTGAGGTATCTTTTTCCATGTTTTTTAGGGCAAAAAGACCGCTATGAAGTTGATTTTGACCAAAGAATGAATAATTGAGGTTGTAACGAAGGTTCAGCTCCCAAAATTCATTTTTTATGAGTCAAAAACCTGGGAAGTGGTCTGAAATAGTATCAGCAGGTGAATCAAGAAAGTTAAATGGCGTGATCAATGGTCAAAGATAATTTGAAAAAAAAGAGTGTTATTTGTTTTTGGGGGCCAAAATTGGTGGAAATCATCAGAAATAGCTATTTCAATTATTTCACATGAAAGAAACAATAAATGAACAGCCAACTTTTCGTATGTCCAATAAAATAATAAACCCATGTGATAAGGACTTTGCAGCATTTTTTTTTTTTTTTACGAATTGGGTCAATATTGAATTTCTGGGTATCAAAAATCTCAAAGCTTCCCCAAAAATTGCTCCAAATTCACCATAAAATTAGATAATAAGAATGTAATTTACTTCAAAAATTAGCTCATACAGCCATGCTGCATAACTGGAAATTTTATTTTTTTTTTTAAATCGTATTTGATTTTGGTCTGTTTTCTTACTAAAACCACCCCCCCCCCCCCCCCCCACCAACCCCTTACTGCCATTTAGTAGATAATTATGACTACCTATATAAAGAAATTCAATGAATAGGCAGTCATGGCAATACGCACTTAAAGAAGAAATTATTGAAGGTAGAGGCGAAAGAGGATCGTTATATTTCTCGATAGGCAGTACAAGGTCCAGTCACGACGCCGCCTCACGAATGCCCTGTTATTTTTTGTAGCCGCGAACTAATCCGTCATAATCTGTTGTCGTTCTATGAAAGAAAAAGCGAGTTGTTCAGTTTAGAAACTTCTTCTAATGTTGTGGGTAGGAGAAAGAAATATGCAGGAATACACGGATTGTCTTAAGGTTCCTGGTGTATATTCATGTCACAGTGAATTATGAAATCCCGGCTATGGATAAAATCCAAAGGCGTTGGCTGCGAAGTTTGAAATTTCATCATTTCCTTTTTACCTTGGAAACATCATGGATACCCACCGTGAATCGAGCAAAGCACGACTTTGTTGACCCCCAGCACCCTTGGAAGTAACTCCAGGAAAATGTGGCGTTTATTCAGATTGTCAAGCTCACGTCAGGTATAACTGTATACAGTGCCTAAGCAGGTATATAAAACGAGCTGTGTTCCATGCATTACCTATTTTCATCTGGTAGGCATTGTTTTCGTAAGCCTTTGTAAAATGCTAGAATTGATACTTCGTCCTGAGTATCAATCCCTACTAACCTCAGCCCACACAGCAGGATTCCACTGGTTCTTTTCTGGCCTAATATACCGGACAGGTCGAAGAGTGGGGGCAATGGCCTTGATGTAGTGGACTAGGCGTCTGACTATCACGTACTCTTCTCGTGTTCGAGTCCTGGTGGCAGTAACAGTTTTTTTCACCTTATTTCACATTTTATCTTCCAATACTATCAATTAATTTCATGACCAGGGACTTATAATTTAATTTTTGTTTTGGTTTATTTTCCCCATACAACCTCACGATAACAGCTGGTAAGCTGCTGCATGGCGTCCGACACGAACGGAATCTCCGTCCCCAGGATGCAGGTTCCAGACGCCGCTTTTTGAGTGAGTCAACCAGAAGACAAGCTGACCAATCCCCATCCTCCCGCCCGTTTGAGCGCCACGAGAACTGCATGGAGTCACTCCGTCGGAATGCAGTCCTACCCATGAGGTTGAGGTTAGGTTGTACTGAACCCTCTCGGCCAGACCATCCCCATTTTTTCCTTTCTCCAATTTGAGCGCCACGAGAACTGCATGGAGTCACTCCGTCGGAATGCAGTCCTACCCATGAGGTTGAGGTTAGGTTGTACTGAACCCTCTCGGCCAGACCATCCCCATTTCTTCCTTTCTCCAATTTGAGCGCCATGAGAACTGCATGGAGTCACTCCGTTGGATGCAGTCCTACCCATAACCTCTCGGCCAGACGATCCCCATTTCTTCCTTTCTCCACTTTGAGCGCCATGAGAACTGCATGGAGTCACTCCGTCGGAATGCAGTCCTACCCATGAGGTTGAGGTTAGGTTGTACTGAACCCTCTCGGCCAGACCATCCCCATTTCTTCCTCTCTCCACTTTGAGCGCCACGAGAACTACATGGAGTCACTCCGTCGGAATGCAGTCCTATCCATGGGGTTAAGGTTAGGTTCTATTGAACCCACTCGGCCAGACCATCCCCATTTCTTCCTCTCTCCACTTTGAGCGCCACGAGAACTACATGGAGTCACTCCGTCGGAATGCAGTCCTATCCATGGGGTTAAGGTTAGGTTCTATTGAACCCACTCGGCCAGACCATCCCCATTTCTTCCTTTCTTCAACCCCGACGAAGTTTCTTACGTGCCAACCTCTTCAGGATCGCTACACAACGTGAGACTTCCCCCTCAGAGTACCCAGTCTGCCCAGTCATCAACACCCGAAGCTAGTGGTGGAAAATAAAAGCGAATCATCGATTTATAGATGTATTTTTAAACATCGACAAGCAACCATAGGTGGTAGCAAAACATCTATGCTTTTGAAACCACCGATGTTCTTAGAAAAACATCGATGTTTCTATTTAAGGTTTATTGTTTCATATCGACGACAAAATCCATCCCGAGGGCCATTTTCGAGGGAAATTGATGTTTTTAATAGAAACATATCTGTTCTTATCAAAAATATTGTTATCATGAACAAGAGATTGAGGAGAAAACATTTTCATATGAATTTAAATTTGCATAGAAAGAAGATTAGTGGGTATGGAAAAATTTCAACATTTCTACAGATAGTTACATGTTAATTTAAATTTTAAAAACCTTTATTACTTATGATAATGATTGAGCAGGAAAAAAAGTAAGTATAAGAGAAAATAACGAAAAAAGAATGTGCGTGCGTTTGTGTTTCCTCCGTGTTCCGTTTATTGTGCTGAAGAACGAGGGGTAAACCAGTAAGTGTGTGCTTTTCGTATAACAGTTGCTCACAGCTTTCAGCCTCGATGGAGCGTAGTACGGTTACCATACATACTCTTTTTATAGTATATGTACTCCTTTTTAGGTGCTTTTCTCTATACTCTTCTCTTTTTTCTTACCGGAGCCTAATATACTCTTTTTTCAATAGACAGAGAAGAAAACTTGAAAAAATTAATGATGACCTACGTTGATCCACCCTAAAATCGCCTACTCTTCTTCCTCCACCACCACCATTCACTCTATGGCCACTCTACGTACTCGCACCTAGGTGATTCTAGTCAAACGATGGGGCCAAAGCCACCAAGAGGGAAATGCAAATTAGAGGTGTGTAAACCCAGTTCACCTGAGTGAGTTGACTCCCAGCAGGTCACTCAGTTCGAAGACAAGTTCAGTGGGAGAAGGGCACCAGTTCACTTTGAAGTGAACGCGCAGGACCTGCGACCTGCTAGGAATTTCTTAGTACGGGCAACCTCTAGACTCATTTATTAACATTTTTCTGCTGAATTCATAGAATTATCTAAAGAGAAGCTTTAGTAAAAAAATGTATTCATATAAATATTTTTTAAAGCTTACCTAGTAAGGTTAAGTAGGAGAATCAATAAAAGTACTAAGACCATTTTCTCAAAAAGAAAAAATAGGTATATTTTTCAATAACGAAATTAGGAAAATAACAAAAATCGTGACCCAAATTTGCCGTAGAATTGTTCTTTACACTTATCTTCACTCCACAATAGTTGCACAAACCGACAGAGTTATCGTTCGATACTTTGAAATGGAACCAAAGTTCACTTTTTTTTACTCATGATTCGTAAAACACAAAACAAACAAAAATGTCCCGAGTTATTGCACTGGATAGGAAAGAATTTAGGCTGTGGGATTGATGATTGAGATAAGAGTGAGATAAGGGCGAACTGAACTGTCAAAAGGAACGGCGAACTTGTGACCTGCTACCAGCTCCGGTTGGTGGGATGGAAGGTCCCGAGACTCGGGGGAAACCTTAGTGAACGGCGAACGGGTGAACTGCGAAATTCCCTCGGCAGGTCATTTGGGACCAGTTCACTTGAAAGAGAAGGTCTTTGAGACAAGGTCACTCATGATCATGACCGACACATCTCTAATGCAAATTTAATGTCGCGATTTTCAAGACTGGTTTGTGTAGGTACCTACTACTTAATATCAGTATTGATGAAACTATTATTTCCCTAAGTCACTTGTAAAATGGAACTGGAATAAAAAAGGGATACCTCATAGGCACTACTGAAGAAAGTAATAAATTATTGCTGTAGCTGCCTACCTTGTTTTCGTAGGTAACTTGCCTGAAAGTAAGTTTTATCTAGAAACTACCCAGTAATAATTAGGGTATATTCTGACATCCGGATCGTTATGCTCTTTTTTCCAAGGGAGATCTGGTAGACCTAGAGCGTAGCCTGATGAAAACGTGAACGATCATAACTGTAAACCGGTGTTTTTTTGTTAGGTAGTAGGTTACAATCGCAAACTATCGATACATACATCGAAGGGGCTGATGTAAAGATTCGGTAGGATTTGCAGCATTTAAAATGAAATCTGAAAAAGATTCTGGAAACATCGATTATAGATGTTGTGAAACATCGATCTTTTGAAACATCGACGGCCAAAAATCGATGGCATGGAAACATGGACTAAAAGCATCGATGGAAAAACATCGATGTTTTTTCCAGACCATCGATGTTTTGAAAATATCGATGTATCGTTGCCATCCCTACCCTAAGCGCCAAACTCAAGCGCCCGTCAAGTGGCGAATTCAACTCTCCCACACGATTGTGTACAGTTCACCTACTAGTGGCGCACGCTACTATTTCTTTCAACTAGTTTTACTTACGAAGTCTTGTATCTCGGACCTTCTGTCCATTGATAACTCTCTAAATGTCCTAGAAATTCAGCTGTATTTCAAGATCTGTTTTATTATTATATTATCTTTACAATGTTCTACAAAACCGTGTTTTTCTGTTCCCCTGAACTCCTGGTCTCACAGCTTACAGTAGTGTTAGATACAATTTAAAGGGCCTAATTGTAGTGGAACACTAACCTAGTCATTCCGATTTAAATTAAACTAGGGGAAATATGCCTAGGACACCTACTTGAAATTTGAGATTATCAGAATAGCAAAAATTGGAGGGAGCCACATAAGTTCACTTAATTTTTACCAACGCCCAAATTTTTACCACACACCAACCTTATTTATGAACATGAACTTCAACTTGCCTTGTGCTAGGTACTTGCAAATTTTCAAACTTTTTGGAGATGATTGTCACCATGAATTAAAAGCAAAATCGATTCTAGGACTCCGGAAACTCTCCTAAGAATCAAACCGTGCACTAGGTACCAAATTATCTAGCACACGAATCCTCATGAATTGTTTTTTCACGGACTTCTAATTGAGTTTCTATACTATATACGCCTCAAGGGCGTTCATGATCAATAATTGTGATCAATCTCTGAACTAAAACTACGAGTACGTTGCTGTATTTACTATTCATAATACTGAGTAAAGCCATACAGTACACTTTTAGGAAAAAAAGTGACTTTCAGAATTGGAGACAAATTGAATGATATTAAAATTTACACAAATCGTTAAGTTCCCTGGTTCAAAGCGTTTTCCTGTATTTTCAATTAGGTACTTGACAAAGGCTTTTTTTAAATTGTAATAGTATTATTGGCTCCCTGCGGTCTCCGGAGCTGATTTTTCGTACACCCATTCTCGAGGGGCCCCTGAAGACGTATACCAAACTAGCTGTGTACCCGCGCTTCGCAACGGTAGAACAGGCACCCCCTTTAGGACAGGCCCCACTCATAACAGATACCACCTTCTACGTTCAGCCGTTCTCATTTATCGCGCCGAGACAAACAAACAGACTGACACTGTTTTATGATATATTATACTATTTGAACCGACGCGTGTTGCTGCGATTTAAATAAATGGAGCCAACGGTCATGTATTTTAATATGCCTGTATCCCCCCCTCCTCAACTGATCAGAAACCTTCCCCAATGCCAACCCTAACTGCCTTTAACCCCCCCGTATCCTATGAACCCTCCCTACCTGGTTAGAAACATTCCTCAATGTTCACACAACAAATTCCCAAAGTTGCACTCCAATTGGTCAAGTAGTTTTGAAATTTCTGTAGACCCCCCCCCCCCCTCTCTCATAACCTGTACCCCCCTCCCACTAACATCCTGATTGAAGTACCACTTGAATGTACCTACTCGTCGAGCTGAATCCAGAATCTAATTACAATCGGATTTACGTCCAACCGTTCAAAGTTATTATAAGCATAAACGTCCTCATAGAAGTGATTATAACACGTTTTTTAGTAGTATTTCATTCATAGCGTTTCAACGGATGGACAGATTCAAATGCGGATTTTTCATAAACCTTCCCAGATAAATTCTGCGTCAAATGGTACCAGCCGCAACTTTCTACGTTCAGCCGTTCTCAATTGATGCCGAGACAAACAAACAGACAAACAAACAGACACTGTTTTATTATATGTATAGATATAGATTTCAACCTTGGGACCATCAGATGCCGGGGTTTGAAAACCGCTATTTCAAGATGTTCTGCTTGTCGTTGTTATTTGACAGGGCTACAGCCTCACAGAAATTACAGATCAAACTGAAATTTTGCACACACATTCTCTACACTCCATGGGAGTGAATCCCCCCCCCCCCCCCCAACCACCATTTGAAACATTTTTAGGTCCATTTCTCAGTAGGTACTGAGAAATTTTTTTTAGGTAGGTACTTGGAAAAAATGTTCACTTCATCAATGCAAAAAGATGTGATTTCTCCCCCACTCATCCCCCCCCCCTACCCAAACAACTGTAAAAGTTTAACTGTTGCAAAAGTTTACCAGCCAAAAAAACCTCCTCAGCCGTAAAAAGGATTGTTAACCATTTTGCCCGCCAAAATAGCATGCTCGGTGTTTTGCACCTCCCTCTTGGATGTGCATACAGAAACCTGCTCCTTCCCCTCCTGTTGGATATGTGTACAGAGACCTGCCCCCCCCCCCCCCCCCCCCCCCGTCGTCGTGGAATCTCTTTCAACGTTGTTTGGCTGGCAGCTTTTGCCCCGCAGGCGAAAAGCCCCCACGAAACAGCATTGAAAGGTTTCTGTACACATATCCAACAGAGAGGGAAGGAGCAGGATTCTATATGCACATCCAATAGCGAGGTGCGAAGCACCGAACATGCAATTTGGTGGGCGAAATGGATCCTTTTTGCGGCTGAGGTTTTTTTGGCGGGTGAATTGTTACAACATGGTTGGTTTTGGGGTTGTTTATATTACCTGGTATAAAAAGGTTGTATGGTAGGTATATAAAACACTGATGACTCGATTAGGATTCTCTTTCATGTTACATCACCTTTTACTAACGAACAAAGAGGAGTTTCCAGTGGACGCTTTTTCGCATGCTTTGGGTGAACTTCAGCATAGGATTCAAAGGATAATTACTTAATTAATTTTGGGACAGGTGTGGTAATCAAGTAGCTACTTCGGAAAGGTAGGGCACGCGTTCAGTGCCTCAAGGGACCTTCCAGTAGGCATTATCAACATAAGGATAATTTATACTTGAATTGCCCGCATTCAAGTTTGCAGAAGGAAAACTCTATTATTTGTTCAGGTGTTGAGCGCACATCATCTTACTTGGACGCCTATGACTGGTTTTTCCGTTTTGTGTAAAACTGGGTAATTTGGACATTTCCGCGGGGAGATTCCAGGCAGGGTGTTTATTAGCATTTCAATTAAGTAGCTGTCTTAAGTTTATGGCATTTCCTCACATTTCTATTTTCCTTCCTGTACAGTACTAAACATATGTTTGAAATGAACAATGAAATTAGTTCAACAGGATTTCTGTTTATCATTATATTTCAACAATAATGGTGATGGTGGTTTCCCGCCACTCATTTCCAACTTATACGACAATAAATAATTAGTGGAATGATTATATTCTTCTCGCATCGACCCCAAGCTCTTTTTTGTGGATCAAAATTTGCATTTTCATCAAAACAGCACATCAAAGTTAGTGGGGCTTGGAATTTTAATTGGATTGGGCCCCAAACAACCCCACACTGTGGAGGGATTGTAGAAATCCTACTTTCTTGTTATTTTCGGTGTACCAAGATTCAATTGGTCAAGCCTCAAATATCCGTACATGACTGTGATCAATTCAGGTTTGAGAGATTGATGAGACAATAATTAGGATTCCCAGGTTGATTGTTGACTACTAACTGCTGGAACGTTATGTGTCCAAAATAGGTCCGTTTTTCTTCACTAACGCAGATAACTACTCAGACTTCGTCGAAAATTACCCATTCACATATAACAAGTAGGTACAGCACACAACATGCGGCAAATGCGATTCGCACATTATATATGTGGACCAGGGTACATATAGGCGTAAACCGCAGATGTAGTAAATATTTCCACATAAATGTAGACGTCGGGCTTGGTTCTCACCTGGAAGACCAGAGTTCGATCCCTGGCCATCCCTCGTGCCAACCCATCGCGGTGAGGGTGCCTTGAGCGAAATGATCAGACAAGAATTATCTTCATTAGTGGTCTGACGTAAAGCAGAATGTGCGCTTAGTTTACCGTTTTGAACGCTACACGTATGCGCACTCATGTAAATGTCGTCTACATCTGACACGTATATGCGTATGCACGTATACATTCCTACATGATAAATGTGTTGTAACTTCGGATTTAGTCCAAAGGGTACCTATTCATTGTAGGACGACCAAGACCAAGACTACTACCGACTTCATTTCCGATGGCTGAAATGCGATAATCCGAACAGGAGTATTAGGAAGATATCCGTTAAATCTTGATAGCTGAATGTCTGAACTCAGGTTATGTTCACGCAAGATCACAACTTATGCATTATTTCATGGGTTATGTGAAACATGGGCTTATATTCCTAACGACCCAAACACATAGGTACAATTAGCATCGATTTTTCATTCTGAGTATTTCAAGCTATGTAGCAGAAACCTTGTCTGATTCATAATTTTTTTTTTCTTTAAATGTATCAGTCATTAGCGTAGATGTCAAAACATGTTTCTCTCTATTTTTATTCCTCACTTTGTTGGGTGATAGGGACCGTGGGGTAAAATCGAATGGAAGTAACGATGCGAGGAAGTTATATGGCCCACCCGCTAAGCAGGTTTTTGTAGATAGGTTGTATAATCTTGTTTCCGTTACAGGCCCAAGTATCGATTCCTCTGTCCAAACTCGAATCGAAATTATCAATAATGAGAATACTAGGTACCGGAAGCACATTTGAGGGCACTATCAGAATCGCTTATACCGTCAAGGATTACGAATATCGATCGGTATCGGGCGTCCCGACGAGCCAAAACCCCTCAAAGTGACCAAAAACAAGCTCCCCACTAGCGCGGGGCTTACGGGTCAGTCACACTCCCCAACTCGCTCAGTCCACGACGATAAAAGGGGCGAGGTAGGTAATAGCGTTCCACAAACAGATTCGTCCACTGATAGGCGGGAGGACGATGTTGAACCTTCCAGGACCAACCGCCATCCGCCACCTTGTCAACTCGTACTCATCTCTTGGAAGAAACCTTATCGCTCGTTGCCACACTTTAAGGCCGGTTTACACGCTCCAATAAATTGGAGCAATTTATCGTAGCAATCGAGTTGTTACAATATATCGTTAGGTGTAAATGGGACATCGTAGCGATTTATTGGAGTTGGAGTTGGATTGGATGGTTGATCCCGGCCGGGATCAATTTCCGCGAATCGTAGCGACATGTTGGAGCGTGTAAACGAGGGGAACGCATTTCTCGCTACGATTTCTCTCAGTTTGCAATCTTGTAGTGCGACAGGTACCACTACCTTCCTTGTCTCAACGTGCGTTTTTCTTGTCTATATGGCAGATATATCAAAACAGACTCCTCGCGAGTTTCTAACGGAGTTCATTGAACTATACAGAAGTTTTCCTTGATTGTGGCTCGTCAAGAGCAAGGAATACTCCGACAGAAACAAAAGACTTAGCTTATATAAGAAAAAAAGATATAGCTTAGAGGAGAAACTAAGCTGAGCAGCTCAAGATATGTCCCCTCGTCCATCCTCAAATAATTTCGCCAATCATTTGGCTCAGTCCGCAGCTCCTTTATTAATTTCACATGAGACAATTCTCTCTTCTTCAATAACCACTCGCGGCTCCACTTAGATCTAGGTTTTCGCGATCTTTCCGTTTTTTTGGCTAAACATCCGATCATCAAACTCAACAACACTACTTCGTCCAGCTTTTCAAAATTCTTTTTTAAATGGGGTCGATAGCTGGAGACGAGAAGAAATCGTTACAATTGATTGGAGCGTGTAAATGACACTCCACTCTTCAATTTATTGGTGCAATTCACAGCTCAATCTTGACGTCGAGAAATCGCTACGATATATCGTAGCGTGTAAACCGGCCTTTACGCGAACACCTCCTGTTGGAGGGAAAACATCTGGCCCAAGCGATTTTCGCGCTGCGGATAGACCACCGACAAAAACTTGAAGAGTATCCCTAATTCCCTCCAAATACTCGTACATATTGAAATGGCGGTTGGGGGTGGGAAGGCATAAAGGAAATACATAGGCAATTAATATTATGCTAAGTGGATAAAACCCTGGACAACGAAAATCTATGCTTGTAACAATAAATTGAGAGAATACAAGCTCCGTTGGAACAAGAGATTCTACCCTTAGGATATCCATCCATATATGTATACTGGTGAAATCTTGAATGCTGGGACGTCCATGATGATGGGGTGTCTTCCGAATTGAAAGTTGAGGTAGAACAACATTTATGTGACATTTTTTAAGCCGAAATGTATTTACTCCATACACCAGAACACCAAACTAGCATTAATATAGATGGGAAAAATTAATTTGAGTGATTCGTGGTTGGGGGGGGGGGGGGGTTAGTAAATGGGAAATTGGGATTATACGTGAACGATAGTGGGGAGGGAGTCCAGTTAAGATGTTGAAAGGAAGCACAACGCATTCCTTAATCTGCCTAAATGTAGTTAAGTAAAAAAGCGTTCCTATTTGAATGAACTTGTGGCAGTCCAACTTGGCATATGAGATTAATAGCATCACGAAAATCGCGGCAGGAGAGGTGTCAAGGGAAAATGACGTTGCACTTGTTTCTTCTGCTTTCTTATATACTAGCCTGACCGCTCGCTTCGCTCGCTTTCCGAGATTCGCTGTACGCAGTATCGCGGAACCAACAAACGACGGAAAAATCCCATAGCCTACCGGGTATTTGTGCCCAATTTTATCAAAATCCGTCAAGCCATTCAGGAATTGACCATGGTCGACCATATTTCCGCTATGGTCAGGGAATTAAAAATGCGCCTACGTTCAACTTGGGAGGCTACCGGATATTGCTGCCAAATTTGGTCGATATCCGTTGAGCAATTCGGGATTCGACCATGGAGGGGCCCATGGATGCGCTAAGGTCGACCGCGGGGGTAGTCCGAAGGGTCGATCGTAGATGAAATTTCACGTAGATTACGAATACGCGATAAAAAATAGGGGTTACCATTTCAATTAACGAAGTTGACCATGGTCGACCATAGTTCCGCTATGGTGAGGGAATTAAAAATGCGACGTTGCACAACTTGGGAGCCTACTGGATACTCGTGCCAAATTTGGTCGATATCCGTTGAGCAATTCGGGATTCGACCATGGAGGGGCCCATGGATGCGCTATGGTCAGGGAATTAAAAATGCGACGTTGCACAACTTGGGAGCCTACTGGATATTCGTGCCAAATTTGGTCGATATCCGTTGAGCAATTCGGGATTCGACCATGGTCGACCATAGTTTCGCGATGGTCAGGGAATTAAAAATGCGACGTTGCACAACTTGGGAGCCTACTGGATATTCGTGCCAAATTTGGTCGATATCCGTTGAGCAATTCGGGATTCGACCATGGTCGACCATAGTTCCGCTATGGTCAGGGAATTAAAAATGCGACGTTGCACAACTTGGGAGCCTACTGGATATTCGTGCCAAATTTGGTCGATATCCGTTGAGCAATTCGGGATTCGACCATGGTCGACCATAGTTCCGCTATGGTCAGGGAATTAAAAATGCGACGCTGCACAACTTGGGAGCCTACTGGATATTCGTGCCAAATTTGGTCGATATCCGTTGAGCAATTCGGGATTCGACCATGGAGGGGCCCATGGATGCGCTAAGGTCGACGGCGGGGGTAGTCCGAAGGGTCGATCGTAGATGAAATTTCACGTAGATTACGAATACGCGATAAAAAATAGGGGTTACCATTTCAATTAACGAAGTTGACCATGGTCGACCATAGTTCCACTATGGTGAGGGAATTAAAAATGCGACGTTGCACAACTTGGGAGCCTATTGGATATTCGTGCCAAATTTGGTCGATATCCGTTGAGCAATTCGGGATTCGACCATGGTCGACCATAGTTCCGCTATGGTCAGGGAATTAAAAATGCGACGTTGCACAACTTGGGAGCCTACTGGATATTCGTGCCAAATTTGGTCGATATCCGTTGAGCAATTCGGGATTCGACCATGGTCGACCATAGTTCCGCTATGGTCAGGGAATTAAAAATGCGACGTTGCACAACTTGGGAGCCTACTGGATATTCGTGCCAAATTTGGTCGATATCCGTTGAGCAATTCGGGATTCGACCATGGTCGACCATAGTTCCGCTATGGTCAGGGAATTAAAAATGCGACGCTGCACAACTTGGGAGCCTACTGGATATTCGTGCCAAATTTGGTCGATATCCGTTGAGCAATTCGGGATTCGACCATGGAGGGGCCCATGGATGCGCTATGGTCGACCGCGGGGGTAGTCCGAAGGGTCGATCGTAGATAGAATTTCACGTAGATTACGAATACGCGATAAAAAATAGGGGTTACCATTTCAATTAACGAAGTTGACCATGGTCGACCATAGTTCCGCTATGGTGAGGGAATTAAAAATGCGACGTTGCACAACTTAGGAGCCTACCGGATATTCGTGCCAAATTTGGTCGATATCCGTCGAGCCGTTTGGCCGTGCATAGAAAGACAGACAGACAGACAGACTCACTCACAGAGATCCGTTTTTATAATATAGTAGGGATTTGTATTCCTATTATGTTTCTCTATGTAGCACTATTTTTTCGAGTAAGTCTAAATCTCTTCGGTTTCTCTCGTAACAATAATTTTACTCAGTAAACCTTGCATAGACAACTAAGATATTTGAAATTAAGAACTACCGACTAACTTTTTATGAAACTACTAATTCTTAATTTGGTAAACCATAAAGCCAATATCAACATGAATTTCTCCAGCGTTGCAGTTGTGGCGAACTACCTGATTTTAGTGGTAAAATACCTTATCTGGATGTAGCAGTTTAGTGTAAGGCAATAAAGGCCGTAAATATACTTTTTTATTTAGTTTTTCGATACCGACACGACGCTATCAGAAGACGTTTGCTACATGACCCAAATTACTATCCATAGCAACGCAGGGGCTATTCAGTTAGTATTTAAATGAAACTACAAAATTATTTCTGAGTTCAATTATTCATAACTGCATAGACATTGATTCTATAACCAATTCTATTTGATTACGATTGTAAATGAAGAGTCTGAGCCTTGGATGATTTTCATATCGGTTTACATAACCATCTCCAGTACCCTGAAGCTTTCGCTGCGTAGGTAGAGACCCTGTTTTTTTCGGGGAACTGAAGTCGGTTACATAACTCGAAACCGACCCTTCCAAAATGAAAATATTCAAAGCGAAAGACCCATCTTCTTCTCAATGTTATTCGATTGGATTGCGAGTAGTCAAATTTAGGCTTGACCTAATAAGTGAGACCTACCGAAAGGTTTTTTTTTGTTTAATATACATTCAACTTTTTATATTACAATTTACTCGGTTTTGTTAACAAACATGGTTTAAATAGCGGACATGAGGTGCAACGGAACGTGGTTGAGGGACTGTGTCCGGTGACAGTCCCAATAAATTTATTGCTGATGTATTGCAGATTTGTGCGTGGTTATGTTTTCGTACAGATACGATTCACACGGTTTCCTCTTCGGGAATATCGAGATCGCCATCGATGGATCGATCACATTTCTCACATACCAAGGGGCGTCGAGCACTCGGTTTTGCTGGTTTAATTTGCATTTTGCTGGTTAGACCTCATACTGAACAACCATATCGCCGGGCATGTAACGGTGTGCTAGAGCAGTCGTTTTTTGTCTATGGATAATAGCGAGCTATGACCGAGTGTAATGGCTTGCGTAGGTTGATTCTACGTAGCACGTATCACCTTCACTGACTCTCCAATATGTGAGGCACTGCTGCAGATGAATCCACAGGTACGATCTTACTTTGTCAGCCACAGGTAGTTGAAGATCGGTCATCGCAAAATCGGCGTAATCTTGCGGTTGGTTTTCGATGTGATGGTGATGGAATTGATTTCTGGTGTTAGAGTGATGACGCCGCGGGATGGCACACCGTCACACTTTTTATTAAACGATCGGTTTGGAATGAATATCTGTACATCTTACTCGATAATACGTGTCTGTTAGCAATGGTTACAGCACTATGTTTATGTGTGTATGTATATTTGAGGGCTATGGAGACTACAAATAGGAGAAGTTGGGGTAAGATGACGAAGCTAAGCTTCTGAGATTTTTCCTGGCCTTAATAAATGGATTAAAGAGCTGAAATTTGTACGCTTCCAATCCTTCCAAGAATATTCCAATTTTTTCATTCGCCTAACAATTCCACATTCAAGGGGTGAAAACTGATTTTTTCCAAAAAAATCATTTTCGTCATCTTGCCCCAATTCCATGTTCAAGCTTCATCCAAACAAGAGTCCGACCTTTATCCACCTCCCAAACTCCTCACTGCAAACATGTACATGATGAACCAAACAACGAGTGACATAAGGTCAAAACTTTATGAATAGTTTAATGCTCATCAGCCATATTAAGTTAAATATACC
Source organism: Leptopterna dolabrata (assembly GCA_954871275.1). Taxonomy (NCBI): domain Eukaryota; kingdom Metazoa; phylum Arthropoda; class Insecta; order Hemiptera; family Miridae; genus Leptopterna; species Leptopterna dolabrata. The sequence continues at coordinate 140,139,915 of OX940974.1, read as the reverse complement.
AAACTTTATTTAATGGTTTAATATGCTTAAGTTATCGATCGAGGTAGGTAGTTACTCATACTTAATGGTGTGAAAAAAAAAACAATAAAACAGAGCTGAATGTTCAAAATAGCATGCGAGGCAAGACGGTGAATTGAAAAGTCATTCGTCATCTTACCCCAGTCATCTTTCGTCAACTTGCCCGATGCCACCGTTATTATGAGACCGTTGCTAGAAATTATCCAGTACCATCGTAAACAAAATGGATTTTGTACGAAACGGTAGGTTTTGAGTTGTGCTTTCAGATATCTGCGTGATAAAATTGAAAAACTCACCGTAGAATGATGAATCCTTAGGATTTGAGGACTGAAAATTACATGGATTTTCACTAAAAACACACCCGGCCTCCTAGCTCCTCAGACAGTGTGAGGAAGCGGATTTCTTGCATTGAGTGCCAAGGGCAGCCAGCTGGGGAATCTGATGCTACATTGCAGATGCTGCTATGTGTGAGCGACTAGGAGAAATAATGAATTCGTCGTCTTGCCCCACCTTCCCCTACGCAATGTCGTATCACTTGAACTTCAAGTTTAAAAAAAAGCTAGTGACGTACTTATCCAGGGTGGCCCACCAAAGGGAAACCATCCCTTCATTTTGTAAATAACACCTTCACGGTCTAGAAAACATATATAAAAATATACATACATAAATCTTTTATCACTAGGTTGGTAATACACAATGCCAATGATTTATATTTTAATTTTGTTATTAGATTGATGAGTGTTGAGCACCTGCTGTCCTACCGACCAAGATCTGGTTACCGATTTCAAATTATATAACCATTTTCTGCAATTATTTAAACATGACGTGACGTCAGAATGTAAAAGTGAACGGAATGGGGGGGAGGGGTTTTGGATAAACAGTGAACTTCACGCCCTTAAACATTTATGGCTTGTCCGCTTCACCTGCTGTTCCATGAGATAAATAATACAGTGAACCTGCCAGTCTCGCCTCTCAAGTGTCTGGAGCCCAAGTCGAGTACTTTTATTTCAATCCTACATCAAGTTAGAATCCCATCAATACTAGCTTGAACTGTGAATATAAATTCTCGTAAACTCATTGTATAGGGTCAAATCAATATTACCGTCATCGATCCCAATGATGTCATCTGAATTGGTGATTCGCCGCTATCAATATGGACTGTGAGACAACATTCAAAACTACTGATTTTCCTCAATGTACGAGTAGATTGAATTATCTACCCACATTTCCTCTCCCGCTGTTCAGTTTGCGTCGCTTTTGGGGCACATGGAACGCTGTTGCATGAATCGTAAGATACCTACTTAAATCATTTTAGAGGGTTGCCGCAGAAATTTGTAGATATTAACGCCGAGATTCGTGTTCCAATTACTGAGTTCATTTGACACTTTCATCGGGGTCACTGGGACGACCCGATGTTTAGGGGTTGAGATTGCGACGGCGACAGAGGTCCTTTGGTTCGAATCCCAACGCCCTTCTTCCCAACCGAGGGCGGTAGGCTTGAGCGAAATCATCGGAACAAATTCCAGTCATGTTCGCGGCGCTAGAAGGACAGTTGGACGTACAGTTCAGCCTGGAATGGCGATTTTTTAATTTACTTTGGTAGCTATTGATATTACTGGAATGCTTTGAAAAAATTTGGCCAAACTGAGCAGTAATCATCGAAGAAAGAAGCAGCTAAATTAAAATATCAATATATTTGCAAACAATCTTAAGGAGCAACCATTTTATCAAATTCGAGTTCTATTTTTCTTTTCAAATTTGTGAAAAATATTGAACGTTGTTTAATGCACCAAAAATCCGGATGGCATTCGAAAGTGGTCAAGCAAGAAGAAGTTCTCGAGCAAGATGATAATGTTCTCTCAACATTCAGCGTGAGACATCATTAAGCAATTAACATTAAGATTAAAACCGTAATACGAAGTGGAGGAGGATGTTTACCGTAGCTTTGGGGCTCAACATTAAAATGGTTCAGCACTACCGCTTTGTACAATACTCAAAAAGCTATCGAAAAATTAGGATAATGAGGATAGGGACAGTTACTGTTTTCCAAAATTTCGTCATATTTCACACTGCACGGCTGGAAGGCCCTCCTTTGTTTGTTTTGAGGTTGAGTAAATAACGGTAATGATACATTGATATGTAATCTTATTGTGCAAATACCAATGGATGTGAGGTGGGTGCTTCAGATGAAATTTTCCATTTGTGGAGTTTCGAACAATAAGTACAATAGGCCAGTCAGCAGAGGTATTGTATGTTGCAGAAGGTGGTGTAGAAGCTTTTTTTTTTCACTTGTACATACAGTATATGGGTACAAACGCGTAAAAAACTACATCACCTTTTGCTACCTACAGTACCTGTACTGACTGGCCTGTTGTACTTACTGTTCAAAACACAAAATGGAAAATATTAACTAATGCACCCACCTCATATCCATTTTTGGCGAATTTTCAAAGAACATAAAGCTATTGCAATGAGTCCAAAATTTTCAGAACATGAATTTTTGAAATTATAAAATTCATTATTATTATTATATTTAATTATTATTATAATTATTAAAACTAATTTCAAAAATTCATGTTCTGAAATTTTTGGAGCATCTGAATGTTTGTATTGCCAAACAAAAGAATGATTTCGAAGATGAGCAATTTTCAAAAATTCTAAGGGGGCCAAATTTGAGTTTTTATGCGTCAAAAATCTGTAAAAACGGCTGAAATCGCGAATAATTTAATATAAAACCATTGAAAGAGGTATGGAAGGGTGAGTAAGGCAGTCAATTACCATTTCAGTTCATTCTATCATCATTCTAAGGGGGCCAAATTTGAGTTTTTAGGCGTCAAAAATCTGTAAAAACGGCTTAAATCGCGAATAATTTAATACAAAACCATTGAGAGAGGTATGGAAGGGTGAGTAAGACAGTCAATGACCATTTCAGTTGTTTATCGTACAGAATAGGGGTCAAATTTTGATTTTCGGGGGCAAAAACTTGGTATTAAGGGATAAAAAACTATATTAATTCACCTGACGTTGTGTGGGATGGTGATTCACGACAGAAAGAGGGGCTAGATATTTCGATGATGAAAACATTTTTCTCAGAAAATATTGGGCCTAATTTGATGACTTTATAAGGGTCAGAAATTGGTGAAAATTGCTAAAATTACGAAAAAACTGTATAATTTTACTAAAAGCAGTATGGTTTCTCGCTGTATCATCTTTTTACACAATAGCACGAATATTTCTTTGAAAATTCGCTCCTATAGCCATGCTGTATGACTGGAACTTTTTACTTGTACATATGGGTGCAAACTTGAAAAACAAAAATGCTAACACGGCGGACCTCGGCACAACTTTTGGCAGAGATAAAAAACCTCTTAAATTTTTGGACTTTCAGTTTTTGGCTTAGGAATAACATCGAAACGATTCATCTTAAAGAATATTTCAGTCATATCAAAATTGAAGAGCATTATATTTTGCGTCGTATAATCTCCTTGAAGTTGAATTTGGTTCCACGGTTGGGTCGAAATCAGCCGTCAGATATAGGCAAATTCTTCCATTTTGACTGAAAAGTGTGTTATGCTCAGTTTCACACGCCGCAAATTATTACACATCGGTTTATTATTTACCTCTACCCCCTCTCCCCCTTAAGCGTAGATCGCTGTTTTCTTTGGTCAGTAGGTACCTACCCTCGTGCTCCCCGCCAGGGAAACCCAAAATCGAGTATTAGAATCGGCCGGGGAATGACAGTGTCATGAAAATGCGCGGGATTCAATCATTCAATAATTAATTATTTGTTGTTATTCATGAAGCATAACATTTGTTCAAGATACAAAAGCAAAAGCATTGGCAGTATCCCTGGCAATGATATCTGGGCAGGATTTATACCGTTTCATTCGCGATCATCTTTGACGAAGCATATCGGTGCAAACGAACGGCTGGACGTACAATGCTCCGGGTGGTCTTGAAAAATTCTTTAGTTCGAGATCAATTTAAAAACGTTAAAAAAGGCGTTCTGAAAATGTCAACCCCTATTTTTCACCCCTTAGAGATGACTGACAGTGACGCCGAAATTCTCAGACCAACTAGACCCCACATGGGGTCTAGTACGGTGCACGGTGTACGGCGGACGGACAGCAATTTTTTATTCCATTTTCAGATTCTACATACCTTGAAACGAAAACCATCAAATTTTTAGGGGTGTGGGGGAGGGGGGGGGGCTAAAAAATGTTCATGCTTGATTCCGAGGCTTCATTATTGAAAATAATAAATCAAAATAGGGTGGTCTGAACGCAGAATTAGATACTCTACAACTTCAGTTATATGACATTTTTTCATTTTGTATAACTGTTTGGTAGTTGCAGGCGTGTGAAACTGAGCATATTACACTTTTCAGTCAAAATGGAAAAATTAGCCTAATTTTGACTGCCGATTCCGATCAAACCACTGAACCAATTTAATGTCTTTCGACGAAGAATTCGATGTTCTTTAATTTTGGTATGATTAAGCTTTTCTGTGGATGCACCCTTCAGTTGTTATAATCCGAAAACTGACACATGGGTTTATTTTTCTACTGGACACACCTACAGAAATGTTGGCTGTTAATTTATTGTTTCTTTCATGCGCAATAATAAATTGAAATAGCTATTTTTTATGGTTTCCACCAATTTTGGCCCCCAAAAACTCGAATTTGGCTCCTATTTTTTACAAATTATCTTTGATCATTGATAGTGTCATTTAATTGTCTTAATTCACCTGTTAATACTACTTCTAGTGTCATTATACGAATTTATGGTCATGTCAGGCAATTTTCCAGGTTTTTGACTCATAAAAAATGAATTTCGGCAGCTAAAATTTCGTTAGAACCTCAATTTTCCACTCTTTGGTCAAAATCAACTCCATATTCTGTCTTCTCGCCCTAAAAAACATGGAAAACGATACCTCACAAGCTCATGTTACTAGAATTTTAAAAAAACTTATTTTTACACCCATAACAACCTTGGGAATATTCCGATTGGGCTGCAGAATTTCGAGACAGACTAGTGCCCAAATGGAGCCGGTGCGCGAAAAAAAAAATTAAGATAATAAAGGAAAATATGGATGATACGGCGCGGCGCACGGCATTCACGCTCCTTCAAACGTTAAAAAAATTGTTGAGGGGGCGTTCGAAATTTTTTTTGCTGAGCGAATACATATAGGTGTATTATTCACAGAATAATAAATAAAAAGTGCCAAAATTTCGAGGTGTTTTTACTTGTCAATTTGTCTCGAGTTAGCCTGTGTTGTTAGCACATTTGTTTTTTACATGTTTGCACCCATATATGTAAGCACAAGTTGAAAAAATAAAAGCTTCTACACCACCTTTGGTACATAAATTTGATTCGGGATGTAAATGCCCCAGGCTTGTATGGACATGAACCAGTGGTCAAGCACTTTTAGTGGGCAGAAAATTATTGGGAAATGTCGTTCAATAGAACTCAGCCAGCATTCGTCGGTCCAGGGGGGGGGGGGGGGGGGGGGGGAGATAGGAGGCCTGTGCGAGTGGAGCTGTGAAGGGATGGATCACTATTTTCATCTCTCTCCTCCACACTGCCGTCCCACGCATCCGTCTCTCTCGCACTCGTGGGCGCCGCCGCATCAGAAAGCGTGAAGTCGCCCGTGGGTGTTGAATGGGTATCGTTTGAATGAGGCTACAGTCAATGACAACCCCCCCCCCCTCCCCACCACTTACTCAACCTCCCCTACATCTGGGCTCAGCTAGAATCGACGTCGTCCACTTCTTATTGATAACAATAATAATTATCTAAAACGGAGTTTTTCGCGTGGACAAAGTCGTGAAAGTACATGAAATAATAAGGATTCGTTCCGTGCTCAAGTCGTATCACTTCTCCGCTTATTACTTCCCACAACAGGGCCGCCTATTCGTGTTTATTCTTCCTTCCGTACACGCTACTGCCTTTTCAACGAGGAATCAGCAATGTTGACAGAGCACATGAATGAATGTATGTTCAAAACCCGCTGTATTTTCACCTCGTTGAGCTCGTCCCAAACTCTACAGTCGCAATGGATGAAAACATATCAAAATTTGTCCATTCCACAGTAAACAACGTCAAATATCAACACTAGAAGCTACGCTGCATCTACCACACAAATCTCATAAGACATCTACAGAGCTTTAAAAATGAGCGGAAAAGAAATGTGGCAGTACAAAAATACTTGTATTGAAATCTACAGCGCAAGGTGCGCGGCTTAGAAAGAGCGAATAAAATAAATTGTTTCAAATAGTTGAAAAGAATATTGGAAATACTGCGGAAATCTATAAAGACCGTTTACGGCTGTGAGACTGGTAAGAGAAGTTCATAGACTGGTGGGTAAGAGAAGTTCATAGTGAGTTGGGATTCAGCCGTCCTACGGGAATAGTAGGTCAACTGATTTACTGGAGTTGGGACAGAATTCTGTAGTGGTCCATGGAAATCGTAGAAACGGATCATAGCGGATGGCACATTGGAGAATTGCAATAGGTTATTGTCAACATATGGGTGAAATATATATAAATTTGATACAAATATGATATGACATTGGTGAGTGAAGGAGTAGAAGTAGGTAGCTAAATCCCACGCATATAGGCGAGATGACAATAACTTATATTATTGGTGGTTTGGAAGCGCATGTTAACGTGTCATGATGTGATCATGTACAGACATACCCATAGTTCGTACGTAAGGTGGCTGAGGACGTAGGACAGGAGCCTGAAGGGGAGGCCTTGCCGCGAGTGTGGGTCGCGGATACGCCGTTTGCTGTACTCTCGGCAAGGACGGGCGAGGCTGCGGTGGGCCCCTCGGTTGCTGCTGCTGTTGTTGCTGTTGCTGCTGCTGAGGAGGGCCTCCGTTCCCTTCCTCGCCCATCAGCGTGTTGAGCATCTTGCTAGCGAAGCTAAACATCTTCCTCCTCGTCGTCTCTCATGTACATCACACGGGGTCGGCACGAATATCGGGAGCCTGCACCAGTTTCTCTCAGAACGCCCCAATCGATATGGGGTGACCCGCGCATGCGCCTTCCTCCCCCGCCCCCTGACCGCCTCCCGTCATGCTCGCCGACATCCACTCGCCGCTCTATACAACCTCGTGTTACCTTCCTTAATACCCCACCGCCCCCACCCCTACACGCCGAAATACTAACCCGCGCTACCCCCTCCTCCTCCTTCCCCACGACTATGCTTTCTACACCCCCCTCCATCAACAACACCTCTGCCCGATCTAGTTGCAAAATAATATAATTGTTCCGATATAAATTAATTTATTACTGTTGATATAGTGATAGTATTGTGAAATGTGTATTAGGAAATAATTATGGATGTCCGTGAAGAAGGTATGTAAACCCAACGTAATTTTCAAGAAAATTTGTATTTTTTATAAAATTTGATAATAAATTAAATGATCATAGACAAGAGCAATCCAAGTTTTGCAGACAAATTTAAAATATTCAGAATCTCTGGTTTTTACATTTCATTTATATATTTTGCGAATTTTATGCAATTTTGGAGTAATGTTCAAAAATCCTTTGCAGAAATAACGCTTAAAATGCCTCGCAGCCATTTTACCGAGGGATGGTTTCAGTTTTTGAAGAAGGAACGCCACGACAAGATGGTAAATTACCTCGACAGAAAATCATCATTGACAGAATCCATCATCCATGTTTCCTGTATACTATAAAGAAGAAGGCTCGGACACAGGTGTAACGATTATATTGAATTTTCAATAAACTCTTACAACATTGCTGGGTAGAAGTAATTATTAATCTCCTTACTCTCCTTTGGAATACCACAGATTCAAACTAATTTAAATTAATATTATCACTCATTAGCTGACTTATTGTTTTGTTTGCCTTTGAACATTTATTTTTCCACCATGTTTTGTGTTTCGTATGTTGACCCGAGTACAATGATCCCACGGTGAGATTTCTTTGAGTCCTGATGAACTTTACAAGAGTACAGCTGTCTGTTGGATCCTATACCCGATCCTGTCGACAGTTTGGTCCGGTGGGACAATCTTCAGAGCAGCTATCCACAGTTGGATGAAGTGGTGGAGGTTTAATTGTTTTCACTGTCCAAGCAACAATATTCTATCAGTGTACTATTCGAACAATCACTTCGATTCAATTACTATTCGATTCGGCTAATCGTTCGATTTGACTGTTTTAATAAAAATGGATACCACATATGCATTTTCATAAATATAATATATTTATGAAATTCATATGTGGTATCCATTTGTGGTCCATATGTGGTATCCATTTTTATTAAAACAGTCAAATCGAACGATTAGTCGAATCGAATAGTAATTGAATCGAAGTGAATTGAGTGATTGTTCGAATAGTACACTGATTGCAATATTCACATAGGGATGTGGGGTGATAGAGAGGATAAGATCACATGATGGTGGGGAGTGCTCGAAGGATTCATAATTATTATATCCCCCCCAAAGTTTAGGTTGACTATGATGAGGGATTTTGGCGCTTCCAACTCTTCTCACATGGTATAATATAATTCACATCGTATAATTCACATCCTCGAACTTCTGTTTCTCCATGGTGGCTGTGACTTTGCTTCGAAACTATACAACTTTTTAGTGAGAAAGACTGGAAATTTGTAATATTCTGTCCATTACCAACTATGTTCTTTTGCTATTTTCATAATTAGTGAGACTTCTCGTTTCTTCGTATCTTCACGCCTTTACCTGTGGTGCGTGTGCTGTGGAGATGTCCCCGCTATGAGGGAGTACGGGCTAGTTTTTCTGAGTTGGAGTTCCGCTAAGCGATATACCTAGGACTCGAGCAACATGGAGAAGGTACGTTGATTTTCTCGATCAATTGATGCGCCAGAAACAGGTAGACGGAAGAGCGCTCACTCGGGAGCGCTAGGGGCTATATATTTCATTTTAATTTTTATTTTATCCATTCCTTTTCAAGCAGAATCATATAAGTATGGGAATTGCACACTACGCAGAAACAGACATATCCAAGAAAGAAGTAAACTGAGAGCTTGCGGTGACATACGCCTAACAGACCCTGACACTAGTCGTTAACGACCGCTAGCAAAGATAACGATGGACGTAGAAGACCCAGGCGGTTAGGTGACGTTCGGGATGGTGGAGGGTACAATGTTTATACTGGATTGATTTTTCGTACCTACCTAAGACCTCTAGGGGCCCCTGGGGACGTGTCCCAAATTTCAAACCTCGGCACCATTAGATACCGGAGTTATGAAAGCCTGAAAATCGCCATTTTTCAAGTTTTGGTTTATTATTTTCAATAATGAACCTTTGGAATCGAGCATGAAAACAAAAATGCTAACCCCCCCCCCCCCCCCCTCAAAATTTGATGGTTTACGTTTCAAGGTATGTAGAATCCGAAAATGCAATAAAAAAAATTTCCGTCTGTCCGCCGCACGCCGTACGCCGTATTTCGCACTTCTCTTAGCCATGAAAAAAAAAATTGATGAAATTTGGTTTATCGGTTCCGTTCGGGGTCTAGTTGGCCCTCGAAGCTCGGCGTTACTGTCAGTCATCTCTTAGGGGTTAAAAATAGGGGTTGAAATTTTCAGAACGCCGTAGCTCGAAAACTTTCGATAGAAGGGTATGGTTTTTTAACGTTTTTAAATTGATCTTGAACTAAAGAATTTTTTTAGACCAGCCGGAGCATTCTACGACCAGCCGTTCGTTTGCACCAAAAAGCTTCGTCAGCACGATCGTGAATCAAACGGTATAAATCCGGCCCAGATATCATCACTACGGAGCACCTGGTTATAATCAAGGATAGCTGTATGAAGTCGAGTTGGTTGTTCTGCGATATTATTTCATTTGAAAAATGATGGATCCATTGGATTTTGTTGGTAGGTACTTTTGAAACTTGAACAAACGTTGAAGTATTATTGGTGTGTAAATTATTACACAATGGTAAATTATTACAAAATGGCAAATTATGACACACACACACACACACACAACGGTTCATCAACCTAGAGGGGGCTGAATTTTGTTGATGGGTACTTTTGCAACTTGAACAACCGTTGAAGTATTATTGATGGGTGAATCATTACACAACGGTCACTTATTACATAATGGTTCATTATACTATCTACGTAGAAGGGGCACCTATACAGGTAAATTATTATTTGCCTTATGCTTCATGAATAACTACAAATAATTAATGATTGAATTATTGAATCCCGCGCATTTGTAGGAAACTTTAATTCCGGAGCCGGCTCCAGTACTCCATTTAGGGCTTTCTCGAGGGTATTGACCACAGAAAACAGTGATCTACGCAGAAGGGGCATCTATACAGGTAAATAATAAACCTTTTTGTAATAATTTGCAGCGTTTTTCTAGTTCTTCTTGTTCTTTGACAGTGCTAAAGCTTCCCAGACATAACGGATCGAGCTGAAATTTTGCACACACATTCGTTATTCTCTAAGGAAGTGCCTTTGTGCAATTTTTCTCTCCCCCCCCCTCCCAATCACCCCCCCCCCCCCCCACAGTAATGGGGGTGACAGTTTCTAGGAGTAGGTTAGAGAGGGTTTTAAGAGCTAAAATATGGCACACTTGTTTGGCTCTCTGAGGAATTGGTAAAAATCTGAACCCATTCGGTTTAGTAGAAGACGAGTTATAACTGTTCGAAAATGCTGCAAATTATGGTCAAATAGCCTAATTTAGACATCACGTTTGAAGCGCTGTAACTTTCGCTTATACTTTCCTGCAGCGCTTTTTGGAGAGTTAAAAACGAAATTTGACGAAGAAATGTTAAAAAAAAAACCAGTCATGCAGCATGACTTAATGAGCGAATTTTCAAAGAAATATTCGAATTAATGGCTATGGTTTTGAATAAAGGAAAACTTCGGTCTAAAATTTGGTTTTCTATGTATATTCTCTTCGTATTTATTTTAATTTGTACGTTTTGTCCATCCTGATTCTACCGTTTGTTTATTACGTAATTGTACTAAGTGCTTATTTATTTGATCGCTGTGGGTTCATATTAGGTAGGATAGGGTAGTTAGGACTTTTGACTTACCTACTCAAGAGAGTGCAGTAGGTAAAGGAGTTGTTATAGAAAATCATTAATCATTATTAGGTATATTCCTACTAGATGCCCCTGTTACTAATATTTTTTTATTACCTTGATTTCTAATTTATCCATGTTATCCATAATTTGTTATTAACTGCTACGAACTCTTTACACAATCATTTTGTACGTAGGTATTAATTTCATATAATTACCTACGTAATAATTATAAACTGTTATGAGTAGATTCCTTGTTCCTTCTGAATGGCCTTTCCTCTTGACTACGATTTCAGGCCTGGTATCTAAAACCAGTTCAAGATTTGCTCTACTAGGTAGGTAGATCCTTCCTTCTTCATTGATATTATTTTTATCATGTTAAGTACCTACCTACCTTTGAATATCAAATATTCGTATGATAGGTACTGATAATAAATTGATAAGATACCTACCTAACCTTCTTCCTCCTACTGTTAGTACCTAAATTGAATAATTTGAAATAGATTTTTTCTTTCGTCTTCCTTCTAGTAATACGTGGGCCGGTACTTGTCTATCTATGAAGGTATCATAACAATTATATGTCAAATGGGAAATTCAAGGAGTTGTACTAATCGTTTGCCTCCCCCTTTTTTGCTTCGAACTCTCGTCTTCAATTAATACTTCTCAAATTTTTCAATCTGACCACTCTAAGGGGGTGGGGGGGGGGGGGTAAGAGTTTAAAGATTATCCTAGTTTTGGGTAATTTTTGCGCACTTTAAATGCTCTAATTTAAGAACGGATTTAGATATCTAAAATCCAATTTCACCATCGTGTTCAGCGTGCAAAAACCTTTAAAATGAGGGGTCACTTGTTAGAAAATAACATTTTGGGGATTTTTGGGTAATTTTTGCGCACTTTAAATGCTCTAATTTGAGAACGGATCAAGATATCTAAACTCCGATTCCACCATCGTGTTCAGCGTGCAAAAACCTTTAAAATGAGGGGTCACTTGTTGGAAAATAACATTTTGGGGATTTTTGGGTAATTTTTGTGCACTTTAAATGCGCCAAAACCCTCCTTAGAGTAGGCCAATTTCGCCCATCTTCGAACTTAGCCTTTCGATTGCCAAGATAGATTTTTTGTGCAAATTTGAGCTGTTTATCTCAATTCTATCGAGAGTTATCGTCTGGAGTGACACATATATATATAAATATATATATACATATAAAAAAAACCAGTCATGCAGCATGACTTAATGAGCGAATTTTCAAAGAAATATTCGAATTAATGGCTATGGTTTTGAATAAAGGAAAACTTCGGTCTAAAATTTGGTTTTCTATGTATATTCTCTTCGTATTTATTTTAATTTGTACGTTTTGTCCATCCTGATTCTACCGTTTGTTTATTACGTAATTGTACTAAGTGCTTATTTATTTGATCGCTGTGGGTAAATTCAAGGAGTTGTACTAATCGTTTGCCTCCCCCTTTTTTGCTTCGAACTCTCGTCTTCAATTAATACTTCTCACATATTTCAATCTGACCACTCTAAGGGGGTGGGGGGGGGGGGGTAAGAGTTTAAAGATTATCCTAGTTTTGGGTAATTTTTGCGCACTTTAAATGCTCTAATTTAAGAACGGATTTAGATATCTAAAATCCGATTTCACTATCGTGTTCAGCGTGCAAAAACCTTTAAAATGAGGGGTCACTTGTTAGAAAATAACATTTTGGGGATTTTTGGGTAATTTTTGCGCACTTTAAATGCTCTAATTTGAGAACGGATCAAGATATCTAAAATCCGATTCCACCATCGTGTTCAGCGTGCAAAAACCTTTAAAATGAGGGGTCACTTGTTAGAAAATAACATTTTGGGGATTTTTGGGTAATTATTGCGCACTTTAAATGCTCTAATTTGAGAACGGATCAAGATATCTAAAATCCGATTCCACCATCGTGTTCAGCGTGCAAAAACCTTTAAAATGATGGGTCACTTGTTGGAAAATAACATTTTGGGGATTTTTGGGTAATTTTTGCGCACTTTAAATGCGCCAAAACCCTCCTTAGAGTAGGCCAATTTCGCCCATCTTCGAACTTAGCCTTTCGATTGCCAAGATAGATTTTTTGTGCAAATTTGAGCTGTTTATCTCAATTCTATCGAGAGTTATCGTCTGGAGTGACACATATATAAATAAATATATATATAAATATATATATATATATATACATATAAAAAAGTGTTAAATTTCAGGAATCGTTTTAGAATGGTCTGAAACGGATTTCTATGAAGAAAATTTCCAAAAATTTATATTATTTAAATTTCGAAGCCATTGCAATAGCTTCATTTTCTTTGAAAATTCGCTAAAAGTGTTAAATTTCAGGAATCGTTTTAGAATGGTCTGAAACGGATTTCTATGAAGAAAATTTCCAAAAATTTATATTATTTAAATTTCGAAGCCATTGCAATAGCTTCATTTTCTTTGAAAATTCGCTAAAATTGTCAATAAGAACTTTTCAATCATTTAAATGTTTTAAGAACTGAAACAAGACATTTTGAAATAAATTTTGCAACATTATAAAAAAAGCAAAGAAAAAAAATGGAAATTTTTTGCTTACTGGGAAAGGGAAAAAATATGTTTACTTTATCAATACAAAAAAGATGTGACTCCCTAGCCCTGTTTGAGGAGCTTGAAATTACTTTCAACGCTGTTTGGCGGGAACTCACATTTCTACAGGAAGGTGAAATGGGACATAGTCCAAGTATTGAGCCTCACCAGATCTCCATTGCCCAGTTTACAAAAATGCTCAAAATTACATTTGACTCTTACCACTTTATTATACCACACATCTCAGCTCCTCGTCCTCTCTGAGAACGTAATGATTGATAATTGTTTCCACGCCCGACAATTATGAAGTCTTGTATGTATGTACGGTGGTGTGTATCTACGCCATCAATTGTCTAGGAATATTACCCATATGAAAACTTTGCCCCACTTTCGTGAACATTGACACTTGTGCCAAGTCGAAAGGGTTCACAGAACCTGGCGCACGCGTTTCTTGTTCCTCTCGTCTTTCAACTTTTCAAATGAGACTCCCAGGCGGTGTTCTCATAATTATTAAAGCAGAGTCAAGAGGGCGGGCGGGCAGGCTCACATCTCTGAAACACTCAGTAAGGCGTCTGATGAGTAGGTGCCCACCTCGACCCCATCGTACACCTTTTGCCGCCGCCTCATACTAAGGATGATGACGTCCTCTCGAGCAGGATACGAGGATTGAACTCCCTGCGTCACATGAAGGAACAAAATATTCAAGGGAGAACAACTTCGTTGTGCGATACATTGCATGGGATCTACTGACTCCCTTGCATTTATAATTCCTATATTATTTTACAGGGGCCTTCCTCACCCCCCACCACCAATAGGTACTCTGAAACTTGCACTAAATATTGACAAATGTTGGAACTTGTCTAACTAATTATTGTCAAGGTACCTCCTACTGTACCTACCTATGTGCCTACTAATATTTCTTTCTAGGATTCCTTTTATTCTGGTTTCTTTATTCCTTCGATAGTTATTGATGGTGCTCTTCATGTTCCCCAAAAACCAAATCAAAATCTATCAATCGGATGTTCCCTCCTGGCAGTTAATTACCGACAATCACGTTTCAGCCTAGGAACGACCAGCAAACTTGAAACCCTATTTGTTAGGAAGTAAATTTGTAACCAGCCATTTCTAACCAATGCCAGGGTGATAGAACTGAATCTGTCATATTTATTTGTTAGAAAAGGACGTTTTAAGCATTTTCAAGTATCCTTTCAACCTGATAAATTTTATTCATAAATTTAAATTGTCAATTTTCTTAACTTTCTTTTGGATACAGCAAGTACAGGTTGGGTGGGGGTGATGGAGGGGAAAAACTAGACAGGTAGGTACCGTTTCTTTGGTTGAAAGTGATGCCATGCTTCAACATTCTTTGTTGCATGAAATTCATGAAGATAACTTGACCATTTTTCGGTCGTTTTTGACAACTACAAAATGTAAGAGGGGAGGGGTGCAGAGGTGGCCCTGGGCCACAAGTATGGTCTTGTCGGTACTCATCAGTGAATCCAATGTGTAACTGGGTGAAGGGATGCATTATACGTTCCATCGTTGGATTGGTGGATGGGAGGGGGAAAGCTTTTTCAACGGGCTCCTTAGGCGCCTCAAAACCAACTAGTTTTCAATAATCAACCTTTGGCATCGAGCATGAAAAAAAAATGTCAACTCCCCCTCAAAACTAGATGATTTTTCTTTCAAGGTACATAGAATCCGAAAATGGAATATGCAACATACTTCCTGTCCGTACGTCGTACTTCGCACTTTCCGTAGTTAACATTAACCAAAACTGATGAAATTTGGTTTGTAAGTTCCATTTGGGGTCTAATGGGTCCGCGAGGCTCGAAGTTACTTTCAATCATCTCTGTGGGGTGGAAAATAGTGGTTGACATTTCCAAGACGCCGTTATCTCGTTTTTTTTAACGTTTTTAAACTGATCTCGAACTTGGGAATTCTTATACACCACCCGGAGCATTGCATGTCAAGCCGTTTGTTCACAGAAGGCCCTGAAGTTTGCATGGAAAAGCTTCGTCAATATGATCGTGAATGAACCGGTGCACATCCAGCCGAGACAGCATTGCTAGGGAACACCTGATCATAATCACGCATGGTTTAATGAAATCGAGTTGGTTGTTCCGTGATATTATTTCATTTGAAGAATGATGGTTATTTTGGATTTTTTTTAGAGGTAGCTACTTTTTTAACTTGAACAAACGTTATGGTTCATGAATAAAAAAAATATAATTTATTAATGATAGAATTCTTTAATTCACCGCATATTTATGAAACTTAAATTGCCAGGCTGGCTTCAGGACTTTCCTGGGGGAAGCATGAGGGTTGGCAGATTGACCACAGAAAACAGTGATCTACGCAGAAGGGGCATCTATCCAGGGAGATAATGAACCTTTGTGTAATAATTTGCAGCGTTTTTTGTTTATTATTCTGTGAATAATACACCTATGTATTCGCTCAGCAAAAAATTTTAATAACACCCCCTCAAAATTTTTTCTTTCCCGTTTCAAGGTGCGTAGATTCTAAAAACGCTGCGAAGTCCTTGTCACATGAGTTTATTATTCTACTGGACATACGTACAGAAATTTTGGCTATTCATTTATTGTTTCTTTCATGTGCAATTACTGAAATGGCTACTTTTGATGGTTCGACCCGCCAAATTTGACCCCCAAAAACACGAATTAGGCTCGGCTTTTTTTAAAAAGAATATCTTTGATCATTGATAGTACCATTTTTAATTGTCTTGATTCACCTGCTGATACTACTTCTAGCGTTATTATACAAAGTTATGGTGATTTCAGACGATTTCCCATGTTTTTGCCTCATAAGAAATGAATTTCGGGAGCTTCACCTTCGTTATAACCTCAATTCTTCACTCTTCGGTCAAAATCAACCAAATATTCGGTTTCCACGTCCTAAAAAACCTGGAAAACGATACCTCACAAGCTCATGTTCACTAAAACCTCAAAAATCCCTAGAAAACCCCTATTTTTACACCCATTTTTCTCCCATAACACCCCTGGGTATATTCCGATCGGGCTGAAAAGTTTCGGACACAACTAGGGCCCAAATGGAGCATGTGTGCGAATGAATGATTTTTTTAGACCGAAAATGAAGCCTGTACACGTGATATGGCGGACGGTGGACGGACATTGCATTTTTGGAATGTACGCACCTTGAAACGGAAAAGAAAAAATTTTGAGGGGGTGTTATAAAAATGTTTTGCTGAGCGAATACATAGGTGTATTATTCACAGAATAATGAACCAAAATAGTTACTCTTTGTGTTTTAGTAACATGTTAGTAATATGAGCTTTTGAGGTATTGTTTTCCATGGCGAGAAGACCGAATATGATGTCCATTTTGACCAAAGAGTGGAAAATTGAGGTTCTAAGGAACTTTCAGCCTTAAATTTACGTTAAATTTTGGTCTAAAATCGTCGTTTTTCCGCACAAAGTTTGGGTCCCTATTTGGGAAAACATTTGGATCGTAGTTGTGCTCCTAAACACGGCAGCCCGATCGGCATACACCCAGGGGTGTTATGAATGAAAATGTGCACAAAAACAGGTACTTTTTGTGTTTTAGTAACATGTTAGTAACATGAGGTTTTGAGGTATCGTTTTCCATGTTTTGGGGGACGAGAAGACCGAATAAGAAGTCGATTTTGACCAAAGAGTGAAAATCGAGGTTCTACCAAATGTTCAGCTCCCAAAATTGATTTTTTATGAGTCAAAAACCTGGGAAATCGTCTGAAATCACCATCAATGTGTATAATAATAATGGAAGTAGTATCAACACGTGGATCAAGACGATTAAATGGCACTACCACTGATCAAATATAAATTGAAAAAAAAAAAGGAGCGTGCCTAATTCGTGTTTTAGGGGCCAGAAATGGTGGAAACCATCAGAAATATCTATTTCAGTTATTGCACATGAAATAAACAATAAATGAACAGCCAACATTTCTGTAGGTTTGTCCAGTAGAATAATAAACCCATGTGACAAGGACTTTGCAGCGTTTTTATACACATTTTCACTCATAACATCCTCATAACATAAACTGTGTGCGAAAGAGCGACGATTTTAGACCAACATTTAACATATAATTAAGGCTGAAACTGCGTTAGAACCTCAATTTTCCACTCCGGCATGGAAACCGATATCCCAAAAGCTCATCATACTAACATCTTACTAAAACACAAAAATACCTATTTGTATACCACTTTCACTCGTAACACCCCTGTGTATATTCCGATCAGGCTGCAAAGTTTCGGGACACAACTAGGGCACAAATGGAGCTTGTGTGCGAAAGAACGAATTTTTTAGACCGAAAATGAAACCTGTACACGTGATACGGCGGATGGCGTACGGTGGACGGCGTACGGCGTACGGTGGACGGCGAACGGACATTGCATTTTAGGAATCTACGCCCCTTGAAACGTAAAAGAAAAAATTTTGAGGGGGTGTTACAACAATTTTTTGCTGAGCGAATACATAGGTGTATTATTCGCAGAATAATAAACCAAAATAGGTACCTACTTTTGGTTTATTATTCTGTTATTAATACACCTATGTATTCGCTCAGCAAAAAATTTTTATAACACCCCCTCAAAATTTTTTCTTTTCCGTTTCAAGGTGCGTAGATTCCAAAAATGCAATGTCCGTCCGCCGTCCGCCGTCCACCGTCCGCCGTATCACGTGTACAGGCTTCATTTTCGGTATAAAAAAATCGTTCTTTCGCACACATGCTCCATTTGGGCCCTAGTTGTGTCCCGAAACTTTTCAGCCCGATCGGAATACACCCAGGGGTGTTATGAGTGAAAATGTGTGTAAAAATAGGTACTTTTTGCGTTTTAGCAACATGTTGGTTACATGAGCTTTTAAGGTATCGTTTTTCATGTTTTTGGGGACGAGAAGACCGAATATGAAATCGATTTTGACCAAAGAGTAGAAAATTGAGGATCTACCAGATTTTCAGCTCCCGAAATTGATTTTTTATGAGTCAAAAACCTGGGAAATCGTCTGAAATCACCATCAATTTGTAGAATAACACTGGAAAAAGTGTCAACAGGTGGATCAAGACGATTAAATGGTACTATCAATGATCAGATATAATTTATTTTTTTTTTAAATGAAAAAAAAAAGGAGCGTACCTTATTCGTGTTTTGGGGGCCAAAATTGGTGGAAACCACCAGAAATAGCTATTTCAATTATTTTATATGAAAGAAACAATAAATAAACAGCCAACATCTCTGTAGATATGTCCAATAGAATAATAAGCCCTTGTGACAAGGACTTTGCAGCGTTTTTGTGTTTTAGTAACATGTTAGTAACATGAGCTTCTGAGGTAACGTTTTCCATGTTTTTGGGGACGGGAAGACCGAATATGAAGTCGATTTTGACTAAAGAGTGGAAAATTGAGGTTCTACCAAATGTTCAGCGCCCAAAATTGATTTTTTATCAGTCAAAAACCTGGGAAATCGTTTGAAATGACCATTCATTTGTATAATAAGATTAGAAAAAGTGCCAACACGTGGATCAAGACGATTAAATGGCACTACCAATGATCAACGATAATTTGAAAAAAAAAAGGATCGTACCTAATTTGTGTTTTGGGGGCCAAAATTGGTGGAAACTGTTATGGAGAGAGCTGCTTTTGTAATGACGTAGGCACATCAAGTGTAACCTACATCACAGAAGGTTAGGAGCCCCGAAGTCAAGTTTCATATAGTGAATGTGCATTAATAAAAGACGTGCAGTATTAAAGTTGTTTTCTTTATTGAGAAAAACCAACAAATTGGCGACGAAGAAAATCGGTAATGTGTCGACAGAAAGTGATTATTGATAGTCAGAGTAAAAGTGCCGACATGGTGATAGGCACGCCACCCGTTTTCGATCATGCTACATCGAACTACAGAGTTTTTAGAAGCCAGCGAGAAAGCTTCATTATCGTCAACGATGTCACAGCTGAAAAGAAAAAACCACTTTTGTTAACATGTCTGTCTCAGTCATCGTTCCAGCTTCTCGCAAGCTTATGTGTACCGCATACACCTGTTACCGCCACGGTAACGTATAACGATCTACTCGCGTTATTAGATACCTACTCATTTCAGACCGGTAGCGTCCTATTTTGCGGCGAGGGATGAGTTGTATACGGCGACGAGACAAACAAACGAATCCATCCAGCAGTGGGCCGCCCGAGTCCGTGATATCGCCGGCAGATGTGCTTTTGGAACGGAATTGACCATAATAATGCGAGACATTTTTGCAGTGGGCCTCGGACCTGGCGCATTACGAGATCGCGTGTTCGAGGAGGACGCAACAAAAACCAGTACGACGATGTCTACACTCATGCAAATAGCATTGGCGAAAGATTATACTAATTCGTTGAAACTACGATCGCGCGTTAGTGTAAAAGAAGAGACCGAAGAAGTTTTCTTCGCGAAAACTAAGGCGAAGAATTGGAAAAACAAACGGAACACTAGTGAACAAGGCAAATCACCATGTACCCATTGTGGTCGTCAGAATTATGCAAATAAGGATTGCAGATATAAAGAGTATAGCTGTAATCTTTGTAATATTAAAGGACACTTGGCTACAATCTGTCGAAATAAAAACAAGAAGGATGAACATAACAAGTATTTGAACGAAGGTGATGATAATGATCAAGATTTAATGTTAGGTGACACATTTTCTCACCTCTACAATCAAGAAAAAAATGTGAAAGTAAAACCCTACACAATGAATCTCAAAATAAATTATGAAGATTTTGATTTTCAAATAGACACTGGGTCATTATATATATATATATATGGGTATAATGGGATTGCCGAATCGTTCTATAGAAAACATTTCTACGATTATTTGCTTACCAAAAATGACATAGAACTGAGTGACTATATTGGCCATACAATTGTGCCCATAGGTAAATTCTCAGCCAACGTTACAGGCATGAAAGGAACATGGGCGTTAACATTCTATGTGATTAAACATGGAGGTCCACCGCTGATCGGTAGACAAGGGCTTCACGAGATCAAGTGTGTGGGTGGGAATAACAATACAAGTCAAATATTATTGCAATTGTCGAAAAAAAACGAAAACATTCCAACGGCTCCGAAAAATATTCAGCCCCTTTTGGATAAATACTCATGTCTTTTCGAAAATACAATGGTTGCTTTCTCAAAATATAAATTATCCCTAAAAGTGCGTGACGGTGCTACTCCAAAGTTTTTTAAAGCACGAAGATTGCCACTTGCACTGAAGAGCAAGGTATAACAGGAAATTCAGCGACTAGTGAATTTAGGAATTCTGGAACCTGTCAAAAACAGTGATTGGGCTACCCCAATTGTTCCTGTATTAAAACCAGATGGGTCAGTCAGAATATGCGGGGATTTTAGGCTTACGGTGAACACCGCCCTAAAACCCAGTAGTTATCTGCTACCACACATAGAACACTTATGTAGTGACTTGGCTGGGGCTAAGATTTTTTCGAAGATAGACCTGTGCGATGCATTTCAACAGTGCGAGTTGGATGACAAATCAATGGCCTATGCAACAATTAACACACATCAAGGGTTATACAGATATCGACGTCTGTGTTTTGGCATCACAGTAGCAGCTGAAGTTTTTCAAGAAATTATGGAGCGAGTGCTACAGGGAATTTCGGGAGTTAAGGTGCTGGTGGACGACATTATTATTTTTGGGCCAAACTTATCAGAACACAACGAACGTCTTGAAAAAGTTCTGAAAGCGCTAACGGAAGCGAATTTAAGGCTAAAACCAGGAAAATGTGCCATTGGACAAACCTTCATCGAGTACCTTGGACATCGTTTTGATAAAAACGGCTGTCACCCAACAGATAAACACGTGTCGGCAATAAAGAAATGCCGGATCCCAACAGATTTCGATACCCTACGCTCATTCTTAGGAATGGTTACGTTTTATATTAAGTTCATACCAAATGCTGCAAAAGTTCTGGAACCATTATATTATTTACTACGTCATCAAGATGTCAAATGGGAGTGGACACGTCACTGCAACCAAGCGTTCAATAAAATCAAAGATTCTCTGACTTCACAGCCAGTGCTCTCACATTTTGATCCAGCTCTACCCTTAAGATTGACAGTTGACGCATCTGCTAAAGCTGTGGGGCCGTACTTTCGCATTCCTATCCAGATGGCACTGACCACCCGATTGCCCTTGCATCGAAATTGCTGTCAGATGCCCAAAGGAAGTATCCTCAAATTGAAAGAGAAGCATTCGCAATAGTACCCTATATGGTATCCAGCGTTTCAAAGACTATTTGTTTGCCAAGCAGTTTGAGTTAGTCACTGATCACAGACCGTTAGTTCATATATTTGTCGAGAAAAAAGGCATGTCAATATATGCTGCCAATCGGCTCCAAAGGTGGTCGTACTTACTATCAGGATACAACTATAAAGTGACATGTGTGAGATCTATGGAGAACTGCGCAGATTTCCTGTCCAGAATGGAAAACCAAAGTCAAGATTCGACCCCAGAAGAATGTTTTGACAAGATCTCGTATTTGAATTTCATCCAAGAAAATTGCCCATTTCGAATTAATTGGCGAGCCATTCAGCAGCAAACAAGAAGAGACCCAATTTTGTCAAGAGTTGTGTCACAAATAATGAGAAATGGGTTGGTATCAGAGAAAGAAGAAAATTTCAAGGACTATGTACAAAGGCACCGAGAACTGACTATAGATCATGGATGTTTACTCTGGGGCTACAGAGTGGTTATTCCAACGAAGTTTAGACCAGCTATATTGAAAGAACTACACTCTAGCCATTTAGGAGCGACAAAGATGAAGTCTTTTGCTCGAGGGTACCTATGGTGGCCCGGATTGGACCAAGATATTGAAAGTACAGCCAATAACTGTACCATCTGTTGCAGCCAAAGAGGATCCCCTCCAAAAGCAGTTCTTAGAACGTGACCACACCATGTAATCCCATGGACTAGAATACACATTGATTTTCTTGGGCCAGTTAAACAGAAAATAAATTTATTAGTTATCTTTGATGCAACTTCAAAGTGGTTGAAGCATTTTTCGTGAACTCAATGACAGCCTCAGTAGTCACTGAAAAACTGAAGGAAACGTTCTCCCGCTTTGGCCTTCCAAGATCAGTGACATCAGATGGAGCTAGATGTTTCACTGGCCAAGACATGCAGAAATTCCTTGGTGATCTAGGAATCCAGCACTTGACAGGATCTCCTTTCCACCCACAATCCAATGGAGCGGCAGAGAGCGCCGTTAAGATTGTAAAGAGATTTTTGTTGAAGGCCCTTGCAGACAAAGGATCAATCCCACTATCTCAAGCACTGAACAAATTCCTGTTCCAGTACTGCATGACTGAAAATGAAGCGACGGGCGAGTCCCATGCCCATATGTTACTGCGTCAATATTCACGAACGATTTTTGATCACCTGCTACCCAGATCAGAGGACATTGCGACCGACAGACAAGCAAAAATGATAGCCCGAGGCGGTAGCAGAGCTCAGTCATTCGGGGTGAATGAGGCAGTCTGGGCAAAAGACTACAGACAAGGGAACCCGAAATGGACTAAAGCAGCGATAAGTCGAGTGCTGGGTACACAAATGTACGAATTGGAGACTGAAGGGGGGGAAAGGTGGAAACGCCATCTGGATCAACTGTGGGCAAGGGAGCCAGAACCGCCTGAGACACCCGAAAAGACAAGACCAATACCACGGGATGGTGAGATGCCCGATGGTAGGACACAAGTGATTCAGCAGGACCATCCCTACCAACAGTCCATAAGTCAAGCTGGTGAACCGAAATCAGGCGATGGGCCAACACTTCAGGCAACTGCGCCTCAGACCAGTAGAACCTCAACGCCTCGGACCAGTAGAACATCGACCGGGACAGAGACAAGTGACTTCCAGGGGTTCCCCTCACCGGAATTAACTCAGCCAAACACCGCAAGGCCTCAGAGTGTCAGACGACAGCCGGATTGGTTCCAACATCAACCATAATTAGCTAACGGCCGAGAGATAATTCAATTAAATATTTGTGACTGCATTTCTAGAAGGTTATAGTTACTTTATCATTTTTTTAGAGGGAAGATGTTATGGAGAGAGCTGCTTTTGTAATGACGTAGGCACATCAAGTGTAACCTACATCACAGAAGGTTAGGAGTCCCGAAGTTAAGTTTCATATAGTGAATGTGCATTAATAAAAGACGTGCAGTATTAAAGTTGTTTTCTTTATTGAGAAAAACCAACAGAAACCATCAGAAATAGCTATTTCAATTAAAACTACTCAAAATTTGAAACGTACCACCCAGAAGTCGACCGATAACCGCCTCCCCGGCGGCCACAGCATACTGGCGGTGGTTTGATTTGGTTATCAAAGATTCGAGAGAACAAAGGGAAGTGATTTTAATGCAAGTGTTGAAAAAAAAAAATTTATTGAGTACATATAAATTTGACAAAAAACGAAAAAAAAAATGCTTCTGGCATTTAACGTGAGAGAGCCTCATAAAACAGAAAAACAAGGGCGAATGATCAAAAATTGGCCTTTAGTATCGAGTAGGTCCACCTCGAGCGTGAATGACGGCCTCAACTCTTCTCGGCATACTCTCAATGAGTCCACGGATGAAGTCACGAGGAATTTCGTTCCATTCTTCAATTATGGCAGTATTCAACTCCTCCATACTGTCGGGATCGACGCCGCATGACCTAATACGTCTCTTTAGGTAATCCCATAAATGTTCGATGGGGTTTAGGTCCGGGGATTGTGATGGCCAAACCATTCTCGTGATTTCATTAGGTATCGGTGAAAAATTCGTTTACGACTCTTGCTCTATGAGGGCGTGCATTGTCGTCTACGTATACACGAGAATCCCCGATTCCTTGTGACAAGGGAAGCACCACTTCATGCAGAACATTGTTCAAGTAGCGTTCTGCAGTCATTGTGTTGTTTCCGAGAATGACAATTGGAATTTCTCGATTTAGATATATTCCACCCCATACCGAAATCGAACCACCTCCATAAGCATGGACGTATGACACACAGTCACACACATAGCACACAGTGACTGATAGCTGTTTACTCACACGATTCATTGTCTTTTTCGTTGGGTAAGTTAAAGGGGACAAAAACACCATATTGAGTTTAAGGTTCATCTTCACCCGAAGATGTTGTTGTGCTTTCACAACAGTCACCTCCTTTACTCAGTCAAACCTTTGATAACCAAATCAAACCACCGCCAGTACGCTGTGGCCGCCGGGGAGGCGGTTATCAGTCAATTCTGGGTGGTACGTTTCAAATTTTGAGTAGTGTATTTCACATGATAGAAACAAAAATTAACAGCCAACATTTCTGTAGGTGTGTCCAATAGAATAATAAACCCATGTGGCAAGGACTTTGCAGCGTTTTCAAATATGTTCCTAGTTTTCCTTGCCAAACTTTGAAAAACGTAGGGATATGCTGCGTTCCGCTTAGTATGAAGTTCATCAATCCCAATGGAGCGTTTCTCACAATAAACGTGCAACATAGTTATCCTAGCCGTTGAACCAGGTGAAAGAGCAGTCTGACTTGAGGTACGTAGGTATTCATTAGAGAATTTTCAAAGAAAATGAAGCTATTGCAATGGGTCCAAACATTTCAGAACAAGAGTTTTTGAAATTTTTTATATGCACTTCGGTTTCGGAGCATCCTGAATTCATCCCTAGATTGTACCTAAAAATTATATATATAATACCTATTTCTCTGTTTGTTTGTTCGTTCGTTCGTTCGTTTCTTTATTTATGTATTTATTTGTTTATTTATTTATCCATTTATTTATTTCGATAGGTACTATAAAAAAATCAGACCCAACACTTACACGTCAAAGCCCAACCCAAACACCAACTACAAAAAACAAGAGCAGGCCCAATATCAGAAAAACGCTGCAAAGTCCTAGCCACATGGGTTTATTATTATATTGGACATACCTACAGAAATGTTTCACTGCAACTGAACGAGACACTCGTATATGCGGGAGTCTTAAATTTTTCCAAAATACCTATCCTTACCTATCTAAAAAAAATGAAAACATTTCATTTCATATACCACGAGGCAAACAGCCTCCCGGGGGCGACTGGAGAGAGTGTTCACCGCCGAAGCCACCGTCTAGGGTTAAAACCAGAACAGGCAATGGTAAAATGGAGGCAACAGGAAAAGTAAAGAGAGTTGAAGTAAATGAGTAAGATGAAATTAATTGAAAAACGCTGCAAAGTCCTTGTCACATGGGTTTATTATTCTGCTGGAAATTCCTACAGAAAAGTTGGCTGTTCATTTATTGTTTCTCAAGAAAACGAATTAGGCTCCTATTTTTTTAACAAACTATCTTTGATCATTGATAGTGCCATTTAATTGCCTTGATTCACCTGTAGTATTACTTCCAGTGTTATTATCCAAATTTATGGTGATTTCAGGCAATTTCCCAGGTTTTTGACCCATAAAAAATGCATTTTGGGAATAATCTCAATTCTTCACTCTTTGGTCAAAATTGCTTCATATTCGGCCTTCTCGCCCTAAAAAACATGGAAAAATCTACCTAACAAGCTCGTGTTAATTAAAATCTCAAAAAAAACCTCGAAACCCCTATTTTTACATCCATTTTTTCCCCTGAACACCACTGGGTGTGCTCCAATCGGGCTGCAACGTTTCGGGACACAACTAGGGCCCAAATGGAGCATGTGTGCGAAAGAAGAAATTTTTTAGACCGAAAATAAAGTAGATATGCATGATACGGTGTCGGAGCACAACTAGGACCAAATAACCCCATTTTTACACCCATTATTCTCCCCTGGGTATATTCCGATCCGGGTGCCGAGCTTCGGAGCACAACTAGGACCCGAATATGTTCCCAAATGGGGACCCGAACTGGGTGCGGAAAAACGACGACTTTAGACCAAAATTAAAAAACGCTGCAAAGTCCTTGTCACATGGGTTTATTATTCTACTGGACATATCTACAGAAATTCTGGCTGTTAATTTATTGTTTATTTCATGTGAAATAATTTAAATAGATATTTCTGATGGTTTCCACCATTTCTGGCCCCTAAAACACGAATTAGGTACGCTCCTTTTTTTTTTTTTCAATTTATCTTTGATCATTGGTAGTGCCATTTAATCGTCTTGATCCATGTGTTGATACTACTTCCAGTGTTATTATACAAATTGATGGGGATTTCAGACGATTTCCCAGGTTTTGGTGGGAAATCTGGTTGTACCAGATGTTCAGCTCCCAAAATTGATTTTTTATTAGTCAAAAACCTGCGAAATCGTCTGAAATCACCATCAATTTGTATAATAACACTAGAAAAAGTATCAACACGTGTATCAAGACGATTAAATAGTACAATCAATGATCAAAGGTAATTTGAAAAAAAAAAAGGAGCGTAGTACCTAATTCAAGTTTTAGGGGCCAAAATTTCTGGAAACCACCAGAAATAGCTATTTCAATTATTTTACATGAAAGAAACAATAAATAAACAGCCAACATTTCTGTAGGTATGTCCAGCAGAATAATAAACCCATGTGACAAGGACTTTGCAGCGTTTTTGGAATCTATGCACCTAGAAACGTAAAAGAACAAATTTTGAGGGGGTGTTATGGGCGAAAAATGGGTGAAAAAATGGGGTTTTTTGGTGTTTTAGTAACATGAGCTTGTGAGGTATAGTTTTCCATGGATTTTTAGGGCAAGAAGACCGAATATTGGTCGATTTAGGCAAAAAGTGGAAATCTGAGATTCTAACGAAGTTTCAGCTCCCAAAATTCATTTTTTATTATTCATAAACCTGGGGAATTGTCTGAAATCACCATAACTTGTATAATAACACTGGAAGTAATACTACAGGTGAATCAAGGCAATCAAATGGCACTGTCAATAATCAAAGATAATTTGTAAAAAAAAGGAGCCTAATTTGTGTTTTTTGGGGTCCAGAATTGGTGGAAACTATCAAAAATAGCTATTTCAATTATTGCACACGAAAGAAACAATAAATGAACAACCAATATTTCTGTAGGAATGTCCAGCAGAATAATAAACCCATGTGACAATGGCTCTACAGCGTTTTTCAATTAATTTCATCTTACTCATTTACTTCAACTCTCTTTACTTTTCCTGTTGCCTCCATTTTACCATTACCTGTTCTGGTTTTAAACCTAGACGGTGGCTTCGGCGGTGAACACTCTCTCCAGTCGCCCCCGGGAGGCTGTTTGCCTCGTGGTATATGAAATGAAATGTTTTCATTTTTTTTAGATAGGTAAGGATAGGTATTTTGGAAAAATTTAAGACTCCCGCATATACGAGTGTCTCGTTCAGTTGCAGTGAAAAGTGTTTTTCTGTTCTCAAAGAGTGAACTAGATTTCATTTCCTGCGGAAGATAGTTAGGTACCTTGATTTAATTTCACACCTGAAGACTTGACTTTAAAAAACGCTGCAAATCCCTGCACAACGGTTTATTACTTTGTACAGAATACCCTCCTGTTACAGATCACAGGTCTCCGTATAGATAACCCGTCTATATAATATAATATGTACTACTCTACACATATTATGTAGATCGCGGACCCTCCGTAGGTTAGTACCTAACCCCGTACTCGTTACTAGGTCCCTACCTAAACCGTTGTGTAATAATTTACCTGTATAAAAATACAGGTACCTGTACCTGTACCTGGGGGGGGATTACTTGTACCTTCTACGGAGATAGAATAATGATAATTAACCGTTGTGTAATAATTTGACCATCAATAATACTTCAACGGTTGTTCAAGTTGCAAAAGTACCTATCAACAAAATCCAGCACCTTCTGGGTAGATGAGCCGTTGTGTAATAATTTACCGTTGTGTAATAATTTGCCATTGTGTAATAATTTACCCATCAATAATACTTCAACGGTTGTTCAAGTTGTAAAAGTACCTATCAACAAAATCCAGCCCCTTCTGGGTAGATGAGCCGTTGTGTAATAATTTACCGTGGTGTAATAATTTACCGTTGTGTAATAATTTACCGTTGTGTAATAATTTCCTGTTGTGTAATAATTTGCCATTGTTTAATAATTTACCCATCAATAATACTTCAACGTTTGTTCAAGTTTCAGAAGTACCTACCAACAAAATCCAATAGTCCATCACTTGTCAAAAATGAAATAATATCGTAGAACAAACAACTCGACTTCATACAGCCATCCTTGATCATAATCAGGTGTTCCTTAGTGATGATATTCGGGCCGGATTTATACCGTTTGATTCACAATCGTGTTGACGAAGCTTTTTGGTGCACACGAACGGCTGGACGTACAGTGCTCCGGGTGGTCTCAAAAAATTGTTTAGCTCAAGACAAATTTAATATCTTTAAAAAAACCATACCCTTTGTGATGAATGTGAATTTATCATCACGGTGGCGTGAAGGAGTAAATAGATGAGAGCGAGGGAATTTCACCTAGGCGGCGGTAATCCACCGATGTAGGTGAGAGGAAGGAAGTTCACCTAGGCGGCGGTAATCCACCGATGTAGGCGAGTGGAAGGAATCTCGCCTAGGCGGCGGTAATCCACCGATGTAGGCGAGAGGAAGGAAATTCACCTAGGCGGCGGTAATCCACCGATGTAGGTGAAGGAAGGAAGGTGCTTGTCTAGGCGGCGGATATCCACCGATGTAGACAAGAGGAGAAGGTAGGAGGTGAATTCCCAGAGCGGCGGATACCACCAGGCATCTGGGAGGAGGAAGGTAGAGAGAGAAGAGAGAGCTGGTTAGAGGAAGTGTCGAATGAAGCTAAAGCTCCAGGATCCGGGGTTATATAGGACTTGGAGTCCTCTCCCTCCAGCTCCCTGTTGGGAGCTGGTAGTGGGGCACCAGGTTGTGTCCCCCGGATTCTGTCGCCTGTCTCCCCACTCAGATGTTTATTAGCGGAAGGTAATTTTTACATAGGAATATTGGTGAGAGCTTTAAGGTTGTTAGTGGAGTGTTCCCGGGAGGGACTCACGACAGAGGTCCCCCCAGTTCGAACCAATGTTTGAGGTAGCTGAAGGCTCAAGTTGACAGTGGCTGAGGGCTGCGGAAACAAAAAGGGGAGCTGAAGGCGCAAGGATACAGGAGCTGAAGGCCGAAACAAACAATTGTAGTGCTGAAGGCAGAAGAGTGACCGGAGGTGTCTTAAATCTAGGATGATATACAAGTAGTAGGATAAGTAGACATAAGTAGACATAAGTAGGGCTAAGTAGACAAAAGTAGATATAAGGGGACATAAGTAGACATAAGTAGATATAAGTAGACGTAAGTAGATGTAAGTAGATGTAAGTAGGCGAAATTTGATGATGGGAAACATATGTACAAGGAGGGTGTGATGCAAAATTTGATGAAGTGACAATATTTACAAAGGTGATGAGGTTGATGATGATGATAAGAGGAGTGATAGTGAGATATTTACAAGGTGTTTACAGGTAGTATTTACAGGTATGTACAATGTTAGGTATGTACAATTTTAGGTACGGGTTCAGGGGAGACAGAATTGAGCGGGGTTGCGAGATCCGCCGTTCCCTGGGTGTGGGGTGTGTGTGGTGAAGTGTATTGAGTGTGTGGGTGTAGTGAAAAGGTGGGTGTAGTGTGTGGTTGGATGTGGATGATGCCCGCTGCGACGAAGTGGCCACGGCGGGGCTGTGAGGTTCGGTACAGTGTCTGTGGGATAATGGAACACAAACACTGTCCCGAAATCTCAAGGCCCCGCCGTGATTTCTCAGAGCGGGGCGGGGGACTTGGCCGCCGGGACGCGGGGCGAGGGACGCTCCCGTCGTCTGTTGCGCCGCCCGGACCGTTTTGTCCCGGCGGAGGCTATTGCGGATATCCCCGGCGGTGGTGGGGGAAGAGGGGGTGTTGTGGGTTTGGTGGGTTGGGGTGTTGGTGGGGCTGAATCTAAAATTGGGGGGTCGAAAATTGAAAAAGGTGGAGGAGCAAGAGGGGGTTGAAATTTGGGGGGCGGGGGTTCGTTGAGGACGGGGGTTTTGATGTTTGGAAGGGGCGGTGGGGGTGGCATAAGTAGGGTGAGTTGAAGTTGGTGGAGGAGCGGGTCGATAAGGGGGTCGAACGGGACGTAGGGGGGGTGTACCCCGGTGGCTTGCGCTGCGCGAAATTCGCGCAGTATGCGCCACTGGGGGTACTTCCACCGCCGGGGCCGGGGAGGAAGTCCGGAAATCCTTCGCGGGAAAAATTGAAGCGATGATGTTGGTCCGGGCGAAGGGGGTAGGGGGGAGAGCGGGTCCGGGACGTACACGTCCCGGAGTATCGCCGCCATTTCCGGATCCGAATCGAAATCCGGAAACGGCGACGGGGGAGACTGATTCGGTGGAGAGAGGTGTTGCATTGCAAACAGACGGCGGGAGACTGATGGTGGACGTTGGTTGAGGGAGAACAGGGGCGGGCTTGCAGCGGGCGAAAGGGACGGTGTGGGGTTTCCCGTCCATTAGCAGGGTCGCGGTGGTCGGTGTTGTGCGGATGACTTGAAAGGGTCCGGCATAAAGGGGCTGAAAGGTTTTATGCATGCCGGGCTCTTTCAAGTACATATGCGTGGAAGTGTAAAAGCGTTTTGGGTAAGTGGTGTCGTTTGTCCGTGTTGAGGTGTGTAACGGTTCCCTGTTAATGGACGGGGTGTTGTGTGGAGGGAAAATGTCGGCCGGTAAACGAATGGGGTCTCTGAATGCGTGTTGTGCGGGACTTGTGTTGTCTGAAGGACGGGCGGAAGTGCGGAGGCTAAGTAGAACGTAGGGGAGGGTTTTGGTCCATGAAGGGGAAGTGGCTGATGTGGAGATGGCTTGCTTGAGGACCGAGTGCCACCGCTCTATTTTCCCGTTGGATTGAGGGTGATAAGGAGTGGTGCGGATTTTCTGAATCCCGAGGGAACGGAGCAGGTCGGCAAAGTGGGCTGATTCAAATTGCCTCCCCTGATCGACCGTGAGTGTCCGCGGACAGCCGTAGCGGCTGATCCATTGATTGAGGAAGGCCGCGGCGACGGCGTCCGCGGTAATGTGGGCGAGTGGGATACACTCAACCCAATTTGTCGCACGGTCGATCATGGTGAGGCAATACCTCTTCCCCTCGGAGGGGGGAAGAGGGCCGACCAGATCCAAGTGGACGTGTTCCCACGGGAGAGAATCGGGGATAGGTTGAGGAGGTACATGGGGGTGAGCCGAGACCTTGAATTGCTGGCACTTCTGGCACCCCAGAACCCAGGTACGTATATCCGTGTTCATGTGGGGCCAGAAGTACCGCGTCTTGATGAGGTCCCGGCTCGCCCGAATGCCGGGATGATGGAGGGAGTGGTAATGTAGGAACAACTGCCTCCTCAGCTCCGGTGGGACGTACGGGCGCGGTGTGTCGGCCGATACGTCGCACCAGAGATCGAGGGGAGGCAGCTGTTCCAATTTTGAGGCGGAGATGAGGTTTGAGAGAGCGGGATCGGAAGTAGGAGTTTGGTGGTTTTTGAGAGTTTGCGGGGTAGGGAAGGGCAGTAACTCCGCCACCGGCGCAGGGGTGGGGCGGGAGAGCGCGTCGGCGACGCAGTTGTCGGCCCCCGGCAAATAACGAATATCGGACGTGAACTGTCCGATAAATTCGAGTTGCCGGAGGCGACGGGGGGAGGCTGATTTTCGGTTTTGGAGGAGGGCGTGGGTGAGGGGCTTGTGATCTGTGATGACAGAGAACTGCCTGCCCTCCACGAAGTCACGGAAGTGTTTGATGGCTTCGTGGATGGCGAGGAGTTCTCTGTCAAAGGTAGAGTAGTTTTTTTGTGTGGGGGACAGAGTTTTGGAGAAAAAGCCGAGAGGTTGGGGGGTGGCGCCGGTGTGTTGGTGGAGTACTGCCCCGATGGCCCAGTCGGACGCATCCGTGGTGATGGAGAGGGGGGCATGGGGATCGGGATGGGCCAATAGAGCGGCGTCTACTAGGTCCTGTTTGCATTGTTGAAAGGCGGTTGTGAGGGTGGGGGTCCAGGAAATGGGGCGTTTATCGTTTTTCTTTGCCGGTTGTGGGATAGCGTGTATGAGTGGCTGTTGGTGTTGTGCTGCGTGTTTGATGTGTCTACGATAAAAGTTCAACATACCCAGGAAACGGCGGAGTTCTGAGACGGTGTTGGGTTGTGGGAAATCGGTGAGGGTGTGCACTTTGTCCGGTAGGGGTTTTATTCCTTCGGACGAAACCTGGTGGCCGAGGCAGCGGACGGAGGGTTGGGCGAGGACACATTTCGGAGCGTTTATGGTGAGGCCCTCGGCGGCGAAGATGTCAAGAACCTGTTTCAGGTGTGCGAGGTGTTCCGTTGGGTCCCGGGAAGCGATCAGTACGTCGTCCAAAAAACAGAAGACGAAGGGTAGGCCTCGTAGTATGTTGTCCATGTAACGCTGCCATGTTTGGGCAGCGTTACGGAGGCCGAAACCCATTTTGATATACTCGAACAGGCCGAAAGGGGTGATGATAGCTGTTTTAGGAACGTCCGGGGGGTAGATGTGAATGTGATGGAAGGCACGAGAGATGTCGAGTGTGGAAAAGATGGTTGTGTTGTGGAGGTGGGAAGAGAAGTCCCGGAGATGCGGGACGTTGTAAAGGTCTGGGGTTGTTCGGGCATTGAGGCGGCGGTAGTCGCCGCAGGGGCGGATATCCCCGTTAGGCTTCTGCACAATATGTAGTGGAGAAGCCCACGGGGATTTGGAGGGACGGATAATGCCTTCCTTGATGAGAAGATCAAAGTGTTTGCGGGCCTGTGAGAGTTGGAGGGGGTGGAGGCGTCGTGCTTTTGCGGATATTGGGGGGCCAGAGGTTTCTATGTAGTGCTGGGTCTGTGAGATGTGAGCTGAGGGGCGGCGCTGGGGTTTGTAGTGGAGGAGGAGTTGTTCAAACTGGGAGGGGGGCCGATCCACCGCATGAATGAACCCGGGGATGGGTTTCTGGGTGGAGGGGTCGAGCAGGCGCGCGTTACGGACGTCTACCTGGAGGCCGAAATATGCGAGGAAGTCGGCCCCCAGGATAGCTTTCTCTACGTCCGCCACGGTAAATTCCCACTCGTACGCGAGCCCGCTCATATGAATTGATGAGCGGTACGTCCCGTACGAGGGGATGGTGGTACCGTTGGCGGCGTAGAGGAGTTGTCGGTAACAACGCGCCTGTCGCCGGAGAATATTATTGGGGAATATGGAGAGCGCCGCCCCTGTGTCGACGAGGAACGGGACGTGCGTTTTCGAGCATTTCAGGAACAGGCGTTGGTGAGCTGGGGCGGAGTGAGGTAAAATTGCTGAGGTGTTGGGGTCCGTCGGAGGGGGGGGGCTTGGTTCGTCCGAGGTGGTGGGCGGATGCGATGGCGGTGGTTGGTCCCCTGCGAAGGAGACGCGGGGCGTTTTTTTGCCGTTCCGGGGGGGGGGGGAATGGTAGCGGCGGCGCGAGTGGCGGCCGGAGGGGTGGTTGTCTTGGGTTCGGTGTTGGAGGTGCCGTTCCGTGGTGGGGGAACGGTAGCGGCGGCGCTAGTGGCGGCCGGGAGGGTGGCTGCCCTGGAGGCGGGCTTGGAGGGGCCGTTCCGGGGTGGGGGAACGGTAGCGGCGGCGCTAGTGGCGGCCGGAGGGTTGGCTGCCCTGGAGGCGGGCTTGGAGGGGCCGTTCCGGGGTGGGGGAACGGTAGTGGCGGCGCTAGTGGCGGCCGGAGGGTTGGCTGCCCTGGAGGCGGGCTTGGAGGGGCCGTTCCGGGGTGGGGGAACGGTAGTGGCGGCGCTAGTGGCGGCCGGAGGGTTGGCTGCCCTGGAGGCGGGCTTGGAGGGGCCGTCCCGGGGTGGGGGAACGGTTGATGGAGAGGTGGCGTGTTTTGTGGCGACGTCAGATGCGGTCGGGAGGTTGGCAGCCGTGGCGGCGGCGTAGGAGGGGTAGCGAGGTTTGGTGGTGGTGGTGTGAATGCGGGCGGGGAGGGGTTGGTGGTGGTCCCCCCCGTGTTGGCGAGGAGGGGGGCCCGCCGGATTTACCGGCGGGCGTCCGCGTTTCCCTGCTTGGAGGAGTAGGAGCAGGGGGGCTGGCATTTGCGGGCCTCCCCACCGAAGTTCACATGGTAGAAACATCGGTGGGGGGGGTCCGCTGGGAGGTAGGTCCTGGTGGGGCGCGCGGAGTTGGAGGGGGCCGTCGTGTTTGGGTACCTCCCTCTTCGTTGCTGGGTGGGGGAGACGGTGCGGCGGTCGGCCGAGCGCTGGCGTCGGTGGTCGGAGGAGGGGGCTGGCCGGCGATCGACGGAGAGGGAGCGGCGCCGGTGGAGGGAGGGGGGCCGGCGGCGCTCTTGAGACGGCGATCGGTCCCTGCGTGGGGCGGGGGTGCGGGGTGCGGCGACTTCCGTGACGCTGGCGGCCGCGGCGAGGTCGTAAACCGTGTCGGCTAGACGGAGTAGCGGCTCGTCCGGTCCGTCGAGGTGGCTGGCGAGCGCCATCTGGATGGGGTGGGGGAGGGCTCGCAGCCAGAACGTTCGAGCGATGTCGGCCGTCACGACGTCGTGTAGCTGATGACGTAGGCGACGGTACAGGTGGGAGGGCTTCAAATCGCCGAGATGCTGGGGTTGGGATAGCGCTGCGACACGTGCGATCTTGGAGGGTTGGTATAAGCTGATGAGGCGGGCGCGGAGATCGTCGTAGGCGGCCGTGGCGTCGGGGGAGATGTCCGACGTCTGCAGGAGGATCTCATACGGTAACAGAGAGATGATGCGGGAGTAGCGGGTACGCTGGCTGCGGATGTTGGCGGCAGAAAACGCAGCGTCGACCTGGAAGAACCAGAGTGCGGGGTCGTGCGTGTAGAAGGGGGGCAGCGACAGCGGGAATGACGCCGGGGCCGTCGTGACGTCGGCGGCGGCGTGTGCGGCAGCTGCAGCGGCGGCGGCAGCGGCGGCGGCGGATGCGGTGGAGCCGGGTGGTGAGAGGCTTGTGAAGGGGTTGTCGGTTGCGTCAGAAGTCGCAGCGGTCGGCGGCTGCAGCAGGGACGGCCGGAGGAGCGGCGGCGATGGCGAGTTCGGGTCCATGGTGGAGGTGTCTGTGAACAAAATTCAATTTGAGCGGTTGAATTTGAAAATTCGCAATGAGCGGCGGTGGGGTTGTATGCGGCGGAGAGTTGAGAGCTGTGTGAGCGGTTGCGGGTGGGCCAAAAATTGCGAATTGATACTGACAGTTTTAAATGTGAATTTAAAATGCGGGACACCGAACTAGACTGGGGTGACACATGAGGTGGTAAGAGGATAGAAGGTTGGATGAACGTCGGGTTCACCACTGTGATGAATGTGAATTTATCATCACGGTGGCGTGAAGGAGTAAATAGATGAGAGCGAGGGAATTTCACCTAGGCGGCGGTAATCCACCGATGTAGGTGAGAGGAAGGAAGTTCACCTAGGCGGCGGTAATCCACCGATGTAGGCGAGTGGAAGGAATCTCGCCTAGGCGGCGGTAATCCACCGATGTAGGCGAGAGGAAGGAAATTCACCTAGGCGGCGGTAATCCACCGATGTAGGTGAAGGAAGGAAGGTGCTTGTCTAGGCGGCGGATATCCACCGATGTAGACAAGAGGAGAAGGTAGGAGGTGAATTCCCAGAGCGGCGGATACCACCAGGCATCTGGGAGGAGGAAGGTAGAGAGAGAAGAGAGAGCTGGTTAGAGGAAGTGTCGAATGAAGCTAAAGCTCCAGGATCCGGGGTTATATAGGACTTGGAGTCCTCTCCCTCCAGCTCCCTGTTGGGAGCTGGTAGTGGGGCACCAGGTTGTGTCCCCCGGATTCTGTCGCCTGTCTCCCCACTCAGATGTTTATTAGCGGAAGGTAATTTTTACATAGGAATATTGGTGAGAGCTTTAAGGTTGTTAGTGGAGTGTTCCCGGGAGGGACTCACGACACCCTTCAATCGAAAGTTTTTGAGATACGGCGTTCTGAAAATTTCAACCCCTATTTTGAACCCCTTAGAGATGACTGACAGTAACGTCGAGCTTCGAGGACCAACTAGACCCCGAACGGAACCTATAACCCGAATTTCATCAATTTTTATTCATGGTAACTAAGAAAAGTGGCCCGTACGGCGTACGGCGTACGGCGGACAGACAGAAATATTTTTATTGCAGTTTTGGATTCTACATACCTTGAAACGTAAACCATCAAATTTTGAGGGGGGGGGGGGGTAAGAATTTTTTTTTCTTGCTCGATTCCAATGGTTCATTATTGAAAATAATAAACCAAAAGTAGGTATTTGATATCTCGGTAGCTATCTAATGAATAATAATTGCATGTAATCTCAATTTGTTGATCTCCAACTGGTAGATAATCTCTATTTGGTAATATCTAATTTGTAATATCGAATTGTGTTTGAGCTTAAAACAAGGAATGTTTGATTTGATTTTTAATTTTTTGTAATCTTGCTCGATTCTTGCCAAGACTCCACCAGGGGACACAATTTATTTTGTTGTTTTATGGAGCAGCACTGTATAATATTTTTTGCCCCTAAATCAATAATTCTCGGTGCTCAAATGATTACGTGAAGATAATTGTTGTTTCTATTTCCAAGTTTGGGGGGGGGGGGGGGGGGGGGATAATGAATCTGCCTACGTAATGCATATTATTATCATACTCGTAATGTGAATAATTAGGTAAATAACGTAAATAAATAATAATATTACATTTATGTAGATATAGAATCAAAATTTGAATGTCATGCATGGGTTAATAGGTAATCTCACGTTGGCATCCCCCCCACCCATAAACTTCTGGATCCGCCACTGTATACCAATAGTGACTATTTGAGGATCGTCCTTGCAAAAGCCGACAAATGCTCAAAAATCAAAAAAATGACGGAAAGGCCAGTAGCACCCCCAACCACGAGAGTGCGCTGAATATCGCTTCCGCGGGAAGTTTCCCAGCGAGATTTGGAGTTTTGGCGCCCACCGGTAGGGGCAGTGAGATCGTCCTGCCAAATTTCGATGGTTGTTGTAAGTGCGTAGTTAGTTTTTAGTTATCAATTCCATTGCCTCATGGACACTATTACATTCGTGATTACGTGAGCTCCTCCTCACCTCCTCTCCCTCTGCAAGTTTTCCGCTCGACAGGTTTATACTCTGTTGTTTTTAGTTCATTCCTTTGTTCTCCTTCTTCTCTCATTCGTAGTGATATCCGTCTAGTGTATCAAAGTGTATGCCTCCATCGCCGAAGAAGTGGACCAGGAGAAACATCGGTAACAAAGGCGACAAAAAGAGGCGCAGAACAGTAAGTTGATACCACAGATTTACATAATTAGGTACCTAATTAATCCTTATTGTGTTTTCTGTGTAGAGCAACAAATTGAAATAGTTTTCAGATGTAGTAGTAGTAGTAGTATACAGATTTTGTGTTAGTCTAATGATTGTCACGTAATTAGTACGTTCTCCGTAGTTCGGGAGTAAAACTCAGTTACCCAGCATCCCACGAAAATCTTTAACCTTCGTTGGAAAGTTATTGTAAAATCTCCTGCGGCTAAATCTCCGTCCACAACCTCATGATTGGCTGAGGGATCCGTGGGTTTATCAGTTTAGTATCGAACCATAAATAATTAGGTTTTATAGGTTTTTCCGTGAGGCGGAAATTCATAGAATCAACGGGCCGTTTTGATTATGTGTCAGACGTACTTAGCCTCTCTGTTGTGTTTAATAGTAGGTATATACGTACTTGATTGAAATTTTTACCTAGTCGGTATTATTTCTCGTCAAGTTAATTTCTGCAAATTTTTGAAGAAGAAACTGTTGCGCAGGCTTCAGAAAAGTTAACCTAGGTACTTGCATTTCTGCTAACTGTTCATTCGCGGACGTTTCAGAGCATATTGATAGTTGGTTTATTATGTATTGCAGATTGATATGAAATCCTTAATTGCTTGTTCTTTGGTGGCTCATATATAGGAATGGTTATTAGAGGTATTATATCTATAAATTTATTTGGTTTGGCAGGCATGTTTGTAAAAAAAAAAATCTTAATTTGGCCTGAATGTTCTTATTGCGGAAAAAATAGTATTATCGAAGTCATAAGCTTCACAGTTCACTGATATGGTCACGTTGCATGGCTGGAATTGCTCTGAACAAATGTTGGGATAGATTGTAACTACCTACCTGTGATGCATATACTGAACTGTGTAATCCATTCTATAATCATTAGTTGGTGCGCACCAGGCGCGTAGCGCCAGGGGTACCGGGGGTACCGGCGCTACCCTACACGAAAAATGAAAAAAATTACATTCCGTAGGTAGGTAGCAATTTGAATTGTCCACTCATAACTCCATCCTCCATGACTCTCCCTCCATGAACTATCTTCCAACCTCCATGTCTGCCAGTCATGGACGAAAAACAGCCAAGTATCGATTAGTCGATTAGAATCATATGGTTTTCGGCAGGATTTGAATATTTGAAATCTCAAGGTCGCTGGGGTACCGCTACCAGTCCTGTGGAAGTGTGGAGGCCCAGAATCCGATGTGTGTGTGTCTCTACATCGTCTGTGTGAGTGTGTTTGCGTGTGTGAGTGAGTGTCTTACACATCTTCAGGAGACTGTGTTAGTAGGTTGGGCTAGCGCAAATATCCAGCGTATCCAATCTTGGTGAGGAGCGATACTGGCGTATGTATCGATTGTAGCTATCGATTAAAAACTCGAGAAAAAACTTTGACAACTTCCAGTGTCACTGTCATCCATTTTGCTTTTCGGAAGCTATTCTTAGGACGGCCTGTTTTCTCATAATTTTATTACTTGTAGTTTTCACAATAATTTATTGTTCCTAATTTCAGGTTTAGTTGTTTGAATTCGAATCTTTCCTAGTGTCCTAGTCTCCTCCTAAAATGGATAGTTGTTGCGTTAATTGTTCTGTGGTTCGGCGTTCGTTTAGTTCTCGTAGTTTTAGCGAAAAGAACGACATCATCAGAGCCGGCCGGTCAACCTCAGCGTTGCCTGATTTCAAGAGAGTTATGAAGGAACGTAACCGTGAGTACACTCGGCATTTCACTGTTGAAACATACAATAGGCACCAAGGGTTATCAGGCTGTAGTTCGAAAAACCTTTTATTTTGTTTCCCTTGCCTCTTGTTTTCCTCTGAAAAAACGCCGTGGGTAAAATGTGGTTTCTCTATTCCTTTGACAAACAGCTTGCTAAGAACTGCTTCACATTTACATTTTTAGAGTGTGTGAGGAAGTGTGAATGTTGGTGGGGGGGGGGGGGATTCATTGCGGTACCCCCGTCACCAGAGGCACGCTACGCTCCTGGTGCGCACCTACATAACTTCATACCTACATTTTGTGGTTACACGTTCAAAGGCAGTTGCAAGTGACTGGCAGAAAGCTGTGCTACTTTGTAGTTTACACTAAAGAACAACCTAACATTTTCATTGTGAAAATAGGACGTGGTGACCAATTCTGGCCAGAGAAGATGGTTCCACAACTTGAAACCTTTCATCACAACACAAGTTTACCTGAACTTGCTGAACCGATTCGAAAAGGTTCCTATATCAGATAACCTTTCATCCCCAAGAAGGAACAAGAAGTAGGTAGTGTAAGTAATAATTTGCAGTACACATCTAAACATAATATTACTAGCAATGCCCGCTCACTAAGAATGTACATAGATACATACAGGTAGGGTGATAGCTCCCTATCCGAAATAGGTGTACGATATGTAGTAAAACTTTATTTCTGTACTGGTCTGGAAAAACATGGTAAGTTCATTTTTTCGTGAATGAGTCCATATTAGTGAGTTATTCGGTCGGGCTAAAGATGATAAGGTTGATTTAGCGGAAAATTTGAAAAATAGCCATCAGCAGTAAGTGCTAAGTCAGGTCAGCGCAGTCTGGCAAAAGTTGATGAGTAACTTAGCAGTGTTGGCATGCCTCCACTGGTATGGTTTCGACATTTTCTTGGTCTGTCAGAACATGATAAATCAGGTATATCATGTTTTGCCAGACCCAATAATTAATTTGGCAGTACATACTTGTACACAGACTTGTCGATGATAACCAAGCCTTCAATGAGTTGCTACCTCATCGAACTATTTTTTCACCCCACATTCAGCAACATGTAGGTTATTTGATTTAATCCATTCGATGCTTCGAATAATAAGATTACCTGATCGTTAGTCAAAGAAAGACCATTTGGTGGGAGATATCATTGTTTACCAGATTCAGGATCGGGTGGTGTTTGGACATGAAAACCAAAACGCTGCAAAGTCCTTGTCACATGGGTTTATTATTCTATTGGACATACCTGCAGGAATGTTCGGTATTCATTTATTGTTTCTTTCAAGTGAAATAATTGAAATAGCCATTTCTGATGGTTTCCACCAATTTTGGTCCTCAAAACACGAATTAGGTACGCTCCTTTATTTTATTTATTTATTTTTTCAAATTATCTTTGATCATTGGTAGTGCCATTTAGTCGTCTTGATACACGTGTTGACACTTTTCCCAGAGTTATTATACAAATTGATGGTGATTTCAGACGGTTTCACAGGTTTTTGATTCATAAAAAAGTCAATTTTGGGATCTGAACATTTGGTAGAACTTCAATTTTCCGCTCTTTGGTCAAAATGGACTTCATCTTGGTCTTCTCGTCCTCAGAAACATGGAAAACGTTACCTCAGAAGGTCATGTTACTAAAACACAAAAAGTACCTATTTTCATGCACATTTTTCACTCATAACACCCCCGGGTATATTCCGAGCGGGCTGCAAGTTTCGGGACACAATTAGTGTCTCTAGTTGTGTCCATTTGGTCTTTAGTTGTGTCCCGAAACTTGCAGCCCGCTCGGAATATACCCGGGGGTGTTATGAGTGAAAAATGTGCATGAAAGCCCAAATGGAGCATGTGTGCGATAGAGCGAGTTTTTTAGACCGAAAATGAAGCCGGTATGCGTGATATGGCGGACGGACATTGCATTTTTGGAATCTACGCACCTTGAAACGGAAACAAAAAAATTTTGAGAGGGTGTTATAATAATTTTTTGCTGAGCGAATACATAGATAGGTGTGTCATTCACAGAATAATAAACCAAAACGCTGCAGAATCCTTGTCATATGGTTTATGATTCCGTTGGACATATCTACAGAAATGTTGGCTGTTCATTTACTGTTTCTTTCAATTCAATCACTCAAAATATCAAGCAGATACAATCTGCGATGCAGCAATGAATAAAAAAATCTTTAGGTAGCTACCTACCCTACTGTGAACGTCAAAATTGAAATGCAGTAAGTTTAAAAAAAATTAATGTTTCCATGGTTAATATAGATGGATGTGTTTCCAAGGTTTTTTGGTTTTGTAGATTAGGAAACCTCAATAAAAACCTAAGAAATACTGTAAATTCCCAACTCTTGGCATGTTATGGTGTCAAAATCAGTCAAAACACCAAGCAGATACTCGATAGATTAAAATGTATTTCTAAGGTTTTCATTGATATTTCTAATTCATTGCAATCAGTATACCCAAATTTACTGATTTTATGTTATTTTCTGTTCTCAGTTCATGTCCAAACAACATCCGATCCAGAGTCTGGCAGACAGTGATGTCTCCCACCAAATGGTCTTTCTTTGAGTAAAAATCAGGTAATACTTCTTATTATTAGAAGCAGATCAAATATTTCGCTGTAATATCGCATTCCCCTGATTCTTCATGCGCTTCTCTGGACTTGCAAAACTTTGACACGCTCTCCTGTAAAATCATCTGTATTGGTCTTACCTACCACGTTTTGCCAGATCAGCACAGATTTATAATACGCAGTGGCGTAGCCAGGGATTGTTGAAAGGGGGGGGGGGAGTAATTAGAAATAGAAAAAAAACATTCCTGTCATGTAGCATGGCTATAAGAGCGAATTTTCGAAGAAATATTCCTGATATTGTGTAAAAAGATGATATAGCGAGAATCCATACCAGTTTTCTTGAGATTATATATAACTTTTCGTGATTTTAGCCATTTTTACCGATGTTTGACCCTAATAACGTCAAATTTGACCCACTTGCTTTTGAGAAAAATAGTTTTATCGTCGAGGTCGTCATTAACCACCCCACACAACGTCAGGTGAA
Organism: Leptopterna dolabrata; assembly: GCA_954871275.1. Lineage (NCBI taxonomy): Eukaryota > Metazoa > Arthropoda > Insecta > Hemiptera > Miridae > Leptopterna > Leptopterna dolabrata. Next base: position 140,097,198 of record OX940974.1, on the reverse strand, counting down.
TTAATATTGATTTTACCATTAATACCAATTTTTTACCCCAGAAAATCAAAATCTGACCCCTATTCTGTGTGAAAAACAACTGAAATGGTAGGTATTTTTCTGTCTTCACTCAACCTTCCGTACCACTTCCAATGATTTTATAGCAATTGTTTGCAATTTTAGCCGTTTTTACCGACATTTGGCCCCTAAAAACTCCAATTTGACACCCTTGGAATTTGAAAATTGCTCATCTTCGAACTCATCCTTTCGTTTGGCAATACAAACGTTTTGGAGAAATCTGGAATTTTTACCATGTGCCTGCACAAGGACAGATATCATCTGGAGTGGCACATATATCTACATAATATATATATTTTTGCTAACATCTAGGGATGAACTTAGGATGCTCTGATCCGGATTTGCCTATAAAAATATGTCAAAAATTCATGTTCTGAAAATGTTACCTACCTACCCATTGTAATAGCTTTATTTTCTTTGAAAATTCGGTAATAAGGTTTGAAATTACAAAGAAAGCTGAATTTAAATTAAATTTAACAAAGCACTAAATGTTACAGATAATGTTAGGTAAGATAAACTGAAGAAATACGCACAACAATGTTCGCGAATTTTCAAGGAAAATGAAGGTATTGCAATGGGTCCAAAATTTTCAGAACATAGTTTTTGAAATTATTTTATAGACAAATCCGTTTCAGATCATCCTGATTTCATCCTTAGGTTTTAACAAAAATGTATACGTATATTATTTATATATTTATTTATGTGTCACTCCAGACGATACCTGACCTTGGTTACGTGATAAAAATTCCAAATTTCGCCAAAATGTTATTGCCAAACAAAAGGATGAGTAATTTTCAAAAATTGGAAGGGGGTCAAATTACAGTTTTTAAGGGGTCAAAAATTGGTAAAAACTGCTAAAATTGATATATAAAATCACTGAAAGTGGCATGGAAGGGTGAGTGAAGACAGAAAAATACCATTTCAGTTGCATTTCACACAGAATAGGGGTCTAATTAGGTATCAAGTGCTAAAATCAGTATTATTCACCTGAAGATGGGTCTGACGGTGAGGGACTATTTCGATAAGCATTTTTGTCAGAAACAGCGGGTCAAATTTTTGGGACAGATCATTCGTAATCAAATAGGCGTAACTGTTTAATCATGTTTGATTTACCGTTTAACCTGTTATTGTTGTATAATATGTTTGTTACTTTCGTGATTGTTCATTCTTGAGATTTAATTTTAATTTGTGATGAACTTTTCGATCCAATGGGAGGGGGGGGGGGGTTATGACCCCCACTTAACACCCCCCCCCCCCCCCCCCCCCCGTCTAGGCCACTGATAATACATTAATATTATAGAAGATAGCACCTATACTTGCACCTGACTTTCACAAGGCGTTCGATCTGGTTAATATTGATTTGTTGATCGGGAAGCTTCAGGCACTGGGATTTCGGGGATCAATGTTGGAATGGGTGGGTTCGTACCTCAGGGAGAGGAGGCTGGCTGTAAGCATTAATGGCTGTTTGTCGTTCTCGTTCAGCCCTACATCAGGAGTGCCCCAGGGCTCGCATTTGGGACCCCTGCTATTCCTATTATTCATTTACGACATTTGTGATATCTTCGAAGACGTCAACGTTTCCCTGTTCGCCGATGATTTAAAAATTTTTCGAGAGGTTGGAACACCTGACGATGGATTAGTGATTCAGAACAATCTAGACGCGCTTACTTTATATTGCACTCGAAATTCTCTGACGTTAAATGTATCCAAATGCTGCTGTATTTCATTCTCTAGAGCTAGGAGTTCAATCGCTGTGGATTACTTCATCAATGGGTGCATGCTTGAGAGGTGTCGTAGAGTACGTGATTTGGGGGTTATTGTGGATAGCGAACTTTCATTCACTGAGCACTATCGGGGTATGGTTTCTGGCGCTCTTAGGCAGCTTGGCTTTTTAATGCGAACCACAAGAAAATTCCGCAATGCTGATTCCATTAAACGATTGTATGTGTCATTAGTTAGGTCTCGGCTCGAGTTTGCATCGTCTATTTGGAATCCTCTGTACAAGGTGCATAGTGATGCGATTGAGAGAGTCCAGCACAAGTTTCTTAGGTTTGTTTTCTACAAGTGTTCCCGCTCGCTGGGTGTGGTTGAATTCAGCGATCGGCAGATGTTGGTGGCTCTCAAACTAAATACATTGGCGGACAGGAGAAAGGTTTCCGATGTTATATTCGTCCGTAAGCTGATCGGTGGCTCTTACGATGCTCCATCGTTGCTTGCGGCCTTAAATTTCAGAGTTCCTTCATATTGCACTCGTAGCAACGATATTTTTGTACCGGACTTTCGTAGGACAAATTATGGTATCAACAGCCCAATTGTAAGGATGCAGAGGACGGTGAATTGTCTTGGCGTTGATTTTGATTTGTATCTTGAGAGTGAGGAAGTAATTAAGAGGAAATTGAACAGTTACTTTTTGGCCAATATTGTTTAGTCTATTAATTTTGTATTTCTTATATTGTGTTTTGTGTTAGCGTTGCAGAAGTCGAATCGATCATATATCAATCTTTGTCTTGTAAACATTAGTCATTCTTTATTGTAATTGGGATCTGTGATCCCGTAATCATTAAATAAATAAATAAATAAATAAATAAGTGTATGTAGGAAAACTTTATTTACATTTACATCTAATATTATAGAAATGCCTGTTGTAATTTGCTACTGTGTATTGTTTTGTTCAGGAAGACGATCAGAATTGACGATATCCGAAGTTGACAACTCCAGTCGTATATCAACAAGCGAGTTTGAACTCCGATTTAAATGAACATGAACATAAATGGATTTCCGAATACCTACCTCCATCCAGACTAACTCAGTGTCCAATAAAAATAAAAAAAAACTAATGTGAGCAGTGTAACTGTATAATATTATTCATGAGCTTTCCAATTTACTTTTCTACGGCATACTTTTGGGGTGATGTACCTATATGGCATATTGGGGGTGCGAGTTCACTCTTTAGGCACCTACCACCTTTTGAGAAAGAGGCCTAGATATTCCATCCCTCTGAACATTCACAACAAAAAAAAACTGTTTTATTCAACACATGAGATATACATCACTAATATTCACTAGTTATTTAGTTCATTTGTTTGCATTTCAGTCATTGAATAAAACGTTAAACGCCTGAAAAGTTATTTGTTACTACCTAATCCTCTTCCTATTGTCGTTCAATTCAATGTAGGTAGTGAAAGATATGATGATTAAAAGTAGGTACCTACTTGAAATCATGTTAGATAATTTGTCTTGGAATTGATTCTGTATTAGTATGACAGATAGAACACTTTAGACAGTGTGTAATCAATCTTTTAATAAGTCATGTCTAATTTTGAGTGAAGTACACATAAGTATAAATAAAAATGAAATGAAATTACAAATCTCACACTGTGAGAGTACCTAAGTTATTTGTCTCACACAGGTAGGTATCTGTGTCCAGTCGATACATTCATTGGTCACACATTGATTTGCATACATAAATAAACAGTAACATTTACATACATATATAAATGCCCAGTAAAAATCCTCTCAAAATTAAATAATTACGTAACATAAAAGTACCCCAGACAGAAAAATAGTAGTACCTACACTACAACTAACCGGATGGGTCAGAGATTGACCTTGCGCCACTCAGCCTGCAAGGAAAGTTTCGAGACTTTCAGATAATATTATGTGACCAAAAAGAAGTTCGAGCAGAATAGTTTAAAAAAATAAGAAAATTAAGTAGGTACATACCTATACTTTCTCAAATGAATTCAGGTATGCACCTAGTGATTGTGGCGTCAACTTTTGATCTACCTAGCGGATTATTTTTCAAATAATTGTTTACCCACTTAAAACAATCTTCCCCTATTTTTTAAATTAATTTTGCTAAATTTAGTCCAGTTTATGAAACAATTAATTGATATATGTACGTAATTAATACGTACCGTAAATAGGTAGGTAGTTACCTACTATGAATAATAATAAAAAAATTATGGCTGATTGTAGCTTTAATTAGGAAAGTAGGTAGGTACCCAAAATAATTGGGAAAATACTGTAAAAATTACCTATTTATTGTCCCAAACCACTGTAATCCAATCATGTGAAAACTATGATGGTAAATTAGGCTGAGGTAGGTTGGGGATGTGGAAGGAAGGGTAGGCCAGCTGAACAGGGAACTAATATTCTGAAGCTTAGCTGGCATGCCCACCGTGTGGGTTACAGCGATGCCATTCGTCCAGTGAATATGGCAACACCGCCTCCCCCCCCCCCCACCTGCCCATCGGACCAAGAAAGTTGAAAATTACCTCCTTCCCTGGCAAAAAGCCGCTGGAACTGATGATGCCATGGATACTATACTAGACTACACGACGACCGAAGCGACAGGGCAGGGTGGCTGCGTGTGAAGGGGGAGAGACTCGGCACATTGCCCGCAGAGAGCGCCTGCTGGCGGCGCCCCCTTTCTTGAGCCTTTTTTCAAAATACGTAAAATTTCTCTTCACGTTTCATAACAAAATTTATATTCTTGGATTATCAACTTTATTATCTCTCCGAAAATGTCGTAAGACACAAACATTCAAGAAAAAGTTTTTTAAACTAAGTACATACATTTTTGAATTTGAATTTTCGGAAATTTCAGGAATCATTTAGAGCTATGACCCTAACTCTATTCACGGATTAATATAATGCGTATTAAGACCTTCCCCAGAACTGTAAGTTAACCACAGCCAGAGAAAACGTGAAGAAACTGACAAAAAACAGGGTCTGCGCCCCCTTGATGATTCGGTTTCATTTTCGACCAAAAAATCGAGCTAAGTCCGACAAAAAACCTTATTTTCAAAGGGAGGAATATTGGAGTTCAAGCAAACCCAGACAAGTTTTCGCATGGCGTTCAAAGCTTCGTTCTCAGTGTGCGTTCTGCCAGTTCGGAACGGTTCTGGGCAAGCGCAGTCAAGTTTTGTCGTTCGCAGTGCCAGAACGCCGAGTTCTGCGTTCGCAGTTTTGCGAATCCAGTTCCGAACGGTTCTGACAGTCCCCGATTTTTTCGGAACTGTCAGAACTGGAACTCAAGAACGTAGGTGACGCATGCGCACACAGGTTATTCCACTTCCAGCTCTGAAATCGTTCGCAGTGCAGAAAGCGGTTCCTCAAGTTCCGGAACGCCCCGGGATTTTCCGTCCCAGTTCTTATGAGTTCGAGAACTGTCAGAACGCCCACTAAGAACGAACCTCAAGCAAACTCCTGAGGTTCTTCCTTCAGTTCTCAGTTTCGCGGTGTTGTATGTAGGTACTAAGAAAGTGCAATTTAGAAGAGAGTACCTACTAACTGTTTGGTTTTTCTGCGTACCTACGACGGATATTACTAATGGCGAAGGACTTACCCGTGTGAGAGATGGAAGTTACAAGAAAAGGGGAAAATTCGGCAGTAAGTGGACCAAACTGCAGCAAACGCGGGTACATTGCTCCTTCTGGTTCAAAGGTTTTCGTGGTCTGCAAACACAATAGTACCTAGGCGTTTTTCTTGTTATAAAATTCGACCTGCGGATGCGATTTACATTCCCGATAAATTATATGAGATTAACGATAAAATTTCCCAAGAAAATATTATTGCTGGACTGTAGTGGTGTATTGAACGGTAAACGAAACTTCTCAAGAAACAGCATTTTTATTCTCAGTACCTACCTACTGAGTATTTTCAAAGTTATTTTAAAAACGTTAATACCTAGTCGGCATCTAGTCGAATTAAAGAAAGTTCGTAGTAAGTACCTATACGGATGATCGTTTTCACAGTGAAATATTAAAATGGTAAAAGATACAGAATTTTTCTTCTTAGTATCTAAACCCAACTCAAGCACTCAGACAAAACAGACCGCGGTTCAGTCAAAAGCGGACCATGTACACTAGGATTCAAACAAAATCAGACAAACGAAAATTTCAAGTTAAAAAAAAAGGCTGGCTTTTGAACGGAATTTGATTTGAAACTTCATGTTTTAGCCAATCTTGGGAAGCATTAGCACAAGTGCCATCAATCATAAAGTTGAAACTATGGTTTCAACACGCTAAAACAGTTTTTTGTCTCTACCAAAATTAAACATCACTAGCTTTTTGATGGGAGTTTGAAGGACATTGAGATCCAGGTGTTTTTGAAATCCTTATTTAATGAAAACACAAGCTTTCAACTGCTCTCTGACAGTCACCATCAGGTATAAACCTATTAGACAATGTATAAAAAGATGTTACAAACTACCAGTCAAAACTATAATGACGTTAAACAAAAAGTGAAGGGAAATAAGTAACAACTCACCAGAAATACGCTGTAAGGCAAGTTGTCTTATCAGGAACAACTGTTGAGGATCACTAGCTTATTTCGCACAGGCTTTTTCTGACGCTTAGCTGACTCCTAGAAAACCTAAGAAATGATCCAGTACCGTCTTGATAAGCGTTTGAGAAGGGTTTGACAGTTGAGTTTGACAAAGTGGGTAAAGTTAACAACCCGACAGCTATCAGTGAGGCCAGTAAGATGCTCGAAAATATCATGTACAACCAGATACTGTCCTATGTAAATGACAACTCCCTTTTAATTCCTTTCCAGTCAGAACTTGGGAGAGGATATGGCTGCATGACCGCCCTGGCTAGAGTAACGGAAGACATCCTTGAGGGGTTCAATAACAACGTAGTCACAGTTCAAGATAAAAGTGGTGTTTATAAATTAAAGTGTTCTTGTGGACTTGACTATTGTGGTCAAACTGGTAGGAAGTTTAGAGAAAGAATAAAGGAACATGAAAAAGATTTCAGGGATAATAAGGGTGATCCGGCCTTTGCACGTCACTTGAATGAATCCAGTCATAGCTTCAATTTTGATCTTGCAGACAGACAGTTCATTGAATATCTTCATTTTTTCCCAAAAGGGAGCATGCTGGATGTACTTGAAAAATTCGAAATTATTAAGAGTGATAGGGGGCGTATACAAGTCTGCTCCCGCGGAGAATATTGCGGCGGCGGTCAATACAAATATGCTCCCTGACCAGCGACCGGTAGGTGACGAGTTTGCTCCCGTAAGTGGCCTTCGCTCGTATACCACCAATAATGTGGACCACCAATATGCATCTTACCTGCACGACACATATATTGGTAACAATGCTCTTTTTCCGCCAATAATGTGGGCTGCCAGATTGAGTGACACGTCGATGTCAACTACTAATTCATGCGAGTCCTTCCACGCCCACTTCAAGGACAATTTCAGTTCCCCGCATCCCAACATTTTTGCATTCACGAACGTCTTAATTTCGATCCAATGCGACGTTTACGTGAAAATCGCATCGTGCCACGAATTTAATGATCTGAGGAATTCTACGTCCAAACAAAAAGAAAAATGGGTTGCGAGTACAATACAGAAATTCGAAAGTGGAGAATTATCTCTGTATTGTTTCCTTAAGATAATCTCCCATAAGTTTCAACATGTAATCGGACATTAAAAAAAGCAGCGTTGATCATATGACTGGGTAGGCACAACTTTTTCCTACGCCTTATTTCGTATATTTTTCTACTATCTGTGACGACCTTATTTATTAAAATATAAGTGCAATAACATTGTGTAGGCTTGTGTAGACCCGTGAGCCCTGGGAGCATACTTGTACAGTGAGACGGACGCAAGGGGAGCAAAGTTGTATCGTGAGGTGAAAGTTGCGGGAGCAGACTTGTATAGTTTTGCAAAGGTGGGAGCAGACTGGTCATCGCCCGTCATAGGTTGGGTAAATCTTTGAATGATTAGTTCCTTCAAGTTTTTCTCCATTATTGCGTTTATTTCTGTAACAGTTTGGTTTCACCCCTCTCCCCCCCCCCATCACCTCATGTTCCTTTCACTTTTTGGCATTCTCTTCCTGGGCCAATCAGAATCGACCCCCCTTCCTTTGTTCCCTTCACCATTCTTCTTCACAACCAATCCCAATCCACCACATTTCACTTTTTGACTATATATAAGGTCACCTTTCCAGTGTGCCTTCAGTTATTGTGTGTTACTGACGATGGTTTGATCACCGAAACCGGTATAACAGTGTTTTTTGCGTTTTTCGTGTATTATTGGAAATAGACTATTTTTTCAATAACTCCGTTTTTCTTTGAAATGGGTTTCCACGATTTCGTCGCGAGTGATTTAGTTCGTAGTCACAGTCTTAGTTTTTACTCAATTTTTCTGATGCGTTTGTTTCTATAGATTATAACAAATTTTTTCTGAAGCTTTTACATAACTACAAGTTCTCCTCAACTACTTACAAGCTGATATAGTCTTTCTTCACCGATTGCAGTCAATGCATTAAGTCAAATAATGATCATACTAGTGCATCACGCTCTTTATACGTTCATGCTGGTGTTCCTCAGGGAACCGCTCTTGGTCTCTTGTTTTTCTCCATGTACTCTAATTACATCGCACTATGTTTCAACGGACTAAGATATCAACAGTACGCAGATGATGTGCAATTTCATCTTTCTTGTAACACTGATGAATTACCGGCAGTAAAATTACCTTTCTTACTTTGCTAACAGTTAGCAGGCACTACTGGTTCAGTGACTCGATGGTTGTTTTGGGGTGGCTTCACACCGATCCCAGTAGGCTGAAAACGTTTGTTGCTCATAGGGTGGTTGAAATCATTGACACGACTAATTCTGTTGATTGGTTTCACGTCAAAACTGCGGAGAATCCAGCGGACTGTTCTTCACGAGGGCTTCTGCCAGCAGATTTTCTAAATCACTCCCTGTGGACATCAGGTCCATCGTGGCTGCAGCTCCCAATCTCAAGCTGGCCAATCTGTCCGTCTTCAGAACTCCCCGTTCCGGACCTCCCTGAAATGAAAGCTACCATCATAAGCCACTTTGCTGGTAAGCAACTTGCTTCATCTTTCATTCCGTGGATGGACAGGTTTTCTTCATTCAGCAAAGTGGTCCGTGTAACAGCCTATATCATCAGGTTTTTGAAAAACTATGTTTGATGGCCAAATGGAAAGCCACAGGTCAAACAAAAGATGCCCAACATTTCACTTGATGTCCTCTTGGAGAATGTCCCTCCAGTTTCTGTGCCTGAGTATAGGTTTTCAACCCTGTCCCTGATCAAGCTCGTACAATACCACCATTTGCTGCTGAGAGGCTCTAAACTTGACCAAATCCAACTGTCAGGCACCCTTTCCAAGCTCAGTCCATTCATTGATGGGGATGGTGTCATCAGGGTGGGCGGGCGACTGAGCCATTCCAGCTTACCTGTAGATCTGGTGCATCCCATTCTACTGCCCGGAAAATGCCACTTTACCAGAATTCTCATCGACCATTACCACCGCATCAACCTCCATGTTGGACCCTCTTCCCTTCAGGCTATCCTCCAAAACCAATTTTGGATCATTTCTGCCCGCTTGGTGGTCCGTCAGAGAGTGCATCGCTGTGCGACCTGTTTCAAGTTGTCAAAGGAACCTCAAGCTCCATATATGGGTGACTTGCCCAAGTGTCGATTTCAAGAAGGCAGAGCTTTTCAGGAGGTAGGCGTAGACCTTGCAGGACCCTTTTATATAAAGGAATCGCTCCGCAGAAATGCCGCTTCTTGGGAAGGCATACTTATGTGTTTTCATCTGTATGACCTCCAAGGCTGTACATTTGGAGGTAGTGTCCAGCTGTTCAACTCCTGCCTTCCTGGCCACCCTTGACAGGTTTCTTTCAAGAAGAGGCTGTCCAGTTCGGATCCATTCTGACTGTGGATCTAATTTCCTTGGGGCCAGCCGAGAGTTGAAGGAGATTTTGGAGTGGTATCACCATCGAGAGACTTCATCTGCTATAATCCAACACCTGACGGCACGATGTGTTGAGTGGTCATTCAATCCCCCAGCCACACCACATTTTGGTGGGCTCTGGGAGGCGGCTGTCAAGTCCTCAAAGGCTATTTTCCAGCGAATCTGCGGCACCACTCCTATGAACTTTGAGGAACTTTCAACCCTCTTCAGCCGTATAGAGGCGATCCTCAACTCCAGGCCCCTTTGCCCCCTAAACAACGACCCGGAGAGCCTGCAAGCCTTGACGCCAGGTCACTTGTTAATTGGTGCTCCACTGGTTGCTCGCCCTGAATTACCACTATTGGAACTTCCTGAGAATAGACTGTCCCGTTGGCAGCTTGTTCAGCAACGGACCCAGCATTTTTGGAAGAGATTCAGGTCTGAATATCTCCATCATTTGCAGCAGCGGAACAAGTGGACCAAGCAGCACCCCAACCTGGAGATAGGAGACCTTGTCATCCTTAAGGCCAACTCTGCTCCAACACAGTGGGTTCTTGGTCGTGTTCAGCAGGTCTTCCCAGGCAGGGACGGTGTCCTGCGAGTTGTCGAGCTGAGGACTGAACATGGTGTGCTGGTGCGCCCTGTCACCAAATTAGTTTCGCTTCGCCCTATTACTGACCCTGAGACCCATCCTGCTCCTGAACCTGAATCATGAAAATTTTGCAAATTTTGGTGGGCGGGATGTTTAGGCAACTGTTGCCGATTAGTTTATGTGGTGGTAGGATTAGTTGTATGAGTGGTTCAAAGAGCCATACTAATCATCGTCGATCTTCAGCACCACAATGCCCAGGCGTTGCACCGGTGAACTTTGCCATGATCTTGTGCTGATCTAACGGCCCTTGTCCTCCATTCCATCAACATCTCCCACCAGACTGTTCTAACTGACTTCCTCGTCCCATCGTCAGTCCATGATCGATCGCTCGCCCTGTATCTTCGCCAACTTTTTGCTTTCTCGTTCACGACGAGTGTGCCATTTTTCCTCCACGAGGCGGCCGCCTGAGCACCACGTGCAGTTTCAGCAGCTGAATTTATCTTCTCCCAGGATTGACATCCTGGCTTCCTGGCCCTTCGATCTCCGAAACTAAGGTCAGTTCGTTCCAGTACCTAATAAATCGATCGAACACTGTTTTGGAACTTCACGCATTTTGGAACAGAACACGTTTCTGGACCCCCCCCCCCCCCGTTTCTCGCAACGCCCTCAAATTGGATTGCTTACCATCTTCGAACGCGAAAGAACTAATAAATGTGCCACACATCATCAACTGTGCACAAATTCCGTACCTATGTACCTACCTTGTATATTATAGCATTCATTACATGGCATGCCATTTTTTTGTACGTTTAGGACAACTTCCATTATTAATAATAAATTGTATGTATCTAGTAATTAGTCTCTCGATTCAATCTTATCCAGCGCAAATTTCAATTGAGGCTAAAATTTAGTTAAGTTGCCACAAGGCTCACAAGGCTACATTTACCTCAACAGTACCTTCAGTTCATGTTTGTTACTGATGATGACTTAACCGTCGAAATCGATTTAACTTTGTACTCATTGTTTTCGTGGAAATAGACTTTGTTATAACTCCGTTTTTATTATGGTACTACACAGTCTGAAACTAGTCCAAGAATCACTACGAACTTCCAAACGCCTTTCTGACTGTCAGATAACCAACCCTAAGATGGCCACTACAAACAAATCCTACGAAAATCTTAAGCGGCCACCAAACACCAGCCATTTTTGACTATATTTTTGGTCCGTTTTATAGTAGCAAATGATTTGTTCTCAACAGTAGGTAATAGTTTTCTAATTTGCCATTTCCACTGAGGCGCTGTTGTTCTCTCTGTTGATTTATTGTGCTTTGAATTTATGCTTTCCCAAGTTCTCTCTAGGCCATACATACGCTGGCATGCCAAAAAATACCTAAACCTACTCCCATCGAGTAGGTATAATTTATTTAAATATCAAAATCCTACTCAAAGAACAACCACTTACCACTGACAACAGCTATCTATGACTGCTATGGTTGCGATCAAGTCAGCTAAGCAATAAAGAAGAAGAAGAACATACCTATACTATCCATGCGCGGATGTCGAAAACGTGATATGCGTGAGCAGGTAAACATAAACTGGGAGGCTATAGTTTGGCACTGATAACTAGCTACGATAGCGCCAGATGTACTTTTTTAGTTTGAGTTTTTGAAATAATCGTCATTGTTTATGCATAATACCGTGTTTTCCGCAAAATGAAAACAATTAACAACTTTCAGTTTCAACTTAGTGCAACTTGCTGATACCTGCCAGTCTCATAATAGCGCGTAGAAGAAATAGAAATGGATTGTCTATTGCTGCACTTCGATACTGGCTGACCAGTTTTCTATTAGGGGCCACGATCGCCTCTTTTCTAATTTACTATGTCTTCATTGGCCACCATGGTAAGTGATTTTCTGCTAATATTTGTTATTTGTATTCAATGTAATATTTCCTGCCGATGAAACGCACATCTTGCTAGAAACGTCGCTATGGGTACAAAATCGACGAACTGAGCTCCATGGGCCCATGTTAGTTCTATGTTGTTAGTTCTGTGTGTCGTGCTGTATGTATTGCTTGTAAATTACGTATATCTATCTAGTGACATAGCTAATGATGAATACGTAGGTTCAATAGAATCATACCAACGAAATTCGGATCTTAAGGGCTCCATCTCAGGATTAGCCTCTCGCTCTTTCACCTGTCCTTTGTAGGTAAATACAAACCTATAACTTTTCGGGGTTTTAGGTGAGCAGTGCTTGTTGAGGGTGTTGCAAGCTTTCTTACGTACTTTGTGACTGTTAATCGCGCACCGTGTTCTAAACCATGAGCGTCTGCTTGGTTCAGTGGGAGGGTTTCACAGCAAGCACATATCTCCTACTTCTGAAGCAGGTTCACCAGAGTAAGATAGGGTTGCCATCTCCATCCCAAAGATCCCTGGAACTTTTACTCAAAAACCAGGACACTATAAATAATTCATCTTAGGGTGGTTTAAATTCAACAGTCAGTAACGAGATCAGTAGGTAACAGGGTCGAGCGAGAAAAACAGTGAGTAATCTCTATCTCTATATCTCTATATATATATTATAAAAACGAATCTCTGTGAGTGAGTCTGTCTGTCTGTCTGTCTGTCCGTCTTCCCACGGCCTAACAGCTCGACGGATATCGACCAAATTTGGCACGAATATCCAGTAGGCTCCCAAGTTGTGCAACGTCGCATTTTTAATTCCCTCACCATAGCGGAACTATGGTCGACCATGGTCAACTCCTGAATGGCTTGACGGATATCGACCAAATTTGGCACGAATATCCAGTAGGCTCCCAAGTTGTGCAACGTCGCATTTTTAATTCCCTGACCATAGCGGAACTATGGTCGACCATGGTCAACTCCTGAATGGCTTGACGGATATCGACCAAATTTGGCACGAATATCCAGTAGGCTCCCAAGTTGTGCAACGTCGCATTTTTAATTCCCTGACCATAGCGGAACTATGGTCGACCATGGTCAACTTCGTTAATTGAAATGGTAACCCCTATTTTTTATCGCGTATTCGTAATCTACGTGAAATTCTATCTACGATCGACCCTTCGGACTACCCCCGCGGTCGACCATAGCGCATCCATGGGCCCCTCCATGGTCGAATCCCGAATTGCTCAACGGATATCGACCAAATTTGGCACGAATATCCAGTAGGCTCCCAAGTTGTGCAACGTCGCATTTTTAATTCCCTGACCATAGCGGAACTATGGTCGACCATGGTCAACTTCGTTAATTGAAATGGTAACCCCTATTTTTTATCGCGTATTCGTAATCTACGTGAAATTCTATCTACGATCGACCCTTCGGACTACCCCCGCGATCGACCATAGCGCATCCATAGGCCCCTCCATGGTCGACTCCCGAATTGCTCAACGGATATCGACCAAATTTGGCACCAATATCCGGTAGTCTCCGAAGTTGAACGTAGGCGCTTTTTTAATTCCCTGACCATAGCGGAAATATGGTCGACCATGGTCAACTCCTGAATGGCTTGACGGATTTTGATAAAATTGGGCACAAATACCCAGTAGGCTATGGGATTTTTCCGTCGTTTGTTGGTTCCACGATACTGCGTACAGCGAATCTCGGATAGCGAGCGAAGCGAGCGGTCAGGCTAGTATTCAATAATCGTATACATGAGTGAATAATATGCAAGTCCTTTGGCGATCATGATGGTGTGGTGTTGAGGAAATCGCTATGCAATTTCCTTTTGAGCCTACGCTGGTATCCAAGGCTGATCAAGCATTGAGCTGACGATCGGGTTCCGGTTGTTGGTTGTGCGTTGTGTGAATTTGTTGTAAGACTCCGATAGTACGTCGGCTACAAGGGGTATGTTCTAGGGGCCTATTCACTAAAATAGATGGTGGAAAGAGATTATCTATTTTGAAAATCTCCTGGGAGAGATAGTCTCCCCCGGGAGACAGTCTCTTCCTATGTCTCCGGGGTTCGTCTATTTTACAGAATAGCCCCAGTGACCTTGAGAAAGAGATATGGATCCTAATGCTGAAAATCCCATAGTATCCATGAAGTGCAATATGTTTGCGCCCCCGGGAGTTCACTTCCTTAATAATGAACGCATTTCTTAGTAATACCTATTCAATGGGTGCTTACCTATCTCAGTCCGTACTTGGACATTTTTACTCATGAATCGGATAACAGTTTAAATGAAATTGAAAAAAAAGTCTCAATTATAAACAGAAAAAGTCGAATTAGGGGGCTTATATCTACACCTAATGAACTGCCACTCTTAGGTAGGTAGGTACCTACCTCAACCTGTGACGTAACTGGCTGCCACTGGTGGTTACTCAACAGATATAATCCACGACTCGTGTGAGGCAGGAGTATCCTTGTATCCACAATATTGGTTCAAGTTTGCTAGCCCACATGGTGGATATTTAAACATAGATTAAAAGGAAGTTGAAAGAAGAAAAACGCTGCAAAGTCCTTGTCACATGGGTTTATTGTTCTACTGGACATACGTACAGAAATTTTGGCTGTTCATTTATTGTTTCTTTCATGTGCAATAATAGAAATAGCTATTTTTGATGGTTTCCACCAAATTTGGCCCCCAAAAACACGAATTGGGCTCCTTTTTTTTTACAGATTATCTTTGAACATTGATAATGCAATTTGTCTTGATTCACCTGTTGATACTGCTTCTATTGTTGTTACACAAATTTATGGTGATTTCAGACAATTTCCCAGGTTTTTGACTCATAAAAAATGAATTGCGGGAGCTTAACCTTCGTTACAACCTCAATTCTTCACTCTTTGGTCTTCTCACCCTAAAAAACATGGAAAATGATACCTCACAAGCTCATGTTACTAGAACACAAAAAATACCTATTTTATACCCATTTTTCACTCATAACACCTTTGGATATATTCCGATCGGGCTGAAAAGTTTCAGGACACAACTAGAGCATTGCGTTTTAAAAAATATTGTGTTCCTTACTGTGATGTATTTAAATTATACAATAAAGTTTTCGTTCTGTTACAAAAAAGCTAGGGCACTAATGGAGCCTGTGTGCGAAAGAATGACTTTTTTAGACCGAAAATGAAGCCGGTATGCATGATACGGCGTGTGGCGGACGGACATGGCATTTTTTGAATCCTTGAAACGTAAAAGAAAAAATTTTGAGGGGGGTGTTATAAAAATTGTTTGCTGAGCGAATACATAGGTGTATTATTCACAGAATAATAAACCAATAGTTCGTCAAAACCATGAAACTTATGTTTCGGGCAACATCCAAACTGCAGGGTGGAGGAAGAACTACACAGTGTGACGTCACTGTTATTTTGAATTCATTGACCTGGGATGACCAGAACGAGTTGTCTGAAGGTCATTTAAGTATTTGCCATCAACTATAGTAATGGAGTTATTATTGGTTGTTCATCACTTTTTTTCTATTTGGTCTTCTAGGCCCCACAAATATGCTTGGATTCAACGGCCGGGAAGCCCGGCTGGCTGGCCGTGTTCGAGAAATGGAAGAACAAAACCAACTCCTCCGCAGGCAGCTGAGCATTTCTCAAAACCATCTCATGGCTGCCATCAAGATAAGCAATTCATCGTCAGGCAGAGATCAAGACTATTCAACAGCTTCTTTGCTGGTGGAGAAAAAGCCTGAAGTATCATGCAACCAAGTTAGTTATGTTCTATCCTATGTTATTGTGGCAACACACTTGTTTTGTTGTTACGAGTTTGGATTGTTTACTGTGAAAAGTTGTTGTCAGTCAGAGAAATACACTGGACCAGTGTAACTGCTAAAACATGTGTGTTTGTACAATATACATAAAATAAGTACTCCAGCTTTTGCAAATTTCATTAAGACTTGAATAAGTTTCCATGTGTCTAAAATGTGAGCATTTGCTTCGAAAGCACATCAATATCACTGGACTGATAATTACCTCTTTTAATTTCACCATGTATTGCAGGATGAGGAGCTCCCCAAGTGTCAAGTGATTCATATTGCTATAGTTTGTGCTGGATACAACTCAAGTAGATCTGTTGTAACACTTCTGAAATCGATACTATTCTACCGAAAAAATCCTCTGTACTTTCACATGATATCTGACTCGGTTGCACAGGTTATCTTACAAACACTGTTCAATTCTTGGAATGTTCCACAAGGTAGGTACGATTTATTATTAACCATTATTAATCCACAGCTGCATGCTGTCATTGGTGTAACATAAGTACATGCTAGCGGGACTCTGTACCGCACTTCTGTTTTCTGTCATTCAGCATTGTTCAGTGACCCAACCGTGTGTTATTATTCAAGGGCACTAACTGTTAAAGGGGCGATTCCCTGAGGCTGGCTCCTATAACCAATGCATTTATTGCTGAAACTATGAATCCAATTATTGAAAGATTCCTGTGATTCCTTTTGCGTCTAAGTCAATCTATAGGGCGCTATTCCATTCGATTTCCAAAAAATGATCCAGGAATTTGGTAATTGAGCAATGAAGATTACCATTTTATTAGTTCCCACTATTGTGCACTTCCACACTAATTTGTCAGACTATGGGGAGGAAGTTCGAAAATTGATGGACATAGCACCCTTTAAAAACAAACATCTACTGAATACGAATATCTTGGGATAAGGTTCTAATTTTCAAGCGGTTAATCGTAATTTGCCTGCAACAGGAGATGTGTTAAATCTCAAGGAATTGACCATGCCACAAAGGGAATAGTTCGCAAGAATTCCGTTAGATGGCTCTCACCCTAGGAGCACCCACCACTTTACCATCCCTCACACGGCCACTCTTCTCGGGCCCCTACTTCCCGTCCTGGATGATACATGAAAGTAATGAAGTGATTTGAACAAGCATTTTTTCTTGATGAAGATAATAAATTATTGTTAGGAGTCACAAACATCAACCACTTCAATGTTGATTCAGTTCTTAGAACATTATTATCTTGTAGACAAAAATGAAGTTGCATCTAACAGCACCATCAATTCCAGTACCTTCCTCGTACATAATTGCCAACGAATTGATAACCTACATAAATATCTACGTACCTACTGTAATATTGACACTACTTTCTTGATGAAATCTTCCATCATCCTCCAGATTATAGAAATTTTCTAAAAAAGAAACTGTTGAATAACAATTTTAATTAAATTGTAGACAGTACCTAGTTTTCTCCGTTTTGGTTTATTATTCTGTGAATAATGCACCTATGTATTAGCTCAGCAAAAAATTTTTATAACACCCCCTCAAAATTTTTTCTTTTCCGTTTCAAGGTGCGTAGATTCCAAAAATGCAATGTCGTCCGCCGTATCACGTGTACCGGCCTCATTTTCGGTCTAAAAAATTCGTTCTTTCGCACACATGCTCCATTTGGGCACTAGTTGTGTTCCGAAACTTTTCAGCCCGATCAGAATATACCCAGGGGTGTTATGAGTGAAAATGTGTGTGAAAATAGGTACTTTTTGTGTTTTAGTAACATGTTAGTAAAATGAGCTTTTGAGGTATCGTTTTCCATGTTTTTGGGGACGAGAAGACCGAATATGAAGTCGATTTTGACCAAGGAGTGGAAAATTGAGGTTTTACCAGATGTTCATCTCCCAAAATTGATTTTTTATGAGTCAAAAACCTGCGAAATCGTCTGAAATCACCATCAATTTGTAGAATAACACTAGGAAAAGTGTCAACACGTGGATCAAGACGATTAAATGGCACTACCAATTATCAAAGATAATTTGGAAAAAAAAAGGAGCGTACCTACCTAATTCAAGTTTTGAGGGCCAAAATTGGTGGAAACCACCAGAAATAGCTATTTCAATTATTTTACATGAAAGCAACAATAAATGAACAGCCAGCATTTCTGTAGGTATGTCCAGTAAAATAATAAACCCATGTGGCAAGGACTGCAGCGTTTTTTCTTTATTATTTGTTATTATTTACTAGACAAATATTTCTTATATTTGTCTAATTATATTTATAATATAATATACCTGGGTAATATAATTTTATATCTTGTATTGTATATCTGATATTATATTACATTAATTTTTGTATTTCTTTATTATATTTACTCGTTATACCTATTTATGAGTTGGGCTCACTGGTTGGTGAGCATGGTATTTAATTTTAATTGAGGATCACATGCACTGCAGTTGATCCTCAATTTCATCAGAAAATTCTTATTCGAATCAGCTGTGCTATATTACATAGGTACCTACTATGATCACTGCTGTTTGGCAGTTATGCCATTAGTCCGTTTTACCGTTTTATTCACACAGTTTGCGTTCCCTTTGTTTTTCAGTTCAGTCTTCTGTCTCGTACTGTGAACGAACGATGGTCAGAGTGGTCTCCGAGTATCTAAATCTGTTCAGATCGGTTAACCAGAAAAAGTACCCTTGAAGGTTTAGAGCCATGGCTTTTTGAACATTTCAAAACCTATTTTTTATCCCTTCAATTTGACAAGCACTATGAAATATTGTAGGATCATAATCTATCAGTCCAATCAGAAACCTCATTTCAAACTCCTACTTCAATTTCTAAGAGGCCATGGCCCGTTTTGTACACGTAGCGTATCTACTTCAGAAAAGCCCTCGGAGTTAGTTAGGAGGAGGGCCTTAGCAATTTAGTCGTGTTTGGTTGTTTGGCCATGGTCAGCTCTTTCCAGTTGACAGCGCGTCCTAATCTGATGGAGACGAGTCATTCAAGTTGCCAAGGGAATTTTCCTCTTCCTTAGGGACATGTAAAAAAATGCCCAGGGTGGGAAGGACGAATATTTATAAAAGTAATCCTTTCCATCATTCATAGTTGATCGTCGTTGGTGGTTTGAATTTTATAGTTTATGATAATCCAACAGTCTATATGATTTACTTATCTATTCAATCCACTTAATTACACTGTGTCAAAATGTGCTGTAACATGTGATGTGGTGCGGTGTGGCTAAGAGGGCGGCATCAGTTGCTATGCAGCTTGGAAGCAGCGTTTTGATTTCTTTTGGGAATTGTCAGGGTGGCTGCACTAGGTATATTGCAATAGAATATTATGCAATTTCATATAGGTACATCCGACCTACACAGTTCTGTTTCATAACACAATTATGTCTTCAGTTCAGGTTCATTTAGGTTCAATGATGATAAATTGTAGACATAATCTCTCGTTTAAAACTCTGACTTTGTTGTTTGGAGACCCTAGGTAGGTACTTACCTGCGTCCGTGTGTTGGATCGTGCAAAGGCTCTGCTTAGCATCCTCTTGCTTAATAAGAAGTTTCTACTCCTCATATCCGTTTGTATCATTTCCGTTCATATCCATTTTATGGCTAAGAAGTTTATGCAACTTACATTTTTTGGCTTGTTCAAAAGGGTGAGTACGCAGTGACCATGCCTCACTAACCCCTAAATGTCCATGGTCATGCTCCGTTGATTAGACGCACCCACCCCGATCCAACTTATTGGTCGAAAAGCAGTCGAATCCCCTTGGACCAATAGAGGGTGGGCTCAGAGTGTATACCTAATGTAGAGGGAAGTGTTCGACAATGAGATCGTCTCAGTGTAATCGTATTTTTTTGCATTTGAACTGTATTGACTGCAGATAATCGAGATATCATAGCCCAGGCTCTTGTCATTGTTCCCTAGTGAGTATTATGAGTCGGAATCAGACTCCTGATGCTCCACAGCGTTATTGCATTTGTCATTTTGATGAACACCATACGAATATTTTTCTCTACATTAGGTATAATTTGGGACATGGAAAGAGAAAGCGTGAACCAGTGGGTGATAATATTGGACTGTGAATATCAAAAATGAACGTGTCACCGCAGTCAGCATGTGGTTAGGAAGTCCGTTTCGGCGTCGTCAAACATTCTGTGTTCAATCGTTCCTCAGAGTCTTTAAGGGCCAGGATGTCTGAGCAGGCTAGAGCGTCCGTTCTTTATATATATCCCCGTTTGGGATAAAAGTTCGCGTCTCTGTTTCTCGTCTCGAGCGCGCACCGATACAAGCTTGCATGTGCTTACCCAAAGAGCGATTAGCTCTTCACCTGTCATGGAATCATGTAATGATAATTATTAGAAAAAAATTAGGAAGACGGCATCCAAACATTGCTGGTCCCAAAGTCTTCACGTTCATAGTCCATAAGTGGTCACCTAATTCAAGCATTTTAATATAATTTGGGTTTCTGAGGATAAACAACCTATAATAAAATTTATTTGAAAGAAGAAGAAGAAGTATTTATTGGCATTCAAGAAAAGAAATATAAGGCAAATTAAATAAACACACCAAAATTATACCATTGCCTGCCAGTTGAAAAGTTCATAAGAACTTTTGTAAACTGGTAGAGCCACTTAATCTAGTCTAAGCAGAGGAGTCTGTATCCCATTGACATCAAATTATCAAAAAGGAAAACTAAATTTACAGCTGAAAATTTATGAATTTAAAAGAATTTGAGATATTAAATACTTCTTTAAGTGACTCACACTTATAAAGTCCTTAGGATTGATATTATTGGAATAAAGTAGCCTGCACAAAAGAACTTCGGTTGTAGAACTCAGTTCTGGTTAAAGGAATTCTTAAATTGCTATTGTTACATGTTCTGGTATAAAGTAGGTTAGAAATACAAGCACTAAATGCACCTAATTGAAAAACTTTTGACAAGACGCAAACAAAAAACACTGTTTAATTTTTAGAACATTTTTTTTTTCACAATTGACGTCTTTAAAACATTTAAACAAAGCTTGTTTCTATCCAGTCATTGCTTAACCATGCTGAACTGGACGCTTGATTTACTTAGCAATTCACTGAAATCATCCCCCCAAAAAATCATCGATGTATCATCCCCATACCCAAAGGTATCAGCTCCAGATTTAATATCCATCCATTCATCTGTATAGAGTAGAAACAAAAGGGGCCCAAGTACAGTACCTTGTGGCACTCCACAAGATACATGAACGATACATTTTAGGTTTATTGGTGTTCAGCAATTAACCTACAAGGCGAACAAGTAAACACAGCTGAGTATTTTATTTACTATTGCAAGTAATGATTGTATAATGAATGAAACACAACAAATTATTAGATGAATCACATTTTACTAAGGTTTGTGATCATCCTTCTTGATATTAGCTGGGGATTGTGAATGACATTCATTCATTATTACAATAATTTATTTTTGGCAGTCTCCAAGCATTCTAAAGTGAATAACTTGTTAGTTGTTCAACTAAAACCAGGTCCCTACTTTTTACCTAGGTATGAGACGAGGATTCACTCGTGAAGGGTCACAGTTAGTACAAATAATATTATTCAAAGAATATCGAGCAACGCTATAAAATGAAACCCAAGCAGCACCAACCCTTCAAATTTCAGCTGTTTTTCATATTTTTTCGGGTATTTATAGGCATTTCAAGGGATTGTGTAAACACATACGCATCTATCTGAAGGAGCAAGAAATTCGGAATTTGATTGTTAGTTTTCCTGCCCAGGATGGTAAAATAGAGGAAGACGTGCTTCATCGATCAAGTTTGTCTGAAAAGTGGCAGATCAAAGTCTTAGGCTGCTTTTGAGGGGCCAAGCCTAAAAATTGACGCTCTAGCCACTAAGACCTGTCGGCCTGGTTCCTATGAAGCTTGAAACTCCATTTGACTTTGTAAAGAGGACAATGGCTAATGATTTCTCTCAGGTAGTACCTTAATCCGCCGCACGACCATGTACTGTTCGGGATCCACCCCCCCCCCCCCCCCCCCCCCCCCCCCCCGAGAGATGTGCACTAAACTTAGAGAAAACTAGAAAAAGTTGAATGAAATTTTTATAACAACAGTAACACTGTATTCAAAGTGTGTATAAAAGTGTGAGTTCAATTGAAGTGACTTCAAAATAAACAAAATCTTGTAAAATCACTTTGCTCAAATGGTAAATTTAGATTCAATTCCGAAAAAAAAACTTTATTCAATACATATTTCATAAAGGAACTCACAAAAAGCACCTGTAGGATTATATCAAGTTTCGGCGACCTATATACATATTTATTTATAGACATCCATTCTATTCTGTATCCGTTGTATTGAAAAAGTTTATTTGTTTTAGGAGACCTAGAGAGAGTGTTAATAAAAATGTACCTACTTGTATTGAATATCATAGTACATTACTTGAAACGTATTATAGTAAATAAGTAACAGCCATTTCAGGTTGGGGCTTTTTGTCCGACTGCCCAGCCAGCGTTGTGGAGACGTGATCAGCTCTCCTCCCATGAGAGGATCAGAAATCGACCTGATTTTCGCTGTTGGCTTCTTATTGCCTCGCCCCCTTGACTAGAGAGGGGTTCGCCCAACAGTTACGTGGTCATACTTGGGTGTGTCACGGTGGTCACCCATTCAAGTACTGACCATGCTCGATGTATCTCAAGTTCGGAGATCTCACGGAAATGGGCCTATTTCGCCTGATAAGGCCGTGAAAAACGTATTATGGTTCAACTTTAAGAAAGAACCTTTCAACTTATTTATGACAGATTCAAGGCCGTAAAAAACGTATTATGCTTCAACTGTAAGAAAGAACATTTCAACTTATTTATGACCGATTCACTTTGTTGAACTTGATCATTTAAAAAAAAACTGGTAGTGCAAAAATCGACGGAAAATTCAACACCGAAAATATGAACAAAAAAAAAAGAAATAATGGACGTAATGAATGATTACTTACATTGTCGAAATTAAGTCAGATCGATGAATAAAAAACGCTGCAAAGTCCTTGTCACATGGGTTTATTATTCTATTGGACATACCTACAGAAATGCTGGCTGTTTATTTAATTTTTCTTTTATGAAAAATAATTGAAAAAATAGCTATTTCTGGTGGTTTCCACCAATTTTGGCCCCCAAAACTTGAATTAGGTAGGTTCGCTCCTTTTTTTTTATTTATTTATTTTATTTTTTCAAATTAACTTTGATAATTGATAGTACCATTTAATCGTCTTGATCCACGTGGTGACACTTTTTCTAGTGTTATTCTACAAATTGATGGTGATTTCAGGCGATTTCACAGGTTTTTGACTCATAAAAATTCAATTTTGGGAGCTGAACTTCTGGTACAACCTCAGTTTTCCACTCCTTGTCAAAATCGACTTCATACTCGGTCTTCTCGTCCCCAAAAACATGGAAAACTATACCTCAAAAGCTCATTTTACTAATATGTTGCTAAAACACAAAAAGTACCTATTTTTATATACATTTTCACTCATAACACCCCTGGGTATATTCCGATCGAGCTGAAAAGTTTCGGGACACAACTAGGGCCCAAATGGAGCATGTGTGGGAAAGAACGAATTTTTTAGACCGAAAATGAACGATAATACGGCGTACGGTGGACGGCAGACGGACATTGCATTTTTGGAATCTACGCGCCTTGAAACGGAAAAGAAAAAATTTTGAGGGGGTGTTATAAAAATTTTTTGCTGAGCAAATACATAGGTGTATTATTCACAGAATAATAAACCAAAACAAACACATATGCACATTAGTAGTACTAGACACAGCTCAAGTTGTGACATAACCACATGCTAGCTGGACTGTTCACTTTGGGTGATCATAGCATACTAATCACTCATCTGAAGGGATTAGAAACACCTGCACTATCTGTCGCAAGGTCTGAATAACGAAGGAGTCACAACCAACCAACGAGAATCAGCCACCCTTTTCTAGGTATTGAGAAAAATGTGGTACGGAAGAACGCTTAGCGTGTGATAGAGGGTTTAAATTTTTAGATTATGATTTTGCTTCCGAGTCTGCGAAGCAGCGGAAGCCTTGTGTTCACTTTCGTGAGCCAAAAAATTTTTGTCTTCAGAAATCAAAATTTCCACTTGCATTTTGCGTTTCAAAGCCTACTGAACAAATTTGGTTCCGTGTCTGTCGGTCTGTGGGTCTGTGAGTCTGTCCGCATTTCCTTGTTACAGCCATAACTTCCACGATTTTGAATTGATTCAGCTCAAATTTTGAGGGATGGTGCGGATATGGCCCTTTGAGGTCCCATACAAATTTCAACATGATTGATCCAGCGGTACGCCCTGCGCATGCGCTAACGTTAAATTCAACAAACACGCATAACTTTCACAATTTTGATTCAATTTCGCTCAAATTTTCAAGGGTTGTTTGGACAAGGCCTAGTGAGTTCCAGTATGAATTTCAGCATGATCGGACCCTCGGTGCGCTCTGCGCATGCGCTGGCGTGAAATAGATTCAATTTCCTTGTTACAGCCGTAGTAACCAAAGATTTCACCCAATTTCAATGTAATTTTCAGGGATTAAGCGGGTAGGGCCCATTGAGGTCCCATATAAATTTCAACATGATAGAGCCAGCGGTTCGCCCTGCGCATGCGCTAACGTGAAATTCTTCAAACACGCATAACTTTCGCAATTATGTACAATGGACGTAATGTATTATGGACGTCATGTTATGTAATATGTATATTTCATGTAATGTTATGCAATGTAATGTAATGTAATGTAATATGTATATTTCACGTTATGTAATG
Source organism: Leptopterna dolabrata (assembly GCA_954871275.1). NCBI lineage: Eukaryota > Metazoa > Arthropoda > Insecta > Hemiptera > Miridae > Leptopterna > Leptopterna dolabrata. Next base: position 140,072,314 of record OX940974.1, on the reverse strand, counting down.
TAATGTAATGCAATGTAATGTTATGTTATTTTGCTTCCGAGTCTGTTCTATTTTATAATGGGTCACTCTGATTGTGACGAGGAAGCTCCTGTGCCATCACCTTGGCAGTGTATTTTTCTTTTTACGATTTGTTTCTACTTGTATTTGTGAATGTTACTTTTTTGTACTAAATAATATCAGTAGCCCATTTCTTGTTTGAAGAAATGGGGCAGTAGGGTGTTTACTTACTTTTTTGTTGGTGGACTTCTCATTACTCCCCACTCCAGTATATTCTTCATTGTGTCAGTTATGTGTTACAATTAAACTTCATAATTATCTGGAGCGGAATTTACAGTAGAACGTTGATTATCCAGACTGGGACTTGGCTGGCCACAGGGGGATTCCCAGGCCCCTCCTCGATGTGAAAGAAAATGAATAAATAAAATTAAAAATTGAAAATAATTAATAAATTCAAAAAGCTCAATGTACTAAGTAACGAATCCCCCCTCCACCCTTCCCCTCGTTTTGGGCTACGTATGGGTTGTGGGCTGTATTCACAAAACTTTTTCATTAAAATGTGGTAACTTTCAGAAAACGTCTAAAATCATCAAAAATCCGTGTCTGTGTGTCTGTAAATCCTTACCATGCGCATAATTACCCAAAAAAATAGTTGTTATCAGCTGGAGGGTAGATGCAGGTTAGGCGCTAGATGGTAATATATTAATAATAAGTGATGTTGTGAATATAAAGAATATGTGTGCCACGCCTGGTTAGCCTTTTTGTTAAATTAATTATTTAAAAAACCATTTGGTGTACTTGACCATCCATGGTTTTTGATTTTCCGTGTAACCCTCTGACACTCATTACCTGGGTAATCAAGGTGTCTGCTGTACATTGTCATGTGAAAGTATGCTGTTGGCCTACCAGAAAGATTTCCACTGTTGATCTTGTAAATTAGTTCAATTTTATGCTTCTTGTGTTCCAGTTGATGTTCAGTTTTATTTAGCTGACAATGTCATCAATGATGTTTCTTGGATCCCTAATAAACATTACTCTGGAGTTTACGGGCTCATGAAACTCACGTTACCTAAAATTCTTCCTGAATCCCTTGATAGGGTTTTAGTACTTGACACAGATGTCACTTTTGCCACTGATATTGCTGAACTATGGAAATTGTTCTCCAAGTTTCGCCATAAGCAGGTCAGTCATAATCCAGGTAGTTCTTGGTATGATAGGTACATTATCACAAGAATGATTGTTGGTATTTCCATCTCTTACATAAATGTGTTACACCGCCTATTCTGGCATCACTATGCAGTTATCCCTTGTTATCGGCAATAGCAAGGCATCGCTTGTTCCATCTCTACTATCTGTATACTGTAAATTTGTGTTTCAGAGTATTGGTCTTGTTGAAAACCAAAGTGACTGGTACCTTGGTAAGCTGTGGAAAAAACATAGGCCCTGGCCAGCTTTAGGGCGGGGGTGAGTTATTTTCATTTTCTATTTTATAGGCATCTTCAGATGGTGTATTTTCTTCTGTGCAACATTTCACATCAGTGGTTGTTATCTTCTGTTGATGAAAATTAATACTGACAAAACATTAGTCATTACTACCTCTTTCTTTAGGGGGGATTGAGGGTAATGCCTCCTGTCATTGAGACCACCAAGTGGGTCTATTGTTACAAATTCACGGCTACCTGTATAATGGTAATTATAGATGAAGTAGGGTAAAGGCACCAGTTGGGGACACAGCCCCATTGGTGGTTTTTGAAATAAGAGTTCAGGTGCTGTTAGTGGTGAAGGTGCCGGTGGAGGTGGGAAATACAGAGATGAGCTATTAATTTACTAAAGCGTCTCCTGAGCTATAGGTGTTATTAAGCAGTGAACACTACTTGTAGGGTTATTCTCATTCTATTTGACATTACTTTTGGGATATTTTTTTTTCTTCTATAAGATTCTAACAAGATTCAAAATTGTTCAGTAGCAATTCAATGGAATTCCTCTGTGAAATGAGACTGTCCACTACTGGGTCAACTAAATGTCTGGTATCCCAGTAGTAGTCAGGAGACTACTGGGTCCAACTGTTTTTCCGGGTTCAAAGTGCAGTTTAACTTGTTTTTCATTTAGAAAAGTAGTGGCTGAGCCCACAGAAAATTTTGAACTACCTGGGTTTTAATTTTCAACTGATATTTGTAAGTTGTGTATTCTGACTGTTTCAAATTAAAAAAATTGCATTTATATTTTTCGTCCAAATAACCTTGAAGACACTAGTTTGGTACAGTAACAGAACAAAAGTGTAAAATTGTGGATTTTTACTTTGAAAATACATCTTGATGTTCAAAAACCCTTGAGTATCTATGACTAGAGCGTTTCCCTGCCCACCACTGGAACTTGAGTGTCTGCTACTGGTGAAAAAAGCTGGTTCTGCTTTTTTGTCTTACACAAAAGCAACCTTATTGGTTTTCAATATTTTTGATAAGACAAATAATTTCTGCATATTCATAGGACACTGAAAATTTGGTTGGAAGTTAAAAAAAACAGTCATTAACATTAGTTATGGACATTGTGGCGGTATAGGGAAATCCCGTCCAATTTTTATATTGGATCCGGGATCTTTCCCGACGGCTTTTTGACATGCGGCTGATGGGGAGGTCGATTAGCAAAAACGAATCTTCATCTCCTGGAAGCTTTGTGTAATAATCAATCCAGTGTCTCTCCAGGGGCAGCTGTCACACTGCCTCTCTACCTTTCGGAGTGGAGAGTGGGAAAAACACAGTACCTACTCAGTGTACTCTTGTGGTACCTACAAGCATCTTGTTATCATAGAAAATGGAGGACATCAAAGGCTTAGTGTATTTGCTTTTGAAATTGTTAACCCTTGATTTCGTTTCCCTTTTTTCATTAATACCTCGGAATAATGAAATGTGTAATGCATTTGAAATGTATAATTTCTGGATTTGTTGAAAACTTAGCTAACCCAAGATTTGTTGAAAGAGTGTTTTTATTACACTGGAGATTACAGTGCTGTATTGAGGTCAAAGAAAAATGGAGTTATTGAATGGGTATCTATTTCCGCTAATACATGAAAAATACACTGTTATACCGGTTTCAGTGATCAAGCCATCGTCAGTTACAAACAATAACTCTGTATTGGGGTGACTTGATGCTGTAGGAACACTGGATCATCTGGCTCACATGAACAGTATCTACAATTGCTGTTGAGCAAATACCGTAACTACACAAACTGACGTGGTTTAAGCTGATACAAAACTGCTCCTGCTAATTGTTACCTAACCGATTCAAAGCCCAATTCCCATATCCACAGGGGATACACTTAGATTATGTATATACATTTTTCAAGTTTTTAAGACTAATTGAAGCCTAAAACATCAAAAAAATTAAATTTTCAACATTAAAAAAAATGTAGATTGTCAGTTTTGCTTTTTAGGGTTCTCATGTTTTACAACAAACTACTGAAATAGCCATATGGAGTCCTCCAAAGCTAGAGGTATCAGCAACGACAAAATCATCGTGAATATTTACTTATTGAAGTAAGGAAACAACTGAGGAGCCAAAACCATACCAAAACTGAACATGTCTACTTTTGACCATATTGCGTTTTGTGACGGATTCTGGTTCATTCTCCAGAACTACATATCATTCCAAGCTCCTTTTTTACCAAATGTGATTATCTCCTACCTAAAAACTCAGTCAAATTATTATTTCTGGGGGTCAAATTATTATTTATTATTGGGTTATTCAGCAAAACTTAACATGTCCATCAATAGGAAATCTCACTTTTTCCACATACATTTTCAGAACTTAACATGTCCATTCGTTTGTTGTTGTGACTGTTTCTAGAATTTAGTTCTCCAGTTCACCAACAGGTAGCATTGCGATCTCTATACAGACGTCTTTCCATACTTTCTAGTGCCCCAAATTTCCGCTTAGGATCGCTCGTTGTCACGCTGGAGCCCCAAGGTTCAGCCTAATAGCGGGAGGAGAAGCTCCGCTAGGTGGCTTCACCTCACGTTCTTGTGTGCCCGCTTATCTTCTTCTCACCTCTGTGATTTCTGAAACGTTCTCCATCCATGTCTACTGCACTACCACCACCAACTTGTTTGTTGTTGATATAGCATCCATGCATCATCCTTCATCGACCCTTAGCCGACAGGGCCTTTCGCAGTCGAAAAAAGCTTGAAAAAAATATCGGTTTTTGCAGGTGCTGAGGAATATGAGGCTATTTACAAATATTTTGGTGATGTAAAAAAAGTGGGGGAGGACTGGAAAATGTATGAGGTTTTATGAAGAATATAAAAAAAAATTAAATTTTAAAAAAGTTAAAAAAGTGGGGGAGGACTAGAAAAAGTTGAGGTTTTATAAAGAATTTTTCTGTAGTTATAATAAAAAATGAATTTGTTTCGTATTTTATTTATCCTAACAGCTGTTTTTGTATACCAGATCTCAAGTGCTTGAAACAGCTTTTTTTTTCAAAAATGAGCATGTCCATCGTTTTATAGCAAATCTGAACATGTCCAACAAACAAATGCTAATTATGAGGCAAATACTAATCACTAAAAATTCAATTGAAAGGCAAATATTACTATCGAACGTTAATTGCTTCAAACCACTTTTACCCAAGGAAACAGAACATCCTGTAACCCTACAGCAGTTTTTTTCAGTTCCTGAACATTTTGTGAAAATGGACATGTTCAGTTTTGATAGAGAGCTCCTTTACTCAGATAAAGTTTATGACTAGTAACAAAGTTTAGGTACCAAAAAATTGTACAAATTAATAAGTATCATTTCAACGCATGAATCAGATCAATATTATCCTAGTTGTGGAATCAGAGTGAGTTATTTTGGTCAAATCATTATTGGCTAGTACTGCCATATCAAGACGAAGAATTGGAAATGGTAGGAATGATTTTTAATAGTTTCATTCCTAGCTTTGTAATATCATTAAATCTGATATTTTTAGTTAGTTTGGTTTATTATTCCGTGAATAATAATACACCTATGTATTCGCTGAGCAAAAAAACCCCCTCAAAATTGTTTCTTTCAAGTTTCAAGGGGCGTAGATTCCGAAAATACAGTGTCCGTCCGCCGTAGGCCGTATCATGCATATCGACTTCATTTTCGGTCTAAAAAATTCGTTCTTTCACACACAGGCTTCATTTGGGCCCTAGTTGTGTCCCGAAACTTTACAGCCTGATCGGAATATACCCAAGGGTATATGTGTGAAAAATGGGTATAAAAATATCGTCGCCTTATAATGAGAACCTCTCATCTCCGCTTGGACCCCAGAAAGTAACCTGTCGTCTCTGTACTACCCAGCTTTCCAGGAGAGTTGCTTCAGTTTTAGTTTTATGTGTGCAATGTTTCCGAGTATAGATGTATCTAACGCCATAATGGCAATGTTTTCAATGCTAGGGTGTGGAAAACAAGTTGGAGAAGCCGAATATATAAAAATTAAAATTTCTGATAAATTGACACTTTAGAGGTTATCATTCTGAGGTCCAAGCGGAGGTGAGAGGTTCTCATTATAAGGCGACGATATGTATTTTTGTGTTTTATTAACATGAGCTTTTGAGGTATCGTTTTACATGTCTTTTTGAACGAGAAGACCGAATATGAAGTCGATTTTGACCAAAGAGTGAAAAATTGAGGTTCTGACGAAGTTTCAGCCTTAAATTTACGTAAAATTTTGGTCTAAAATCGTTGTTTTTCCGCACTCAGTTTGGACCCCCATTTGGGAACAAATTTGAGTCCTAGTTGTGCTCCGAAGCTTGGCAGCCCGATGGGAATACACTCAGGGGTGTTATGGGAGAAAAATGGGTGTAAAAATAGGGGTTTTCGAGGATTTTTGAGATCTTAGTGAACATGAGCTTCTGATGTATCGTTTTCCATGTCTTAGGGCGAGAATACAGAATATGTAGTTGATTTTGACGAAAGAGGTCGTAACGGAGGTTCAGCTCCCAAAATTCATTTTTTATGAGTCAAAAACCTGGGAAATTGTCTGAAATCACCATAAATTTGTATAACGCTAGGTATTAGCTAAATATTAGCAGGTGGATCAAGACAATTAAATTGAACTATCAATTATCACAGATAATCTGTAAAAAAAAAAAACTAATTCATGTTGGAGGGGAGGGGCGAAATTGGTGGAAACCTTCAAAAATAGCCATTTCAATTATTGCGCATGAAAGAAACAATAAATGAACAGCCACCGTTTCTGTAGGTATGTCCAATAGAATAAGAAACACAAGTGACAGAGACTTTGCAGCGTTTTTATTTTTTGTCTGTGCTTTACTGGTTGATTACCACTGCAGGTTTTTTCCAAAATAAATTGATTAGGATTGTGATTATTACACCCAATAAAGCCACAAGAACTTGGAAGACCTCTTGTCGCAATATATTGTGTTGAGAAAGTTTTTTCAACAATATAAATCCTGTGATTGTATAATTATATTATATTGTTCCTTTCTCATTCTCAGGTACAATACCGGTGTGATTTTATTAGATCTGAAGCTTCTGAGAGAAGGAGGTTGGGGTCAGTTATGGCGACAGATAGCTGAACGTGATCTCATGACCCACTACACAACGAGTTTAGCTGATCAAGATATATTTAATGCTATCATAAAACAACATCCCTATTTAGTTTATAAGCTTCCCTGTCAGTGGAACGTACAACTGAGTGACAATACAAGGAGTGAGCTTTGTTACTCTGAGGTGACTGATCTCAAGGTGAGTATGATATTAATGTTCTACTGATACCTACCTCCAGTACAGTGGATGAAAATTTTGTCAAGTTTTGGCATTGCAAGTCCCTTTTTTTGAGTGAGAAATATTCTCCTTATATGTGATCCCATTTCTCACATATGCCATTGTTTTCAGGTAATTCACTGGAATTCTCCTAAAAAATTGAAAGTGAAAAACAAGCATGTCGAGTTTTTTAGAAATCTGTATCTGACGTTTTTGGAATACGATGGTAATCTGCTTCGTCGTGAGTTGTTCAGCTGCCATGTTACCAAGGTTAACAGACTGGAAAGGGAACTCAGCAAGGTAAAGTTAACAACCCTTACAATGAATTCTTTAGTTGATCACTAATGGCCCTAGCTTCAAACATTTTGGCTGCTGGTATTGTGAAAATGATTCTTACACCTAACCCATAGTCAGTACTAATGTATTCACAGTAATCTGGGACATGATAAGTTAAGGAAAAAACAGTGTCCACACTCCTCCAGCCCTCTTGGACACCCTGGCTCCTGTCGATTGAATGTATTTTTGGCTCTATCAGTTTCAAACATCAAACCGTCAGTTTTCCAGAGTATAATTATAATTATGTGAGTAGAAGGGTTTTTCTATAGTGGCAACAGATGTTTAAAAATGGAATATGTATATTTCTTCTGTTTCAGTTGAATGAAGAAGATTTATGTTATGAATTTAGGAGAGCTAGATTAACTAATTATCGAACGCACTTATATTTTCTCCATTATGATTATGAACCAAGTCCTGAAGGTAATGACGTCACATTGGTTGCTCAACTATCAATGGATCGGCTTCAGATGGTTGAAATGATGTGCAAGCATTGGGATGGTGAGTTATTTATTTATTTTTTTTTTTTTTTCGTATTCTGGAGAGGGCTGTGTAGGAGAGGAATAGGATAAAGGCTCCCGATAGGTCCACATGTTTTTGTAGGAGTGGGAGAAAGAATGTCACCATGGTTGTGAAAAGGCTCCAGTGGGATCACGCTCGCCAGTCTGTTATATCCACAGGTTTCAGCCAATTCTACTTGCACTACAAATGCGTGTGAATCGTTTCATTTGCATTTCAAGAGGAATTTCCATTCCCCACATCCAAGTATATTTTATTCATTGACGTGATGATAAAGTTTCAATGCAAGGTCAATGGCATAATTCACCTGAGTGACTAGGTAAGCCAACGGAATTTAAATAGTTCGTACCTTCCAACTCACTTTTTGTAATTCTGCTGTTCGTCTTTCCAAAGGTTAACCAACCAAAATCATCTACTCAGATGAACCAAAGATGGGTGGAGCAATTAATTAGGGAGCACTGGGTGGCCCCCCATAATAAAGGAGTCATATAAATACGCCCGCAGAATTTCATCGAAACTCCGACTCCGCGTTGATTGGCCAGTGTTGTTGACACCAGTACCTGCATATATATTGTTGACCTAGTATATTGTTATACTCAAAATACCATTTATAATACATCGGTTTTGGATTTGATCTTTCTCCAACCCAGGAGTTTTTCCACTAAAAATATGGAAGAATGAGGGTTAATGAAGTTATTCTGAAAATTGGCATGGAGTAATTGATTTAGGTACATTTTTGTACTTGCAGTACAGTCTCTCACCTTCAACACCCAGATTTTGGGGTAAAAAAGCGCTGAATCGAGGATATCAGTCTCATGTTTGTACTCTGCGTGCCTCATTGCTGCTTTGCATGGTATATGCAGCACCCATTGAGAGAATCTCTCATCTTTCTAAAACCATTTCTACTAGTGGGTGAACTAATTCCGGTCCTATCGCAGGAATGGGACCTGTTCTGGAGCTCTATTACAATTTCTTCAGTTACATTCGCCCAAAACTAGAGGAATTTAGCTTATTCTTGATTCAATTGTTCGTTACATTTCATTATATTCTGTAATTCCTCACCTTTTGGTTACAGGTCCAATATCACTTACACTGTATATGTCTGATACTGAAGCTCAACAGTTTCTCAGTTATGCTCTGAGTTCGGAAGTATTGAGTAGTAGGAAAGACATTGGCTACCATATTGTTTATAAAGAAGGGGTAAGTTTTTTTTGTTTAAAACTATATGCAGTCAACTATTATGTGTTTCCCCATTTATTTTGGTAAGACTTTTATTTTTTTAATTAAAACTTTTTTCCCCCTCTAAATACCACTGAGTATTCAAGAGAAGTTTTAGATTTGTCCGGTGTTGATATTTTTGACTTGACATGTCTTATTTATTGCGTTAAACTGCATCAGTAGTGGAGTGCACTATCAGGATAAGGTGGCAGTGATATACTCACTGTAATAGCTCATCACCAAACAGTCAAAGGAGCCTGTCAAGTCGACAGTAGTGGCTTCGATACTGCCAGGGTAGGTAGGCTCTTAAGATGATTTCATCAGACCTGAAGGAGGGGAACCCTGACTAAAAATGGCAGAGTCCTCCAGGTTAGGGGTCTAGCGTTGGGCTACTAAACTCTAGGTTGGGGTCTATTGTTGGGCTAGAGTTATTATTAGCCCAATAATAACTCTATTGGGCTAATAATAGAGAAGGTTTGCAAAGCTCCGCATTTATAAAACATTGATAAGGCCTGTTCCTTATGGCTCCGAGTGCTCGACCCTGGCAAGAGCTTTGGAGAATAACCTCCTCAGATTTGTGTAAAAAAGGTTGAGGAGAGTCCTGTGCAGTCTTCGTTCCTGAGGAACTTACCTGGAGACATTGTATGCACGCAGAAATCCTGGGTCTCTTTGAAGACCGGGACATCGTCCAGCTCATGAAGGTCGGTAGGCTACGATCCGCTGGGCATCTTGCCAGAATGAGCTTGGGCTAATTTCCTAGGAAAACTAGGACTAGAAAATCCGTTCAAAAAGAAGGTAGTCGATCCAAACTGGGATGGGTTAATGGTGTGGCTCAAGACGTGCAGTCCATTCTGGGTATCTGAGATTGGAGAGCGGCAGCACGAGATGACTGGAATAATTTATTGCAGGAGGTCGTGACCCATCACAGATAGTAGCACCATGAGTGAAGAAGAAGAAATGGGGACCCAAACTGTATGCGGAAGAACGACGATTTTAGACCAATTTTTAATGTAAATTTAAGGCTGAAACTTGGTTAGAACCTCAATTTTCCACTGTTTGGTCAAAATCAACTTCATATTCGGTCTTCTCGTCCCAAAGAACATGGAAAACGATCACAAAATGACCTCAAATGCTCATGTTACTAAAATTTAAAAAAATACCTGTTTTTTATTATTCACTCATAAAACACCCTTGGGTATATTCCAATCGGGCTGCAAAGTTTCGGGACACGGCTAGGGCCCAAATGGAGCCTGTGTGCGAAAGAACGAATTTTTACTGCCCTGAAGTTAGCTGCATATTCAAAATCGAAAACTTTAAACGTTTGCCACGGCTCGTCAGGTCAAAATTTTTGAATTTTGATCATGGGAATGAATTCAGCTACTCAAATGCTAGGAGGTATACCTTTTAGAATTTCGAAATTTTGATCCAAAATTTTAAAATTTTGCCCAACTTTAAACGTTTGCCCTGACCTTATCAATGACATATTTGATGTTCTGATTTCAAATTCTGTTAGTATATATTCTCCTCTCGATGGTATATCTTCCGGATTTTCGAAATTCGACCTTGAAATGGTAATATTCAAGCCCTGAAGTTAGCTGCATATTCAAAAAGTTTAAACGTTTGCCACGGCTCGTCAGGTCAAAATTTTTGAATTTTGATCATGGGAATGAATTCAGCTACTCAAATGCTAGGAGGTATACCTTTTAGAATTTCGAAATTTTGATCCAAAATTTTAAAATTTTGCCCAACTTTAAACGTTTGCCCTGACCTTATCGATGACATATTTGATGTTCTGATTTCAAATTCTGAAAGCTTATACCTTCCTCTAGATGGTATATCTTCCGGATTTTCGAAATTCGACCTAGAAATAGTCAGCTGCAACAACTGAGACAAACATGATACACGGAAAATGACTGTATGCTGACTTTAAACGCTTGCCCTGACCTTATCAGTGACATATTTGATGTTCTGATTTCAAATTCTGAAAGCTTATACCTTCCTCTAGATGGTATATCTTCCGGATTTTTGAAATTCGACCTAGAAATAGTCAGCTGCAACAACTGAGGCAAACATGATACACGGAAAATGGCCGTATGCTGACTTTAAACGCTTGCCCTGACCTTATCAATGACATATTTGATATTCTGATTTCCAATTCTGAAAGCTTATACCTTCCTCTAGATGGTATATCTTCCGGATTTTTGAAATTCGACCTAGAAATAGTCAGCTGCAACAACTGAGGCAAACATGACACACGGAAAATGGCCGTATGCTGACTTTAAATGCTTGCCCCAACCTTATCAGTGACATATTTGATGTTCTGATTTCAAATTCTGAAAGCTTATACCTTTCTCTAGATGGTATATCTTCCGGATTTTTGAAATTTGACCTAGAAATAGTCAGCTGCAACAACTGAGGCAAACATGATACACGGAAAATGGCCGTATGCTGACTTTAAACGTTTGCCCTGACCTTATCAATGACATATTTGATGTTCTGATTTCAAATTCTGTTAGTATATATTCTCCTCTCGATGGTATTTCTTCCGGATTTTCGAAATTCGACCTTGAAATGGTAATATTCATGCCCTGAAGTTAGCTGCATATTCAAAAAGTTTAAACGTTTGCCACGGCTCGTCAGGTCAAAATTTTTGAATTTTGATCACGGGAATGAATTTAGCTACTAAAATACTAGGAGGTATACCGTTTAGAATTTCGAAATTTTGATCCAAAATTTTAAAATTTTGCCCAACTTTAAACGTTTGCCCTGACCTTATCAATGACATATTTGATGTTCTGATTTCAAATTCTGAAAGCTTATACCTTCCTCTAGATGGTATATCTTCCGGATTTTCGAAATTCGACCTAGAAATAGTCAGCTGCAACAAGTGAGGCAAACATGATACACGGAAAATGGCTGTATGCTGACTTTAAACGCTTGCCCTGACCTTATCAGTGACATGTTTGATGTTCTGATTTCAAATTCTGAAAGCTTATACCTTAATCTAGATGGTATATCTTCCGGATTTTTGAAATTTGACCTAGAAATAGTCAGCTGCAACAACTGAGGCAAACATGATACACGGAAAATGGCTGTATGCTGACTTTAAACGCTTGCCCTGACCTTATCAGTGACGTGTTTGATGTTCTGATTTCAAATTCTGAAAGCTTATACCTTTCTCTAGATGGTATATCTTCCGGATTTTCAAAATTCGACCTAGAAATAGTCAGCTGCAATGACTGAGGCAAACATGATACACGGAAAATGGCTGTATGCTGACTTTAAACGCTTGCCCTGACCTTATCAGTGACATATTTGATGTTCTGATTTCAAATTCTGAAAGCTTATACCTTCCTCTAGATGGTATATCTTCCGGATTTTTGAAATTCGACCTAGAAATAGTCAGCTGCAACAACTGAGGCAAACATGATACACGGAAAATGGCCGTATGCTGACTTTAAACGCTTGCCCTGACCTTATCAATGACATATTTGATGTTCTGATTTCAAATTCTGAAAGCTTATACCTTCCTCTAGATGGTATATCTTCCGGATTTTCGAAATTCGACCTAGAAATAGTCAGCTGCAACAAGTGAGGCAAACATGATACACGGAAAATGGCTGTATGCTGACTTTAAACGCTTGCCCTGACCTTATCAATGACATTTTTGATGTTCTGATTTCAAATTCTGAAAGCTTATACCTTCCTCTAGATGGTATATCTTCCGGATTTTCGAAATTCGACCTAGAAATAGTCAGTTGCAACAACTGAGGCAAACATGATACACGGAAAATGGCTGTATGCTGACTTTAAACGCTTGCCCTGACCTTATCAGTGACATATTTGATGTTCTGATTTCAAATTCTGAAAGCTTATACCTTCCTCTAGATGGTATATCTTCCGGATTTTTGAAATTCGACCTAGAAATAGTCAGCTGCAACAACTGAGGCAAACATGATACACGGAAAATGGCCGTATGCTGACTTTAAACGCTTGCCCTGACCTTATCAATGACATATTTGATGTTCTGATTTCAAATTCTGAAAGCTTATACCTTCCTCTAGATGGTATATCTTCCGGATTTTCAAAATTCGACCTAGAAATAGTCAGCTGCAATGACTGAGGCAAACATGATACACGGAAAATGGCTGTATGCTGACTTTAAACGCTTGCCCTGACCTTATCAGTGACATATTTGATGTTCTGATTTCAAATTCTGAAAGCTTATACCTTCCTCTAGATGGTATATCTTCCGGATTTTTGAAATTTGACCTACAAATAGTCAGCTGCAACAACTGAGGCAAACATGACACACGGAAAATGGCCGTATGCTGACTTTAAACGCTTGCCCCAACCTTATCAGTGACATATTTGATGTTCTGATTTCAAATTCTGAAAGCTTATACCTTTCTCTAGATGGTATATCTTCCGGATTTTTGAAATTTGACCTAGAAATAGTCAGCTGCAACAACTGAGGCAAACATGATACACGGAAAATGGCCGTATGCTGACTTTAAACGCTTGCCCTGACCTTATCAATGACATTTTTGATGTTCTGATTTCAAATTCTGAAAGCTTATACCTTCCTCTAGATGGTATATCTTCCGGATTTTCGAAATTCGACCTAGAAATAGTCAGCTGCAACAACTGAGGCAAACATGATACACGGAAAATGGCTGTATGCTGACTTTAAACGCTTGCCCTGACCTTATGAGTGACATATTTGATGTTCTGATTTCAAATTCTGAAAGCTTATACCTTCCTCTAGATGGTATATCTTCCGGATTTTTGAAATTCGACCTAGAAATAGTCAGCTGCAACAACTGAGGCAAACATGATACACGGAAAATGGCCGTATGCTGACTTTAAACGCTTGCCCTGACCTTATCAATGACATATTTGATATTCTGATTTCAAATTCTGAAAGCTTATACCTTCCTCTAGATGGTATATCTTCCGGATTTTCAAAATTCGACCTAGAAATAGTCAGCTGCAATGACTGAGGCAAACATGATACACGGAAAATGGCTGTATGCAGACTTTAAACGCTTGCCCTGACCTTATCAGTGACATATTTGATGTTCTGATTTCAAATTCTGAAAGCTTATACCTTCCTCTAGATGGTATATCTTCCGGATTTTTGAAATTTGACCTAGAAATAGTCAGCTGCAACAACTGAGGCAAACATGATACACGGAAAATGGCCGCATGCTGACTTTAAACGCTTGCCCCAACCTTATCAGTGACATATTTGATGTTCTGATTTCAAATTCTGAAAGCTTATACCTTTCTCTAGATGGTATATCTTCCGAATTTTTGAAATTTGACCTACAAATAGTCAGCTGCAACAACTGAGGCAAACATGACACACGGAAAATGGCCGTATGCTGACTTTAAACGCTTGCCCCAACCTTATCAGTGACATATTTGATGTTCTGATTTCAAATTCTGAAAGCTTATACCTTTCTCTAGATGGTATATCTTCCGGATTTTTGAAATTTGACCTAGAAATAGTCAGCTGCAACAACTGAGGCAAACATGATACACGGAAAATGGCCGTATGCTGACTTTAAACGCTTGCCCCAACCTTATCAGTGACATATTTGATGTTCTGATTTCAAATTCTGTTAGTATATATTCTCCTCTCGATGGTATTTCTTCCGGATTTTCGAAATTCGACCTTGAAATGGTAATATTCATGCCCTGAAGTTAGCTGCATATTCAAAAAGTTTAAACGTTTGCCACGGCTCGTCAGGTCAAAATTTTTGAATTTTGATCACGGGAATGAATTTACCTACTAAAATGCTAGGAGGTATACCGTTTAGAATTTGAAATTTTGATCCAAAATTTTAAAATTTTGCCCAACTTTAAACGTTTGCCCTGACCTTATCAATGACATATTTGATGTTCTGATTTCAAATTCTGAAAGCTTATACCTTCCTCTAGATGGTATATCTTCCGGATTTTCGAAATTCGACCTAGAAATAGTCAGCTGCAACAAGTGAGGCAAACATGATACACGGAAAATGGCTGTATGCTGACTTTAAACGCTTGCCCTGACCTTATCAGTGACATGTTTGATGTTCTGATTTCAAATTCTGAAAGCTTATACCTTTCTCTAGATGGTATATCTTCCGGATTTTTGAAATTTGACCTAGAAATAGTCAGCTGCAACAACTGAGGCAAACATGATACACGGAAAATGGCTGTATGCTGACTTTAAACGCTTGCCCTGACCTTATCAGTGACATGTTTGATGTTCTGATTTCAAATTCTGAAAGCTTATACCTTTCTCTAGATGGTATATCTTCCGGATTTTTGAAATTTGACCTAGAAATAGTCAGCTGCAACAACTGAGGCAAACATGATACACGGAAAATGGCTGTATGCTGACTTTAAACGCTTGCCCCGACCTTATCAATGACATATTTGATGTTCTGATTTCAAATTCTGAAAGCTTATACCTTCCTCTAGATGATATATCTTCCGGATTTTCAAAATTCGACCTAGAAATAGTCAGCTGCAATGACTGAGGCAAACATGATACACGGAAAATGGCTGTATGCTGACTTTAAACGCTTGCCCTGACCTTATCAGTGACATATTTGATGTTCTGATTTCAAATTCTGAAAGCTTATACCTTCCTCTAGATGGTATATCTTCCGGATTTTTGAAATTCGACCTAGAAATAGTCAGCTGCAACAACTGAGGCAAACATGATACACGGAAAATGGCCGTATGCTGACTTTGCAGGTTTGTTGTAACCTTATCAAAGAGGATTCCACGTGCTCATGGATAGCGTGTAGAGGAAGAAGTATGTAAGGAAGTCTCACTCTGTGTTAAATTGTCCGATGGGTGGATACTATACATTTTGCATTGCTACCTTTATGTCACTCTTCGGAGTTAGTGTAGTTCATCAGTGAATCATAGAAGCCGCATGATCGCGCGTCATCCTGGTTCCCGCCAGTATTGAAAACGCTCAAATGGGTACTGCTAGGCCTGTAATTATTCTACCGTTCTACTAGGCTGCTTTCATCTATCCTCTTGGAAACCCTGTAACTACCAAGGAGTGTTGTAAAGATAGCGCCAAAGTCAAACTGTGCACGCCCCGCCCATGTTTTTCCCCTGTTTTTCCATGAGTCAGATAAAAAAGGCAAATGGATTCAAATGGATTCAAAGAAGCATGGGATTGTATGAGGAAGCATGGATGGACGAATATGGAGGGGCATTGATGGTGTGTTGAGGAACTGTTTTATCACAAGTTCGATATAGAAATGACTCTAATTATTTACAAGCAGGAAACGAACGCTCTTTATTTTTGAACACAAGGCTTTTACATACATGTCAACTAACGACACATATCGTGGGAGAATACACACACTCCCTCAGAGTAATAGTCATCATAGAGGTGTACTTCCGAAGTTCTCTTACGTGCCACTGGCCGCGCCCCTAACAGGAAGAAGGCGAAGGAGTCAGTAAAAGAAGATTATATAGTTTTGCAATCCTTGTGTCATCGTCATGAAGGTGGTGACATGCACATCCCGTACTGTTGTGTGGAAGTAAGATAAGGATAGGAGTTCATGTATTCTTTGAGTATAATGAATTGAACTGTTTCTTGGGATATGGCAGATTGATGTCTTATCAGTAGGATATGAATGGTGGGACCATTGTTGCCGTTGATGGAGTAGTGTCTTGGTCAAGGTGAATCTTGACGAGGTAGGTGCATGAAAAACCCACCTACCTTCCTTTATTACCTACCCACCCACCTTCCAGTATTATTGATAGGGATAAGATAATCATTCTAATAGCTGCTGTTGTGTTGGCACCATTGGCACTTTAAATTGTTCGTCCGAGAGGTTGCTCCATCTCTACTTCTATTACTCTATGATGATCAACTGTGTTTCGCCTTAAAACGTTTCCGTTTGACTGTTGTCTTTTATAATAAATTATATTCGTTTTATACCATGATTCTTCGTATCATTCCACGACCTTCAATTATCAACCCAGTTACCTTGTAACCCATTATTACCTACCTACCTCTTTTCAATATTACCTACTCTACGTTCAAGTAAGTATTATTACCTACAGCTTCCTCCCATCATTACCTACCCACCTAACTACCTCTTTTCAATATTACCTACTCACCTCATTCCTATATTACCTACCACTTTCCTGTCTTACCTATCTACCTACTACTTTTCTCCTATCAAAATTTCGAAATTCTAAACGGTATACCTCCTAGCATTTTAGTAGCTAAATTCATTCCCGTGATCAAAATTCAAAAATTTTGACCTGACGAGCCGTGGCAAACGTTAAAACTTTTTGAATATGCAGCTAACTTCAGGGCATGAATATTACCATTTCAAGGTCGAATTTCGAAAATCCGGAAGAAATACCATCGAGAGGAGAATATAGACTAACAGAATTTGAAATCAGAACATCAAATATGTCATTGATAAGGTCAGGGCAAACGTTTAAAGTCAGCATACGGCCATGTTCCGTGTGTCATGTTTGCCTCAGTTGTTGCAGCTGACTATTTCTAGGTCAAATTTAAAAAATCCGGAAGATATACCATCTAGAGAAAGGTATAAGCTTTCAGAATTTGAAATCAGAACATCAAATATGTCACTGATAAGGTTGGGGCAAGCGTTTAAAGTCAGCATACGGCCATTTTCCGTGTGTCATGTTTGCCTCAGTTGTTGCAGCTGACTATTTCTAGGTCAAATTTCAAAAATCCGGAAGATATACCATCTAGAGGAAGGTATAAGCTTTCAGAATTTGAAATCAGAACATCAAATATGTCACTGATAAGGTCAGGGCAAGCGTTTAAAGTCAGCATACAGCCATTTTCCGTGTATCATGTTTGCCTCAGTCATTGCAGCTGACTATTTCTAGGTCGAATTTTGAAAATCCGGAAGATATACCATCTAGAGGAAGGTATAAGCTTTCAGAATTTGAAATCAGAACATCAAATATGTCATTGATAAGGTCAGGGCAAGCGTTTAAAGTCAGCATACGGCCATTTTCCGTGTATCATGTTTGCCTCAGTTGTTGCAGCTGACTATTTCTAGGTCGAATTTCAAAAATCCGGAAGATATACCATCTAGAGGAAGGTATAAGCTTTCAGAATTTGAAATCAGAACATCAAATATGTCACTGATAAGGTCAGGGCAAGCGTTTAAAGTCAGCATACAGCCATTTTCCGTGTATCATGTTTGCCTCAGTTGTTGCAGCTGACTATTTCTAGGTCGAATTTCGAAAATCCGGAAGATATACCATCTAGAGGAAGGTATAAGCTTTCAG
This sequence comes from Leptopterna dolabrata, assembly GCA_954871275.1. NCBI lineage: Eukaryota > Metazoa > Arthropoda > Insecta > Hemiptera > Miridae > Leptopterna > Leptopterna dolabrata. The sequence continues at coordinate 140,054,197 of OX940974.1, read as the reverse complement.
AATTTGAAATCAGAACATCAAATATGTCATTGATAAGGTCAGGGCAAACGTTTAAAGTTGGGCAAAATTTTAAAATTTTGGATCAAAATTTCGAAATTCTAAACGGTATACATCCTAGCATTTTAGTAGCTAAATTCATTCCCGTGATCAAAATTCAAAACTTTTGACCTGACGAGCCGTGGCAAACGTTTAAACTTTTTGAATATGCAGCTAACTTCAGGGCATGAATATTACCATTTCAAGGTCGAATTTCGAAAATCCGGAAGATATACCATCGAGAGGAGAATATATACTAACAGAATTTGAAATCAGAACATCAAATATGTCATCGATAAGGTCAGGGCAAACGTTTAAAGTTGGGCAAAATTTTAAAATTTTGGATCAAAATTCCGAAATTCTAAAAGGTATACCTCCTAGCATTTGAGTAGCTGAATTCATTCCCATGATCAAAATTCAAAAATTTTGACCTGACGAGCCGTGGCAAACGTTTAAACTTTTTGAATAGGCAGCTAACTTCAGGGCATGAATATTACCATTTCAAGGTCGAATTTCGAAAATCCGGAAGATATACCATCGAGAGGAGAATATATACTAACAGAATTTGAAATCAGAACATCAAATATGTCATTGATAAGGTCAGGGCAAACGTTTAAAGTCAGCATACGGCCATTTTCCGTGTATCATGTTTGCCTCAGTTGTTGCAGCTGACTATTTCTAGGTCAAATTTCAAAAATCCGGAAGATATACCATCTAGAGAAAGGTATAAGCTTTCAGAATTTGAAATCAGAACATCAAATATGTCACTGATAAGGTTGGGGCAAGCGTTTAAAGTCAGCATACGGCCATTTTCCATGTGTCATGTTTGCCTCAGTTGTTGCAGCTGACTATTTCTAGGTCAAATTTCAAAAATCCGGAAGATATACCATCTAGAGGAAGGTATAAGCTTTCAGAATTTGAAATCAGAACATCAAATATGTCACTGATAAGGTTGGGGCAAGCGTTTAAAGTCAGCATACGGCCATTTTCCGTGTATCATGTTTGCCTCAGTTGTTGCAGCTGACTATTTCTAGGTCGAATTTCAAAAATCCGGAAGATATACCATCTAGAGGAAGGTATAAGCTTTCAGAATTGGAAATCAGAACATCAAACATGTTACTGATAAGGTTGGGGCAAGCGTTTAAAGTCAGCATACGGCCATTTTCCGTGTATCATGTTTGCCTCAGTTGTTGCAGCTGACTATTTCTAGGTCGAATTTTGAAAATCCGGAAGATATACCATCTAGAGGAAGGTATAAGCTTTCAGAATTTGAAATCAGAACATCAAATATGTCATTGATAAGGTCAGGGCAAGCGTTTAAAGTCAGCATACAGCCATTTTCCGTGTATCATGTTTGCCTCAGTTGTTGCAGCTGACTATTTCTAGGTCGAATTTCGAAAATCCGGAAGATATACCATCTAGAGGAAGGTATAAGCTTTCAGAATTTGAAATCAGAACATCAAATATGTCATTGATAAGGTCAGGGCAAACGTTTAAAGTTGGGCAAAATTTTAAAATTTTGGATCAAAATTTCGAAATTCTAAACGGTATACATCCTAGCATTTTAGTAGCTAAATTCATTCCCGTGATCAAAATTCAAAACTTTTGACCTGACGAGCCGTGGCAAACGTTTAAACTTTTTGAATATGCAGCTAACTTCAGGGCATGAATATTACCATTTCAAGGTCGAATTTCGAAAATCCGGAAGATATACCATCGAGAGGAGAATATATACTAACAGAATTTGAAATCAGAACATCAAATATGTCATCGATAAGGTCAGGGCAAACGTTTAAAGTTGGGCAAAATTTTAAAATTTTGGATCAAAATTCCGAAATTCTAAAAGGTATACCTCCTAGCATTTGAGTAGCTGAATTCATTCCCATGATCAAAATTCAAAAATTTTGACCTGACGAGCCGTGGCAAACGTTTAAACTTTTTGAATAGGCAGCTAACTTCAGGGCATGAATATTACCATTTCAAGGTCGAATTTCGAAAATCCGGAAGATATACCATCGAGAGGAGAATATATACTAACAGAATTTGAAATCAGAACATCAAATATGTCATTGATAAGGTCAGGGCAAACGTTTAAAGTCAGCATACGGCCATTTTCCGTGTATCATGTTTGCCTCAGTTGTTGCAGCTGACTATTTCTAGGTCAAATTTCAAAAATCCGGAAGATATACCATCTAGAGAAAGGTATAAGCTTTCAGAATTTGAAATCAGAACATCAAATATGTCACTGATAAGGTTGGGGCAAGCGTTTAAAGTCAGCATACGGCCATTTTCCATGTGTCATGTTTGCCTCAGTTGTTGCAGCTGACTATTTCTAGGTCAAATTTCAAAAATCCGGAAGATATACCATCTAGAGGAAGGTATAAGCTTTCAGAATTTGAAATCAGAACATCAAATATGTCACTGATAAGGTTGGGGCAAGCGTTTAAAGTCAGCATACGGCCATTTTCCGTGTATCATGTTTGCCTCAGTTGTTGCAGCTGACTATTTCTAGGTCGAATTTCAAAAATCCGGAAGATATACCATCTAGAGGAAGGTATAAGCTTTCAGAATTGGAAATCAGAACATCAAACATGTTACTGATAAGGTTGGGGCAAGCGTTTAAAGTCAGCATACGGCCATTTTCCGTGTATCATGTTTGCCTCAGTTGTTGCAGCTGACTATTTCTAGGTCGAATTTTGAAAATCCGGAAGATATACCATCTAGAGGAAGGTATAAGCTTTCAGAATTTGAAATCAGAACATCAAATATGTCATTGATAAGGTCAGGGCAAGCGTTTAAAGTCAGCATACAGCCATTTTCCGTGTATCATGTTTGCCTCAGTTGTTGCAGCTGACTATTTCTAGGTCGAATTTCGAAAATCCGGAAGATATACCATCTAGAGGAAGGTATAAGCTTTCAGAATTTGAAATCAGAACATCAAATATGCCATTGATAAGGTCAGGGCAAACGTTTAAAGTTGGGCAAAATTTTAAAATTTTGGATCAAAATTTCGAAATTCTAAACGGTATACATCCTAGCATTTTAGTAGCTAAATTCATTCCCGTGATCAAAATTCAAAAATTTTGACCTGACGAGCCGTGGCAAACGTTTAAACTTTTTGAATATGCAGCTAACTTCAGGGCATGAATATTACCATTTCAAGGTCGAATTTCGAAAATCCGGAAGATATACCATCGAGAGGAGAATATATACTAACAGAATTTGAAATCAGAACATCAAATATGTCATCGATAAGGTCAGGGCAAACGTTTAAAGTTGGGCAAAATTTTAAAATTTTGGATCAAAATTTCGAAATTCTAAAAGGTATACCTCCTAGCATTTGAGTAGCTGAATTCATTCCCATGATCAAAATTCAAAAATTTTGACCTGACGAGCCGTGGCAAACGTTTAAACTTTTTGAATATGCAGCTAACTTCAGGGCATGAATATTACCATTTCAAGGTCGAATTTCGAAAATCCGGAAGATATACCATCGAGAGGAGAATATATACTAACAGAATTTGAAATCAGAACATCAAATATGTCATTGATAAGGTCAGGGCAAACGTTTAAAGTTGGGCAAAATTTTAAAATTTTGGATCAAAATTTCGAAATTCTAAAAGGTATACCTCCTAGCATTTGAGTAGCTGAATTCATTCCCATGATCAAAATTCAAAAATTTTGACCTGACGAGCCGTGGCAAACGTTTAAAGTTTTCGATTTTGAATATGCAGCTAACTTCAGGGCAGTGAATTTTTTAGGCTGAAAATAAGGTAGATATGCGTAGTGCATGGTACAGCGGACGGACATAGCATTTTGGTTTATTATTCTGTGAGTAATACACCTATGTATTCACTCAGCAAAAAAAAAATGTATAATGCCCGCTCAAAATTTTGTCTTCTACGTTTCAAGGTGGGTAGATTCCAAAAATGCAATGTCCGTCCGCCGTCCACCGTATCAGGCATATCTACTGTAATTTCGGTCTAAAAAACTCGTTCTTTCGCACACAGGCTCCATTTGGGCCATAGCCAAGGGTGTTATGTGAAAAATGGGGGTAAAAATGGGGTTTTTTGGTGTATTTGTAACATGAGCTGGTGATGTATTGTTTTCCATGTTTTTTAGGACGAGGAGTCCCACACATTCGGGCATTAAATTTACGTTAAGATTTGGTCTAACATCGTTGTCCTTCCGCACACAGTTTGGGTCCCCATATGCGCGGCCGCCCAATCAGAACACACCCAGAGGTGTTATGAGTGAAAAATGGGTGTAAAAATAGGGTTTTTCGTTTTTTAGTAAAATGAGCTTTTGAGGTATCTTATTCCATGTTTTTTATGGTGAGAAGACCGAAGTCGATTCGGACCAAAGAATGAAGAATTGTAACGAAGGTTAAGCTTCCAAAATTCATTTTTTGTGAGTAAAAAACCTGGGAAATCGTCTGAAATCACCATACATTTGTATAATAACACTAGAAAAAGTGTGAATTAAGACAATTAAATGCCACTATCCTTGGTCATTGATGTTGTGTTTTAAAAAAGGAAATGAAAAATGAAAAACGCTAAGTCCTTGTCACTTGGGTTTATTATTCTATCGGACATACCTACAGAAATATTGCTGTCCATTTATTGTTTCTTTCATGCGCAATAATTGAAATAGTTATTTTAGATGGTTTCCACCAATTTCGGAATTTTGGTCCCCAAAAACACGACCTCGGCTCCTTTTTCTTTATTTTTTTCTTTATACAGATTATCTTCCAGGTTTTTGACTCATAAAAAATTAATTTCGGGAGCTTAACGTTCGTTACAACCTCAATTCTCTTTGGTCAAAATCAACTTCATATTCGGTCTTCTCGCCCTAAAAAGCATGGAAAACGATACCTCAAAAGCTCATGTTACTAGAGCACAAAAACATACTTACTTTTATACCCATTTTCACTCATAACACCCCTGGATTTATTATGATCAGGCTGCAAAGTTTCGGGACACAGCTAAGGCCCAAATGTATGCAAAAGAACGATTTTTTTTAGACGAAAATGAAGCCGGTATGCGTGATACGGTGGAGGGACATTGCATTTTCTGAATCTACGCACCTTGAAACGTAATTTTGCTGAGCGAATACATAGGTATATTATTCACAATTGTGCAATACCTATCCGGGGAAAATGGGTTTTGAGTCTAATAATGAAAAGGTTGCACAAGGAAATAACCGCTGATTTGTTAGATAGGTCCAAATCACATGCACCATAAAGATACCTGTAAATGGATAGGAAATCAAATGGGAGAAGTAGGTACCTGTCGTGAAGTAGAGGGGAAGCGTCCCGTAAAAGGAGCGTGATTCATGTTTTTGTGGGCCAAAATTAGTGGAAACCATCAGAAATAGCTATTTCAATTATTTCACATGATAGAAACATGAACAGCCAACATTTCTGTACAAGGACTTTGCAGCGTTTTTGGAATCTACGCAGTTTGAAACGTAAAAGAAAAAATTCCGAGGGGGTGTTATAAAAATTGCTGAGCAAATACATAGGTGTATTATTTGCAGAATAATGAACCATAATCGTGCCTGTTCACATTGATTCGATCCCTTTGATTCAACTTGTCATCTCGATAGGAGATGCTGCTCTGTCTTCCGATTTGGTTTTGTTGTCTCGTGTATCACATTCGCATTCTCTGTTGAGCGTGTAGTCAGTATTCCATTTTTTGCATCAAATTTTCTGAGTTCGCATTCTTTCTGGTTCCGATGACAGATTTATGTTTGTGGTATGGGGGGGTTAACCGACTCCTGTAGGAGCAAAAGTGAAAGGGTGGTCCGAAGAACTGAGCCAACCGACTCCCGAGGCGGGCGAGCGTAATAGCGCTTCCCAACCGAGTCCCTCGAAAAGTGTTTGTCAGCAAAAGACGTGATGAAACGAGATGAAAGGTGAAAGTGATAACTGTAACGTGTGAGGTGCCGGGCTGCCCTCGTATCGCGCGCCAGTGCAGTTTGAGAAGTTAATCGTGGAGGTGGATGTGACTGTGGAAGGTGGAACCCAACAAGGAAGAGATGTGCGCGTACACAACAATTTCAAATTTGTGTTCCACAAAATTTTAAAGACTGGAGATAGGTATGTGCGGGGAAAAATAAATATTGGTATAAGGCTTATTTGAAGACAATTGATGGTGGGGTGTGAAGAAGAGCAGACACTACAGTGATGTGTGTGTTTTTTTAAGTATTGTTTACACTCAGATGACAAGATGTTTCCTAACATTGGCAATAACTATTTCTGTGTATTAATATAATAATATCTTCAACTCACTAAATTTATTCTGTTCTAGTTGATTGAGTTTATTCCCCCGGGAGTCAGTTGGTCACACTTCTCTGATTCTCCCACTACTTTCCCTCAGGAGTTGGTTGACCATTCCAATTTGTTCTCTCACGGGAGTGGGTTGGGCTCACAAGGTCAACTCGGGAGTCGGTTTAGAATCCCCGTGTGGTACCTACATGCGTTTTGTCCTGTTTGCGGTTTGTGGTCTTGTGGCTGATTGGCGTTGTAGCACACAGATAACTACCTAGCATCTAGTCAATAGCTTCTCCATTCAAGTAGGTACCGGCCGACGGGTCATTGTTTCATTGAATTTTAGTTTACTATATTTTTGTACCACCTGAATTCGGTGGCTAATTCACAGTGAAAATTTTCGCCTTTTTTGTACGCCGATAGAGTGTTGATAATCACTAAGCATTTGCTGAATATCACTCAGTCCATAAATAAAGGGAAGGGTGTTGTTGCCTTGAGGTGTTCTGTAGAAAAATCTGTTGGTTTTTTGTTGTTTGGTGCCCCACCGTTTTCAGAGCCCACACACCGCTACTGTACATGATCCATGTTCTTTTGGTTGAAGACTGGAATATGCTTGCATATCAGTTTACCTACTTAGTGACTGTTAAAAGGTTCTGTTCAATTTTAATTATCTTTTATGTGCTTTCTAACACTTGTGTTTTTGTTGTCAAGTGGGGATATAGGTATTGTAATTTGAATAAGCCTCGAAGTTCAGCATATATTCCTGAAGTGAGCTTTGTATGTGTGATAGAACATAACAGCTTGTTGCAGTTGCTGGACACACCGCCAGATACCTGTTGGGTTATGAAATTAGCAGTAGCGGTGTGTGGGCACTGTAAACGGTGGGGCACCAAACCAGAACAAAACCAACAGATTTGTCTACAAAGTACCCCAAGGCAACAACACCCTTCCCTATTTACTGATTGACTGATATTCAGCAAAGCTCATCTCTTTTAACCAACACTCTATCATCATACGAAAACTTCGACAATTTGTACTGCAAACAGCCACCGAATTCAAGTGTTACGAAAATATAGTAAACTAAAATACAACAAAACAATGACCCGTCGGCCGGTACCTACTTGAATGGAGAAGCTGTTGACTAGAAGCTAGGTAGTTATCTGTGTGTTCTGACGCCGATCAAACCACAAGACCACAAACAGCAAACAGGACAAAATGCGCAAAATTTGACGCAAAAAATTGAAAACTGACAACAGACTCAACAAAGAAAGCTTCACGAAGACAACAGAAGATTCACAAGACAACAAAAACAAATCGGAAGACGAAGAAGCATCTCATATCGAGATGATAAATTGAATCAAAGGGATCGAATCGATTTAGAAAAGGAACGATTTTAGGGTGAAAATAAGATTGTCGGGACAAGCCCAAAGTGGGCGTGGTGAACAGCATTTTTACTCGACTGAGCACGCGTGGACGGGCCACTTTTCTCAGTTGCCATGGAAACACTAGGGCCCAGGACCTGCATGCCAGTTTCAGAGCCTAGGTTTCGATTTCGATTGCAGGACATCGATTACTGTCGCTTTATTCCAATAACATGCTTGGTCTATGGAGCTAACATGAAGGAACCACCATGGATGATCTACTAGAATATTGAATATCCATAGCCAGAGAAATCCGGCAACTCGCTCTTGAACTTTCTGAAAAATGCTAGGTACAGAGTACAGAGCTGAACAATGGTTGGAGTTTTTTTTTACTCCTAGTGTTTTTGGGTTCCGTGGCCTTATGGACACAGCACCCCTGGAAATTAGGCTCCATATTATTTGTTGGCCGCTGAAATATCAACTACTTCACCTCGTGTGAGTTAATTGCTTAGACTGAGACTTCTGAAGAGATTTTTGTTGATAATTGCTGCTTTTATTTTACAGGACTTTTATCCCGTCAATTTTTTGAGGAATGTGGCATTACAGCAAGTCAATACACCTTACGTTTTTCTTACTGATATCGATTTCTTACCAATGTTTGGGCTGTATAGTTATTTGAAGAAATCCATACAATCATTGGAATTAGATACATCTAAAAAAGTGAGAATGGAAAATAACTTTTTTTACATTTATTTTCATTCATTTGATCGTTAGGAACAATTTATATGTAGATAACTGAAAAGGGGATTATTTTTATCAATAAATTGCACTTGAAGAATTGAGAATTTTTGCTCTTTCAGGCACTTGTTGTTCCTGCTTTTGAAACTCAGAGGTACCGAACTACTTTTCCCAGGAGTAAGGCAGAGCTAATACGAATGCTGGACATGGGAACTTTGTTCACTTTTAGATTTCATGTGTGGGCCAAAGGACATGCTCCTACCAATTATGTCAAATGGCGTTCAGCCACGAAGTCTTACTTGGTATGTTGTAAGCTGTCTTACTGGATAGCAAATTTTACCTACATACTGGATGGTACCTACTATCTTTGTTAGGAAACACTTATAAACTTCATGGTTTGCACTCGGTTTTTTCAGGTACAGTGGGAGCCAGATTATGAACCTTACATTGTTGTGCGTAAAAATCTCGTCCCAGAGTATGACACGAGATTTGTTGGTTTTGGATGGAATAAAGTTTCCCATATTATGGAATTGGAAGCTCAAGGATATACTTTTATCGTTCTTCCCAATGCATTCATTATACATATGCCTCATGCTCCGAGTTTTGATATTGCAAAGTTCCGAGGCTCAGCACAATACAGAAGGTGAAAGCAATGAACTACGTGCTTGAATTTGGGTAGTTCACGAAGTTATTTATTTATTTATACTCGAATTCTTAAACAAGTCTATCTATTTTTTTCAGGTGTTTGAAAATATTGAAAAATGAGTTTGTAAAGGACTTGGAACATCGATATTCTCGTGTTTTTGAGACAGAAGGAAGCTGAATCAAAAGCATCAATGTGATTTTTATTATGGATTGAATTTCATAATTTGGGTCTAAAAAATGTGATATTAATTTTAATGAAGTAATTGAGCTGTCTGAACTTTTACTACTTATTTTCTATCTATAAATTAGTTGTGGTTGCTTCATGTTAAATTGACAGATTTATCAACGTTGTAATATTCAGTCATCATTAAGTATGTACCTTAGTGTGTTTCTACTTGACATAATTTTTTATGAATATCATTCAAATATGATATTAGTACATATTATTTCATAGTTCTCCATTTCACTGTCTAATTTGTATGTGTCAAAGGTAAACGGTATATAATTCAGTTCTACTGAATTGAATTACAATATTTGGAACCACCACATAAATGTGTTCTTTTTTTAGTAAATTGCAATAACATATTTCTTATGTCAACTAAATGGTACCTACCAACCATCTTTGCTCCTGTTGAAATTGAACTACATAGGTACCCTTCATATTACCCACTATTATAATACACCTAGGCATTCCTACAACTGTGAAGACCTTTCTACTGCAATGTAAAAAAAAATAAAAAATAAACTAAAGCTCTCCGGTTAAGAACCCTGGAGTTCCTAATTAGAAACATACCCCACTACATCGATTTGTCGATTTAACAGTTTAACCCTCTTGAGTTGTGTATTTAACATTTATTAGGTAGGTAGTTATGTTGAAGTTGAATGTTATTGTATGCGCAAATAATTTGATGAATGTTGTCTAGAATATTTATGCTTTTAATAGATATTGTCAACCATTCAACTCTTATTTATTTACCTTGCGTGAAAAAGCATCTCTGCATCATGGGTTTGAAAGAGTTCAAACACCTATCACAGGAGTCCCCAAACGTGACCACTATTTTCCTTGTCACTATTCCAGGTTCAGTTATTCAACCAAATGTTTGCAACCAGATGCTAGACCTACCGTCAACAAAACTTGCTACCTACCTATCTATGTTGCCACGCTGGATAAAACAATCCGGGCGGATGTAAGCTGGGCGAAAGTAATGACCCTCGGCTCGGGGTCGAGGATCAAAAGATTATCTGTGGATGTAAACTGGGCGAACGACTCTCGACAAGTAAACAAGTCAAAGGTGTAAACTGAGCGAAGGCGAGCATTGAAGTCTCTCCGACGGCCAGTTGTGAGATCTGCGTTGTGCTGATAGTAGTGCTACAATGAAATAAAATCAATGAAACCTCATGGTGGAAGAGTACTTACTAAATTTCTTAGCTACATGAGAGATACGTATACGTTTCCGTAAAATCCACATTTCCTCCACACATGTGGGCTTCACCCAGTTCGGACCTTACTTTTACAACGAACGCCTGTGAGTCGTTTCATTCACACTTTGTCTTTAACGCTGCCCACCCTCACATTTTCGCGTTTGTTGACACGTTGCTGACGTACCAAAAAGAGGTGCAAATAAAAATTAATAGCATTGGTACGGTCGGCACAACGAAGAACTCGCACACTATAAAAAAACAGATTTTCATTGAAAACCAGCTAATCTTGTACAGATCGAAAGAGATAACCTCCACAGACTTTGTGCAGCGTGTGAGTCACTTCTATAGTTCTGTGAATAAGTAAAGTAGATTTAGTTTTTATTGAGACACTTTGATTCCTGACTTGTGCAACCTATTTGCCACGAGAACAACCTTTGCCTACTTTATTATGTGAATATGTACTTTCAGTGATCTCTATTTCGTACTTTCAATGATCTCTGTTTCGTATTGACTTGCAATGACGTGCAAAATATACCTCTGTTTCTCACGAGAACACCCTTCGCTCAGTTTACTAGTAGGGGTGAGAACCTTCTTCGCCCAGTTTACATGAGAGGGTTAGTCTGCCTCCTAACCGCTTCGCTCAGTTTACTACGAGGGCCTGGAATTTTTAATCCGATTTGCCCAGTTAACATTTCCCCAACAATCCCTACGCAAAAAAAAAAGGTCAAAATAATGCTCCAAATAATAGTAGTACGAACACAGAAATGAATGGAAAAGGGGTACTTAGCACAACACATCCACTAAGTAAAACATGACTCAACATTTATTTAGAAAATAGGAACCTAAAAGTGATCACAAAACATGGAAAAATAGGTAGGTACTTACATAAAATGTGCTCGCCACCAGTAGGTATTCGAGCAGCTATTGACGACGGATTACTCCGAAAGGTATGGTGGTAATCTTACTTCTAATACTAACGTAAATGACCCTTCAGATTTAATACAAGAATTCAGTAGGTCAATAGTAGAGTAGCTAATCATAATATCGTGCCCCCCCAGGCAGAAGAGCGAATACCTACGACTATTTTGGTGATATGGAGTTAGGCATGTAAGTGTTTTCGTATTTTCCTCCTCCATTTGGATTTAAAAAGACCACGAAAATCTAGCCAATCAGGAAGGAGATATTCAAGGGGAAAGATGGAAAGTCTGGGGCGAATGTAGCAAGCAGACCGGCAAAGTGGTGTGGGCAATGCGAATTTCGTTTAAATCAAAGAAGCTTGTTCTAATTGTATATACATACTCCTTACTGTCTACAATATTGCCACAACATGAATATGTACATTGTATAACACTAATGATGGTTATTATTTATATCATTCTACTTCGGTCATAAAAACAGCTATAAGTATCATGGGTATACAAGGTAGAAACATTTAGGTATCACTATATAGATTTGTCCCAGTCTCTCCCCATGGGGTTTGTATAGCCCACGGGCTCCTCTCCTGCCCTACACCCACTCCCTTCACCTCTCATCCGAGTTGGTATAGCAGTCTTGGTATGAGTACTGCTACCCAACTGTGGCTGTGTTGCTGCCCATTTCAGAAGTCTAGTATAGTGACCATCTACCATGGCCACATGGGTAGTATATGACCACCCATCATGGTCGCATAAATATAATGCCATCCACCATGGCACTGTATGTATATGCCATCTCGTGTGGTGTAGTATAAGTGTACTTGAGCCATCTTACGTGGCACTGTGGGTATCCCCCACAGGATTCTCAATTTTGTACATAGTGTTTTGTATATGTGGTCAGTGTAAAGAAATGTATGTATCAGTATGCCACAGGTTTAATGTAGGTGTATACGTATGTGCCACACAATCAGTATGCCAAATGAATAAATATAAGGCCCAATTCACACATAAGAGGTGACATGCGGAGGTGCGGTGCAGGCGAGGTGAGAGGTATGACACTTCGGCACCTTCTCTATGTAAACAAATGGTTCAATGTCCACTTAGGCGGCGACGCACGGGCGCTCACCTCCTCACCTCTTAGGCCCAATTCACACATAAGAGGTGACACGCGGAGGTGCGGTGCAGGCGAGGTGAGAGGTACGACACTTCGGCCCCTTCTCTATGTAAACAAATGGTTTAATGTCCACTTAGGCGGCGACGCACGGGCGCTCACCTCCTCACCTCTTACTCGCCTCTTCCTCACTGCTCGAGTCAGTTTGGAGAAGCGCGCTTCTCGTGCACCCCTTGAAATTTATGAGTTTCAAATAACATAGGTACATACGAACTAAATCACTCGCGACGAAATCGTGGAAACCCATTTCAAAGAAAAACGGAGTTATTGAAAAATAGTCTATTTCCACTAATACACGAGAAACGCAAAAAACACTGTTATACCGGTTTCGGTGATCAAACCATCGTCAGTAACACACAATAACACACACACAATAAGTTATTGTGTGTTACTGACGATGGTTTGATCACCGAAACCGGTATAACAGTGTTTTTTGCGTTTTTCGTGTATTAGTGGAAATAGACTATTTTTCAGTAACTCCGTTTTTCTTTGATAGGTACTTACCTCAGTGTTATCAGTAACCTCTCTTCTGGACCAACAGGTTCTCTCCACTTAGTAGCCCTTTTTGTCAGTCTGTCTTTTTCCAAGGCCAGTACTTTATAAACATTCGTGGGACATTCTATAAAGTTCTGGAACCTTTCTGGGTACATACCCAACTCCCTCATCAAGTCGAAAATCCCATTACTGTTGTTTTTCAACCATAAAGGGTGAACCCAGAACTTTCTCTGGCTGTTAATGTTAGCTAAAAAACAACAAGATCGAGGACGTCCTCGTTACTTTCATCGTCAGCATAAGGGTACATTTCGAGCACAACTGCCTACCTCCGTTTCACCACCATACCTGCACCTCTTCACCACCCTTCATGTGGACATCACACTCGCCTGTGCGACGACGTGCCTGCATCTCGCCTGCACCGCGCGGCCGCTTGTCACCTCTTATGTGTGAATTGGGCCTAAGGTTTAATCTAGCAGGGAGAGAGACTGGGATGTATAAACTATCAACCACCTATGACCAGCTATAGTATCAACCATGTATGTAGAGTTATTGTTGCTAGACTCAAGGATACCTCCTCTCCATGGGGGCACTTCTCACCAACTCTATTTCCTTCGGAGAGCATTGCGACGCCAGCTCCTATCTTTTCCCCACCACTCCTCCCATAGCCCTCGCCTCTACCTTCTACACTCACTTTAGCGACACTTCTCAGGCAGAAGGTTAAGAGAATGCTAGGCATGATATATATTGTATTAAAATGTACGAAAATGTAGCAATACTTGTCTTGGTTACTTTATATATAAGAGAGGAGTGGTAGCCACAATAGGCTTGTAGGTTAAACTCATAAATGTGGTTAAGTATAAATGGTCTTAGGTCTTGGGTGGTATAGCGTTAAACATAGCTCTTGTCCAATTTCAGATGTTCTGTATCACCCTTCGTACCACGGATAACACAATGGTATGGCAGGTAGTGTACTGGGTGGGTATAAGGACGGGTTACGGCCTTATCAGGTAGAATAAACCGGTTCCCGTGAGTTCACTTAGTGGAGCGTGGTTAGTACTTGGATGGGTGACCGTGGTGACACCTCCAAGTATGACCCATGTATCTGTTGGGCGAACCCCACTCCACTCAAGGAGGCGAGGCAATGAGTAGCCAAGTAAAGAGCGAAATGATCAGACCAAATTCTGATCCTTTCATTGGAGGACAGCTGATAACGTCCGCGATGCTGGCAGGGCGGTCGGACGATAAGCCCCAGCCTGGAATGGCTGTTTACTTTACTTTCCGTGATTACCTCGATCAGTGGTCAGTGGTAGAATGCTTGCCTGCCACACGGGCGGCCCAGGTTTGAATCCTCGCCGATGCACCATCGCACGACCACCACTGCCCTCCTGGCAATGCCAATTTCGTTTAGATCACAGAAGCTTGTTCTAATCATTTATAAATACTCCTTATTGTCTACAATATTGCTACAACCTAAATATGTACATATATATGCAAAACATAAACATGAATGATTGTTATTATTTATATCATTCTACTTCGGTCATAAAAACAGCTATAAGTATCATGGGTATACAAGGTATAAAAATTTAGGTATCACTATATAGATTTGTCCCAGTCTCTTCCCATGGGGTTTGTATAGCCCACGGGCTCCTCCTGCCCTACACCCACTCCCTTCACCTCTCATCCGAGTTGGTATAGCAGTCTTGGTATGAGTACTGCTACCCAACTGTGGCTGTGTTGCTGCCCATTTCAGAAGTCTAGTATAGTGACCATTTACCCTGGCCACATGGGTAGTACCTATATGACCACCCATCATGGTCGCATAAATAATGCCATAATGCCATCCACCATGGCACTGTATGTATATGCCATCTCGTGTGGCGTAATATAAGTACTTGAGCCATCTTACGTGGCACTGTGGGTACCTATCCCCCACAGCAGTGGCCATTTTGTACATAGAGAAGTGTAATGTATAATATGTGGTGAGTATAAAGAAATGTATCGGTATGCCACAGGTTTAATGTACGTGTAGGTATCACACAATCAATATGCTAAATGTTTAAGTATAAAGTTTAATCTAGCAGGGAGAGAGACTGGGATGTATAAACTATCAACCACCTATGACCAGCTACAGTATCAACCATGTATGTAGAGTTTTAGCTGCTAGACTCACTGATAAGTACCTCCTCTCCATGGGGGGCACTTCTCACCATCTATATTTCCTTCTGGGAGCATTGTGAAATCCGCTCCTATCCTTTCCCCACCACTCCTCCCATAGCCCTCCCCTCTACCTTCTGCAATCGCTTCAGCGACAAGCGGTGAATGTACCTAACTGAAATCAGGGTTTCAAGCCCTATGACGCATAGCCTGAAAAATGTTTTCATTCAAACAATCAAAAGTGGCACGGTGCCCCATGGCCATGGACCATGGAAGAAGGGAAAAACCCTTTCCCCTTCTTCCATGCCCATGGAAAAATAAAACGAAGCCATTACTTCCTGAACAAGTGGCAAAAGGAGAAGGAGGCTTAGGACATGGAATACCTAAAGGGAGATCTCCCTTTATTCCATGCTTAGAAGATCAGAATTCTACTGGTTATTGAGTATTATTTAGAATATTATAGTTAGTTTGGTACCATTAGATTTTAATGGACATCATCTACCCTTTACAATTTTTTGCCACTCAATGGCAGAAAAATGAGGGCGAATGTTAAAATCACAAGTCAGCAGTCACTGCAAGAGGGCGAATGTTATTATGAAATCAAGTTTTTCAAGTATAACTCGACTTGTTTGCCCGCCAAAGTGGCGAGCTCGGAGCCTTGCGTCTCACTCTTGGATGTGCATATAGAAACCTGTTACCCTCAGTTGGATTTGTGCATGAGAACCTGTTCCTCCCCCCCCCCCCCCCCCCCCCCACAATACCACGAAATTCCATGCAACCCTGTTTGGCCAGGGATTTTTGCCTGCCCGGGCAACAAGCTGCCTGCCAAACCACGTTTTTACAACAGGGTTGTTTTTGGGGGGAGAATCACATCTTTTTGCGCTGATGAAGTGAACATTTTTTTCCAGTAGGTAGATACCTACTTACTACCCACTATCTACTTAGTATGTACCAACTCGGGGGGCCTATTCACTAAGCCAAAGAGACATCTCTTTTAGGTAGGACTCTCTCTTTTGGCAGAAAAGATTTTTATAGTATCTATGACAGGGTTATTCAGTAACTTCTAAAAGAGAGAGTTGGTGGCCATCTTGGCGTTTTCGATCTCTTTCAGAGAGACACCTAATTAGGTGTCTTTTCTCAAAAGAGAGAGTCCCTTTCTGATTTCTCGTTTGTTTGTTAGTGATCGTGTATCATCCTTCGTTCATTGGCTACCATATCGGTTGTTTTTTTTTCTCTCTTAAAGGTAAGTAGATTGTTCATTAAAAATATATCCATATATCGATTCATGCGTGAACACGTCTAAGTAGGTATGGGTTGAGAGCTATTCAGTAAAATATACGAACCTGGGAGACACTGGAGATAATCTATTTTCACTATCTCTTTTAGTGAATAGGCCCCCAGTACTACCTACTTAGTACCTACTCAGTACGACCTAATCATTACTACCTACTTAGTACCTACTCAGTACTACCTACTTAGTACCTACTCAGTACTACCTACTTAGTACCTACTCAGTACTACCTACTTAGTACCTACTCAACACTACCTACTACCTACCAATACTACCTACTCAGTAGGTACTACCTGCTCAGTAGCACCTACTCAGTACTACCTACAGAGTAGGTAGGCCGACCTTTAGGCTGACCTTTTGGGAACATATTGTTGAATGGAACGCTTGTTCAACGTAAACGCAAGTTTTATTTTCCGAAAAACACAGAGACACGAAAATCCAATCGACAACCCAAAACAAGACAACCTCTTCACAAGAGTCAAGAATCTAGCAACACTAAACATTTCAACATATGGTTCTCACAACACTTCCTCCACCTGTTTTTTTAGAGTCCGCAATAGGGAGTGAGCCTGTCGGCGTGCACAACTTTGAGTTTTCCCTTGGGGTTCCGTATTCGGAAAACGACATCGTTTAGTTGTTTCACCACGGTGCAGGGTCCCTACCAGGGGCATTGCAGCTTTGGGTTACGCCCTCTGGTCCTCCGAGGATTATGAAGCCAAACCCGATCACCCTCCTGGAATCGAGGCAGTCTTGATCCAATGTCATACTTCCTCTTCATATCTTCTGCCCACATCATCAATTGTTCCCGTGCTATTGTATGGGCCTCATGGATCCTTTCCCGCAGTGCCTCCACATACCGTGGGGGAGATATTCGTCGTTTGGAGGTTTCCCAAAGAGCATGTGGACGGGCAATGACAACTCTCTCCCATATACCAGGAATGCCGGTGAATAACCCGTTGTTGAATGCTCAGAGGATCTATAGGCCAACAATGCTATAGGTAATTGCAGATCCCAATCCCCCTGATGTTCCTGGATCATCTTGGCCAGCCAATCATAGAGGGTTCTGTGGAGCCTTTCCACTTGGCCTTCACTTTGTGGGTGTAACGGGGTACTCCTGGTTTTTTGAATCCCCAACTGGCTCATAAGACTCTGGAAAAGCTCAGATTCTAAGTTTGTACCTCTGTCTGAGTGGACTTCTCCCGGGATCCCAAAGCGAGAGATGACATGCTCTATCAATGCAGTGGCTACAGTTTCTGCCCGTTGGTCTGGGATGGCCATAGCTTCTGGCCATTTCGTGAAGAAGTCCACAACTGTCAACACATACCTGTTCCTGCGCTCTGTTATTGGCAAGGGTCCAAAAACATCGATGACTGTGCACTGGAATGGTGACCCACTCATGGTGAGTTGAAGTGGTGCCTTGCTCAATCGTTGCCATCCTCTCCTTTTAGCACAGCCTTCACACTGTCGGAACCAGTCCCTCACATCTCTGTGAATCCCAACCCAATAAAATTTATTTTGGAGCTCTGCACCAGTTCTCTTCTCCCCAAATTTCTCAGGCACAATCAGTTGCTGCTTTGCTGAACGTCCATCGATGCTTTCCCATTTTCGATATAAGCAACCCTGCTGCATCACCAGGGACTCAAACATGGCCCAGTAGGCTTTTATCCTGGAACTGAGCCCTGACACTAAATTGGGTTCTAGGGTGCCAGAAGTGCCAGCAACATAAGGTCTCGGCTCACCCCCACGTTCCCCCTCACCACATAGAAGACTCTCTCCCGTGGGAACATATTCACCTAGATCTGACCGGCCCCCTTCCCCCCTCCAAAGGGAAAAAATACTGCCTCACAATGATCGACCGTGCGACGAACTGGGTTGAGTGTATTCCACTCGCCCATATCTCCGCAGACGCCGGCGCCACGGCGTTCCTCAACTGGATCGCCCGCTACGGTTGTCCGCGGACCGTCACGGTCGATCAGGGGAGGCAGTTTGAGTCCGCCCACTTCTCCGATCTCCTCCGTTCCCTCGGGATCCAAAAAATTCACACCACCCCCTATCACCCCCAATCTAATGGCAAAGTAGAGCGGTGGCATTTAGTATTAAAACAAGCGATCGCCACCTCATCCACCTCCCCTTCTTGGATGAAAACGCTCCCGTACGTTTTACTCAGCTTGCGAACTTCTGCTCGACCTTCCGACAGCGTCAGCCCGGCCCAACGAGCCTTCAAGGACTCCCTTTGCCTACCCGCCGACATTTTCCTTTCATGTGACAGCCCGTCAATTAACAGGGAGCCCCTTCACCACCCGATCCCCGTTAACGACACCGCCTACCCAAAGCGCTTCTATACCTCGACCCATATGTACCTGAAAGAGCCCGGCATCCACAAAACCTTTCAACCCCTCTACGCCGGGCCCTTTCAAGTCATCCGCTCCACTAACAGTACCACTACCCCGTTAATTGACGGGAAACCCCACACTGTCCCGTTAGCTCGTTGCAAACCCGCTCCCGTTCTTCCCCAACCATCGCCAACTATCAGTCTCTCTCCTCCGCCCGACCATGCAACATCTCAACCGCTCCCCATCGCCCCCATCTCCGTGGCCCGACTTCGATACGGACCCGGAGGTCGCTGCGACCCTCCGGGACGTATTCATTCCCCCGTCGCCTGGACCACCTTCACCGCTTCTAACATTTCCGCCACCGAGGATCACCGGACCACCTCCCTGGCCCCGGCAGTGGAAAGTACCCCGGTGGGCGATCCTTCGCGATTACTTTATCGCCAAAGCCACCGGGGTACACCCCCCCTACATACCGTTCGATCCCCTGATGCCCCCACCGCCACCGCCGATCGACCGTCGCCCACCTCCGTCGCCTCAACGCGAACCTCCGGCTCCACCCCAGCCGCCGACTCCCCCCCCCCCCCAACCACCACATACACTGCCGGGGATATCCCCCATAGTCACTGCCGGGACGTCTCGGTCCAGGCGACGCCACGGACGGAGAGAGCGCCGCAAAACTCTGCCCGTCCCGGCGGCCCAGAATTCTTGCCCCGCCCCGAGCAATCACGGCGGGGCCTTGAGGCTGCGGCATGCTGTACGTGTCATATTCAATATCACACTGCATCCCACCCCTCACTGCCTCGACGTTACCTCTCTCGACAACGTCGCCCTCTTGTACATACTGTTTTCACCACCTAACCATGCCTTGTACATATTGTTATATCTACCACCTAAGCATCACTCTACCCTTTTTTTGTACATTCTATCCTCTATCTTATACATCTTATTGTACCTACCACCTAAGCATCACCCTACCTACTAGGCATCACTGTAAACACTATCATACCTATCGTCTAAGATTCACTGTATATATTATACCTACCCTCTAAGCATCGCTATACATCCTGTCATACCTAAGCATCACTGTACATACCGCTCAACCTAGCATCTAAGAATCACTGTATATATTCTGTTCCCATTAAGTTTACTACTAAGGCTCTAGGCCTCCCCTTGTTCCGTGCCCTCAGCCTCATCTTGTTCCATGCCTTCAGCCTCCTCTGTTCTTCAGCCGGCCCTCAGCCATGTAATTCTGTGACTTCAGCCTATGACTTCTGTTTCCTTGCTCAATCTGGGGGGACCTATGTCGTGGTTCCTCCCAGACCCACAACCATTGTATTCGCCAACTTTATATCTCGCAAATAAACACGCAGAAGTGGGGACGAAAGACGCAGGAGGTAGAAGCCCAGCCTGGTTCCCCACCATCCCCTACAAATTAGGGGATGGAGGGAGACAGCCACTGGGGTCTATAAAACCCCGGCGCCTGCCTCTTTTTCCTCATTCTACGCTCTCCTCTAGTCGCTGACTACTCTCTCTCCTCCTTACCTCAACTCTCTCTCCTCTCCTAAAAGATGCTGTGTGCGGTGGTGGTACGCCCATAACCCCCAGCCAAACCAACCTAAAAGATCTCAGGAATAAGGGTGGTGATTCGCTCATAACCCGCCTGAGCATATCCAAAAAGATCCTAGTGATGGTGGTGGTCCGCCCATAACCTCCTAGGAAACATCCACAAAAGAAGCTGTGTGCGGTGGTGGTATGCCCATAACCCCCAGCCAAACCAATCCAAAAAGATCCCAGGAATAAGGGTGGTGATTCGCTCATAACCCGCCTGGGCATATCCTTACACCGCTCGTGATGAAATACGCCAATTTAAATTCATCACAGGTACTATATTGAAATTTGTGTTTCGAATTTCCATAGTGCATTGCCCTGAAAAGTATAAAAACAGAAAGAATGCCACAAGAACCACCAAAATCGGCTGATTATTGCCAGAGAAAAGTTGGAAATTCTGCTGGGGAATTTCTTGTCATGGAAAGGGGCAGCCCATGTGATTCGGGGTGAACTGAGTTCACCCATCTGCCGCTAGATGCCGATGCCATCGCGCGGGCCTCGGAGGATGAGCTCTGTGGAGCACACGCCTATTTGGAGCTCTCTGTTTACACGTGTATTTGGTGCGTTTATGCTCGGAAGTTTTGGCTCGTTTTTTCGCAGGGTGCAGTCGCTGCATCGAAAATTGCGATATCCACGGTGTCGGGAGTTGTACTAGAGTAAATCGAGATCACCTGTTTACTTTACTGTTCCGACTTGCGAATCATTTTTCGTCGGATCGGCCGTTCCTGATGGATGGTGGGCGGAGCCGGTGTTGCCCCGAAGGTCATCTCGTCGTCACGTGGGTCACGTGAGAACCCCTCCCCGTCGCCTTGACTGTTGCCGACCGCTCGAGCGGATTTTAACGTTTTAGGTTCGGCAGTGGCGGCCGACCAGCCGGTGTTTCAGGTTGGGGGTGAGGCTGTTGACAAGCCTTGCCACCACAATTTCGTTTCAATTGATACGTTGGTACCTCCCCGTAAGAATTTAAGGACAATTACGGAATTTAGGACAATTTTATGGCAGAATTACCGCCGACGGACGGGCTTGAGATCCCGACTGGGCCCGAGGGTGTGGGGGGCGACACGACGGCTGATGGGGGCGAGGCGGTGAGTGCCGCTGGTGGGAGGCGGCGTACCAAAGTTAATTGCCCGGGTTGCAGAAGGGGTTTTGTTTTTTTGAATGGCCATCTTTCTCGAGCGTCCGGCCCATGCGCTGAACTTCGGGTACAGAATATGATACGTTCTCTACCTGTTCCTGCTCAGAGTCAATCCCCCCTGGCGTTTTCTTCACCCTTTGGTGGGAACGGTGGAGTCCAGGCTCCTGGATTAGTTCCTTCCCCAGTCGACAACTATGACCAGGTATTGAAAAAACTCGTCGCGACTGCTGCCGGTTTCACAAAGGAATTCATGAGATTCGTTGAATTTCCCCCCACTGAGGAGCATAAACGTGAATTTGAAACTGTGATGAAGCATTTTACGAAGTTCCTCTTTGACGCGAACAGTCAGCTCCCCGGCCCAGTACATCCAGCTGTGGCGTATTATCGAAAGAGAAAAGAAGGGAAAGCTTCAGCATTTGGGGGCCAATACGGCCATAATACGAATCCACAAAGGGCATCGAAGCGACAAAAGAAAAGACGTAGTGACCAGTATAATTATGACCTGGCACAATGGCAATACGCAAATCAACGTCGTAGGGTGGCTCGTACGGTCCTCGAGGCGAAGAAACCAGTGAAGTTAAAGCTGGACATGTCTGTGATCGAGGAACATTTCCGCAAGCTATACAAGAAGCCAAATGACCTTTCTCGGGATATTTACAAATCAGGAAGGGCCACTGAGGGGGCGGATGAGTTTGACCTGACGATCGAGGAAATAAATTTAGCCATCAAAAAGATTGCAATAGACACATCACCAGGCCCGGATGGTATAGTTCTGAGAACAATACGAAGGGTGGGGTGTGGTGAGGCAATCTTAGCCGTCGGGCGGATTATGCTGGCTTGGAAACGTCACCAAACAATTTCTTACTGGGCGCACGGTTTTAATTTACAAACAGAAGGGTGAGGAGCAGCAACTCGACAACTGGTGGCCCATAACGATTTTCAGCCTCATGCGTAGGATTATTGAGAGATGTCTTGACCGGGCTCTCCGGAGTAGGATACAACTCTGCCAGTATCAACGCGACTTTATCACGGGAATGGCTGGAACGCATCAATCAATTGTCAATTGTCAATGGCTGCCTTCGAATTTCCCGCAAAAAGCAGAAGAACTGCTGCGTCGTAATGTTAGACCTTGCCAGGGCCTTCGATACGGTCTGCCATAACCACATTGTCCTCACTCTAGAATCCCTCCCGATACCTGATAATCTCCGTAATCTAGTCATTTCACTAACTACAGGTAACTGTACTAGGGTGATGAATAATAAACAGTCGTCATGCTCGATCCGTTTGCGTCGTGGTGTTGCCCAGGGGCTTCCACTCTCTCTGACAATCTTCAATCTCTGTCAGGACTTTGCCCTCAAGCTCTTATCAGATCCGAGTGTCGCTGCGGGATACGGATTCGTGTTGCAGCCTGGGTTGGAGAAGATTGTGGCCCTTGCTTTTGCGGATGACACAGCGATAATCGCCAAGGATCTGCAGAGCGTCACCCAGCTGGTCGAACTTCTTCAGACAGCTCTACTCCAGGTGGGAATGACTATAAATCCGTCAAAGTCGTCGGCAATCAATGTGCGGGAGGGGAAGCTTAGCGAGGAGCGTCTTATGCTCTCGGATGGATCATTCATTCGATCCGTGGCTGCTGACGAAAGGATCCGCTATCTTGGTGTCAGCTTCGCAAGCGGAATAGTGTTCGACAAACGGAGGTTCCTGATGGAACTCGAGAGTGACTTCAGGAACTTAGTTACATCACCATTACTCAGTGGGGACCAAAAATTGAATATTCTGGACCCATACATTTTTCCCAAGCTGGTTTATCCCCTCCAGGCGACCCCTGTGGACCTCCTTGACGGCGGTTTCTTGGACGCTGTCGATTCGATAATTCGTCAGGGTGTGAGGGAGATCACAGGGCTGCCTGCCGACGCGCCCATCCCAGTTTATTATTCTCATCGAAATGTGAGGGGTCTGGGGCTCGTGCAAGTGTCCTGGGAGGCATCTTTGCAACACATCAACATCTGCCAGTCTCTTGCAGGTATCAACAACCGCCACTTCCACGCCGTGAGAGACTGGCAGCAGGAAATTGTTGCCTGCAAAACACGTCTTGGAGCTTGTGGAGACACTACTCGAGCCATCCGCAACAACCTGCGCTCCAAGGAGTTTGAGAAATGGGCAGCTATGCCCCAACGAGGCATTGGTGTTCAGTGGTTCAGGGCTTTCCCTGCGGGTAACAGCTGGGTCTCAAATAAACGAGGCTTGACAAGCAGCGAATGGACCAATGGCATCAAACTGTCAATGAATTTGATGGCCAACCGGGCGACAGGTGGCCGGAGTCACGGAAACCGCCTCTGTAGGAACCCTTCCTGCAGTGAGAAAAACCTCATTGAAACCTTCCCTCACATCCACGGTATCTGTCCATGTTTGGAGGCCCTTCGCAATTCGGCCCACCATAAAATTCGCACTGCTGTCGCTGATCTGTTTCAGTGGAAAGGTTGGAAGGTGCATGAGGAGGTTCATTGTCAGGCATCGGCCGCTGACGGCGGCAGTCAGAACAGGAGGGCCGACATCGTGGCCATTGATCGTCACCGGGGTCGAGCGCTCATCTTGGATCCCACCCTCCGGTGGGAAACCAATGATGCCAACCAGAACTTGGCCATTAATGGGGAAAAGGGATCCATTTATCTGCCCACCATCCCCTTCTTCCGTGAGAAGTACAACATCCCCAACTGGGAAGTGTTCGGACTTTGGTTCGGCGTTCGTGGCACAGCCTCCCCAGCTTTGTGCGATTTTTTGCAAAAAATTCGGGTTGAATAGGGGTGATCTGGTGGACTTGTGCCTGACCGTGTTGAGAGATACGCTGCACATTGTGCATCGACACTTATATTCTTAGGAACTGTAAATGACCAATTTCATCTTTATTCATCTTTGTTCATAACCATTATCTTATTATTCCATTATTATTATTATTATTATTCGTTATCTTGTTATTCTGTTTTTATCTTGTTACTAGTGACTGTATGTTTGACTTGGTACCTATGTGTCCTTCAACTGTCTGGCCATCAGTGCCCGTACGTGCCGATTTTTCTATTACCTACTCCTATCACTTGTTTTCGGTCAGGCGAACCAAGCGGTACTGTATACCGTCTGCGGGTTATTGTGTTTACCGTCTGCGGGTTAGCTTTTCGTTTTCATGACAACAGTCATTTTTTGATTTTGAAGTTTTTTGCTCATACCTCTTTCGAAGAATCTCAGAGATACCTAACTATTCATGATATTTTTATTTACCCTCTAGTTATACGAAATGTTCATTCCTAAAATGCTTGTCATTAGTTTCTAGTTTGAAGGATCTCGTTGTAGGTAGTAAATTTTAGTGCTTTCAGCACAGTTCTACAAAGGTTTTATGATGAAAGAATCATTCTTAGGTACTTGTAAACGAAACGTTTATAACAAATGAGTTATTTTACTGAAGTTTTATTGAGATGTTATGAATAAAAAGTACCTATTATTCAAAAATGTTTATTTCATATCCCTAATGTTTTTGTTTTTTCATAAAAGAACCGGACCATTTTTCTGTGGTTTCAACATTCATTTCTGAGTATTAAACTATGCACTGAGACCCGCAAAAATCAATCTCACCAGAAATTCAAATTATTTTAAATCAGATTTTTGTTTTGTGATTTTTCGCGGCACTAAGTTACAAATAACAATAAAGCCAAAGTTGCCATTTCTTACATTTTTTAATGGTGAATAGCGTGGTATAATCTGTTTGGCCTCAAAACACTGAATAGACTTAGTTATTATCAATTTAGGAGTAAATTACGTGAGGGCGGCATGGAGTACCGTCCGCGGGTTAATTGCTTTGTCCGCTTGGTTGTCTGTTACCATGAAATGAATCGCTATACCATCAAAAATCCATGTGTTCTTCTCTAGATATGTCTTCAGGTTTTTTCAGATCCCTGTACACAAAGACTCGATTCAAAAAACAGTGCTCATCACATGGGATTCCAAATATGATTTCTTAGGTATGCCAGTGGGTTAGCAAATTCACCATCTGTTTTTCTGTGTGTCATAAATAATGCCCTTCGACCTCTGCAGCAAACCATTGCCTTGGTGTACCTGGATTATTTGTTTGTCCCTTCTGTGACTCCTGAGGAAGGATGTAGGTATTGTATGCATTAAAGTCTGCTAGTTTCTCTTTGAACACAAGTGTTTTTTTTTTTTTCAACCAACAATAGATTACCTATCTTGTACCTATTCAAAATATCTGCTGATGGCATAGGACCTGGAGAACGTAAAGTTCAAGCCTTGGTTGATTCACTCATTCCTGTTAATGTGAAACAAGTCCGGAAATTTATGGGATTTCCACATTTCTTTCAAAAATTTATTCCAGAGAATTCCAGCAAAACTGCCTGCATAACTTCCCTTACCAAAATCGTTTGGGGTTGTGAACAGGAAACTGCTCGCCAATATATCATTTCGCTTGTAACTGATAAACCCCTCCCTGCTGTTTTTGATCCTTTGTGTACTACCGAGTTATAAACAGATGCAAGCAGCATTAGGTATAGCAGTGTTTTGCTCCAACAACAAGAGGGCCAGTTGCGAATCATCGGCTGTTTTAGTAAACTCACAAAACTAAGGAAGAAACCAACTCACTCTACGAACTGGAGACACTCACTGTCCATTGTCCACATTTTGAAGCATTTCCGTGTGTACCTTCTAGGAATAATATTCAAATTAGTGACCGACTGTAATACTGCAAGATCACCAGATAGGTAAAGATTTGATCCCTTGTGTCGTGAAGTCTTGTTTACAGGACTTCAACTCTGAAATAGTTTACAGGAAAAGTTGTTCAATGGCTCATGTAGACAACCTACTTCAGTGTTAATGTGGGTCATTTCAAAATTATGGGGCACTTCGTTGTCAAACAGCTCTTGTTCCTATACTATTGTCCGAAAAACTTCGTTTACAAAATGTTAATTACCCCAATTCTTATTCCCTACTCGTGACAATAATCAAAACTGAACTTAGTGCACTTGCCATGTCCACTAGAACAAGATTTTGATAGCCTGTGGCTCTAACAATTAAGATAAAACTCTTAAGGATTGATACTTATAATCCGTGTACCTAATTCGTGTAATATCAACATGAGGAAAATAATTGAAGTACAGTTTAAAAACAATCCGTGTGGAAAAATTACTTCATCACATCTACTCACTGACACCATACTTATTCTACCTATTTGTTTTTCATGTTGACCCTCCTCCCTCTATGTTTCATGTTTTTTTCCCACGCCCACTTTTGACGTGGAAAATGAAATCAGAATTAGTCCCAGATGTCCAAAAAACTAACTGACAAACTCACGAGATTACTCAACCAAATAGTACTTTCAGATAATATGACTAGTGAGACGACAGGTTTCTCTAAGCATGGTGATCTTGCTGTCCTTGGATGGTGAACTCAGTCTTACATACACACCATTTTTTTTTTTTTTGCTTTTGCGGTTGTTTCCTCCGTCTTACTACTCTGTACTATATCAGAAACTCCAAAGAATAGTTAACCCAAGATCTCATATTTTCCCAGGATAGGTACCACCTATCTCAGGTGAAGAGGGTATTGAAGATGATGAATGAAAACAACGATTAAAATAAATATCACTTTCTTATCAAAATCATGCAATGTTGTCAAACATTTAAAAAAATAACTACAATTCCATTTCACATAATTTTTACAACATTAATATGTACATATATTTCAAATCCACAATTGAAATGTAGTTATACTAGCATACATAACGGATATATTGAGTGGACAGAGGCACTCCTTAATCTAATATCACAGAATTTAATATGTTTAATAGAGTTTTTCCAATTTATTATGAAATATATAGGTACTATTTCACGTCAATTATGGTTATTTATATAGTTAGTCTTTTAAATAAATTCATTTGAATCATGGGTGGATTTCAAAATGATGAGTTCATTAATGGAATGATCATAAATCAACGCAGTTCTATCTTTTCACCCAATCAAAGGTAAGAGGAATGAAATAATAGGGTAATGGCACAAGTTTGTGAGTTGAGAGGACTTCTTAACTCTTCTATTATTTAAACAAATTTAAGCCAATTTTTTACCCAAAGTACAAGAGGAAGCAAAAGAAAATAGTATTCAAGTAAGTATACAGATTTTATAGGGGAGGGTGAGGGGTTAACATGAAACAAGTAAGACTTCAAAATTTGTTTCTCACTCAAAGTGAGAAGGAGGATTGCTCGCAACAGTCCAGCCAGCTTACAATTAAGTTGGAAAGTTATTTTTGCAATTATCGATGGCGATGTTGTTTCGGCTCTCAGGAGTTTATTTGAGCCTTTAAATGTGTGGTACTTGTTCTGATTAAATAGAATTATGAATGTAATGCTAATGCATATAACTATTGAACTGAATTCTGAAGTCTTCTAAAGAAGGCCTACAGGCACATGTTAAGTTGGAGCACTACAGAAAAACATCAACATGAATAGGCACCTATATGAAGAACAGAATGAACCTTGCAGCATTGAAAGAGTCAATGATATTATTTTACATAGATCTAATCAATCATAAAAGGTGTCATGATATTTCCACATTCCAATGAATATATTCAATCATGGAGAACCTAAATATTGGTCGGATGTGTGGTCCAAGTTTGATTTTCAAACACTTCGAACAACACATTCAAGATTTCAGCTGAATGCTGCTCCAAGTGAAAACATACCTAACTAAGAATTATGTGTAACTTTTCTATCAGTAACAAATCGGCTTCTCTGAGGCCCATTTTGATTGAGGTATACCTACTAAATTGTGTCTTGATTGATGAGATATTATTCAAAATGAGAGATATTATACCCAGCATTTCTCTAGTTCAGAGTGACTGAGGAGGAGAGGATATTTTTTTCTGCAATAAAGTTCTTCAGTTTATGTAGTTTCATGATAACTTAACTCCGAAATATTCAGTACGTAAATTAACCATCAAATCTAAGAAAATGAATTTCGACCTTCATAATTACTTAGTCAAATTGTAACAAGTACTAGTACCTATTGCTATGGAACTGATTTTCAAGATGAGAAAGTCTGATGGCCCATAAGATGTAGGTACCTATTTGATGGAAGAAACGAAGTTGGAGGAAACAATCACTTGAAAATTCCGAGGTTATAAGTTCGGTCAGTAGATGATACATGAATTATATTCTATTGTAGGGGGTGTGCAATGGCGATATTGAAATGATAAGAATGGAAAAAAAATAGGCCGCTTTGCCTCTCAATGTAAAAAGCCTAAATGCCACGATACAATGAAATCTTCAACTTGCTTGATCCTGTAAGTTTTGAGCATGTGGTGAATCATATTTATCTACAACGAGTAACAATAAATTTTCAGGTCATATCCCTGATCCTTGAGGACAAGGAGTTAAGGCACATCAGTATCAGGAAGGGGCTCAAATTTTATTCCAGTTAGATGATGTTGAAAGTAACAAAAGAGAGACGCTAAGTTTTTGGCTGCAAAAAGGCTTCCCACAGCCATATACAGGGTCATTCATCTTTTACAATAATATGGGATTAAAGTGATAATTCTTCTTCCATGCAAGATAGGCAAGATGTAACAATGAATGAATCTAGGATATTTGAAATAGACATAATTTGGTGCCATGATATTATTTCCAACTTGTTATTCTGATTTATTGTCCTGCGTTCAATGAAAATTACACCTCTAAATGGAATAGGTTTTCAAGTTCACATAGCAGTGGGTGGTGGTGTGAGTGGGGTTCAATATTACTCTTAGCAGCCTTAGCTGTTTGGAGGCTTTAGCAAAGGAATCATCAAATTCCGATGAAGCTTAATCAATTGGATCTTCAATCAAAATGGACCACATAGATTCAGAATGATGATTAACAGCAGTCATGATCCAAATGACAGTTACTGTACCATCCAGACATATCACCTAGAGTGGATGCCACAGTGCTTTGATTCATAACCACCAAGAACTATTAGTTGATGTAATAATGAACAATACGTATTTTCATTATATACATAGGTATGTTGATCAGTCAAAACAACACAAATGTTTTAAACGTTATGCGATTAATAGTTGAATAGAAACATTTACATTTTATCAACAACAGTCATCAAACATATAATACATTCAAGACACATAATAGCCAACATTAAAATTAATACAGTGAGTTCAATATTAAACTAGGTCAACAAATACCATGTCAGTGGTTCTCAATTGAGGTTTACAATCGGTCTTCAAGGTTTTAGTTGTTTGTGTTAGTTGAACACTCAAAAATAATAAAAGCTTAGGTAATGTTTCAAAAGATTATTATTACAAGGACTGATTGGTGATACGTAAGCCAATAATATGCAAGACAAAGGTTCAATAAAATTAGCGGAGTCAATAAAACAAGGTTGCTATTGGTAATGTACCTTTTACCAAATGTATTGAGAACCATTTACCTGATCACTAAAACGAAAATGTAAAAAAGTTATAATAATAATAATAAATAATTGAACTAATCATAGAGGTTGGTAGCCAATTGCATTGGACTTGAGTCTACTACCTTGAAAAGCAAGAGAATTGTCCTTATTGAGAACCATTAATCAATTCAGGTAAATATAATCTGTTTACACGAGAATGCTATAAAACCATATTCCACTCTGTGTTCAACTTTCATTACACAATCAATACCAATGAGAAGATATAAACTACGTACCAGAACATAACAACTCCATCATCATGGCTCAGTGTTCTAGGCTTTGCAACTAATATTATTTACACGACAATCAAATTAACAGCATTCATTTCCAAGAATAAAAGCTCTTATTTTGAACTGAAATCAGTCTCAAAATAAATATTAATCATTTTCATATATGTACTTACAATAATATAGGGATACCATCACGTTAATTCACCATCACATCAATCATGGATCTGGACATATAAAAAATAACACTGTATGATTTAAGCACAATATCGATGCATCAATACATTCTGTAACATTACATACATTTATTATTGTAAACGTGATAAAGAAATTATGGTCGATTCAAACAATAGTAGGGGTGAAAATATAGTAAAATAATGTTAAATTAAAATATTTTTTCATATTTCATGAAATTTCTTATTCTTGTATAAAAGTATAAACTCTGTACGTTGAAATTACAATAATTAGTTCCTAAACAATTGGAATGAAATTACCTTCCACTTAACAAACAATATTCATTATTATTACATCTATATTATTTACAATGTTATGCTAAGGCATTTAGAATTTACCTTGTCAATTTAATCTATAAGTAGTTATGACGCAAATTATAGAATCATTCTCTACTGGAATGTGCTACAAATTTGTTTACTTTACTGTTAAAAGGATACTGAGTAGAATTGATTGATTCGTTGATGAGCCAACCTCAATTGTACAATAAATTAGAAGAATGATTCCAAATGTATATTGGAAGCTACAGTAAAAAATACAGGAAGCCTTAAAATGCAGCTAACTGAAAGTGGTAGTTTGACAACAAAATTTAAGCTATAGGCAAACACATAAATAGATCAATGAAAATGGCAACATTTATGGCTACCTGTACATGATAAAACAGATATGTGTGTTTCCTTTCTATAAAATATATAACTATAGTTCGGAATGGTCATTTAATTAATACCTAAGAGCCCAGAGGAATGATACAATAATGAGTGAATGCTACGTTGGCACATCAGAATCTTCAATATCACACAAATTAGTAGAAATGTCACTGTGGCTTGGATATCTTTGCGGGAAGCCATAAGGTACAATATCATCCTCTTCACTTCGATATGTCAGGTAAAGCTCTTCATCCAGAGTAGCCAAATCTCTAGCCGGGTCAATGGTTGGGGCTGCATCATGAATGAAACAAGTGTTAGGTAAAAGGGTTAAAGAAAGTAGGTAGATAAAACACTCGAATTTCCACAATAGGTAACTAACTAATGACTCAAAAGGCTTCAATACTTACGAGGAAGCAGTCGCTGTTCAATGGCAGAATCGTTGCTGTCATTGCTATGAAAACTTGATGAATCAGGAACCTCACTCCCAGGAACTTCAGTTATATTAGGAAGAGGATTTTGGCTGGGTCTAACCCAATCTGAGCAATCCCAGTGATATCCTGGAACAATTGCTTTAACTCAATCACTTAGTATCCTTGAGGGACTTACAACCACATTTAAGCAAGTCTGGATTCACAGGTTTTATGCCCATGCCTTCGATTTTATATAATTTACACAAATCCTGGATTCATGAGAGTATGCCTGAATCCAGCCCTGCATAAAAGGAGCTGGGATCCATCCTAATCTGGTCGGTCATTAATTTCTTCACATGTGCAGTGCCTGATCCTACACCAGTTTGTTGGAGGTAGATTGATGGAGGATGATGTTAATGACAAGAAAGGGAAGTATTCGGACATAGGAACACCATCAAAAGCACTGACAAAGCATTGCCTGAATTTACAAAGGAAAGTCACTTAGGTATTTTATTTTCAATGCATTTTAATTATACCACGTTCAAAGGGCCTTGATGGACTATGTCTGCTAGGCTCAAGTAGTGACTCCATACTAAACAATAGGGATTCCATACTAAACCGATGCTCCACTGGAGTCATTCGTATTATATTCACCCACATTAACTTTTAAAATGCTACATTTTATTATCTCCCTATTAGATTGCTATTCCTTCATACTAGGAATTATACCGAGTGTCCAATGTACCCAACCTACTTATAGTGTGTGTACTATGTGTGCCATTTTGAAGGTTGCTCAAAATCATGTAGGTATTTTTCAATGCTGAATCACATGATTAAGTCAAACTCACCTCAGTCACAAATTTTTTGCGTATATTATTTGCATGACACCCTGTACGCAACATCTATGGCTACATACACTACCTATCTCGTGCTGGGGCCTTCTCTATATAATGCTGTAGTTACCAGTTCTATTTTTGAAATTCCATTGGTTCGAAATTTAAAATCATGTTTCCACTCTTGATATACCAATCGAATTTACTCATTCAATAGAGAGCCACTGATATTAAGTATCAGTGAAGGCAGTATAGACAGAATTAAGGGTTTATTAATATAGGTAAATTCCCTCGAGGAATTAAAGTGACAACTGAGCTTCGAGAGCCCCAAGGGTGGCAATTCCTTTTCCAACCCAAATTGAATCATGTCATAGAAAGAGCTGGTGTCAAGGATGAAAAAGGGTGGTTGAATCTCTCTTCCAACAAGCTAGTTCAAGAAAATGTGTAGAATTAGATCATCTGCTTTCATCAGACTGCTAGAGCATTATAAATCTATAGCAAAATCTAAGTCAAAATTAATGTAGGGGAATAACTAGTAATAGTTATGGAAACTACACTCATCTTCCATCACCATCGGCTTGTCAATTGTAAATTATTGTTTACCAACCTCCAAGAATACGAGCATCATCTTCAACACAACTCAATGTTCTTCTTGCTCCTCTTGGTGGTACCTCGGACAGTCTTTTGATGTCTGAAAAATAAAAGACACAAGTCTGATACAAGTAGCTTTATATGGACTGTGTTTAGCAACAGCTGTTCAAGTCAACCGAAAAATGAGTTAGCTTCAGGCTGTGGGTCCTTGGGACCTCTTCTTTCTATCCATTATAGTACAATGCGAAAATACCATTCAATGGCGTTTTATTAATAACGCAAAACTGGTAGTTATTATTATTACTCAACTTATTTATTTGGCATAGGTTTATAATAAATCCAGCCATGTAGACAGTAATTTATTGATATATGATAGTTTAGTTTCATTTTAGTAAGATTAATGTAGTTAATGACCATATCGTTTGATTAGTTGCTCACACAAAATCATAGATTTTCTTGAAGACTGGTCACTGCGATAATAGTGTGGTATAGTTGACTGGCCTTTGGATTTCTCCCATCGACAAGTCGAGCAACTGCATTCTCTCATTCGTGTAAAAAGAGCACATCATGAAGAGGTGTTCTAATATTTTTTCTGTACAACATTTTTGGCACCTTGGAGATTGACTTAGATTTGGCTTTGCCACACTTTGGCTTTGTATGAATCGTATATGCCGTGAATTGTTCGGGCCCTACAGACTGTCAGGAAGAAGCGTCTAATAACTGTCATTCCCTGAAACCATGGGTGGATAGGAGGCTCATTCTGAACCCTCTTAGAAGATACCATTTGTTGATGTCACATATAATTCTTCTTTCTACTTATTCCAGTGGTATTTTCAGATAAGTGGATACAATTCTTCTTTTGTTAACTCTACCATCAACTCTTCCCCTGTCCCATTCTGCCGGCCAACTCATTTCCTAAGATACCGACATGGCTCTTTTGAGCCATAAAAGACAGATCATAGCTCCATTTTGTTTGAGGGAGTGGATGCACTGGAGTATCCTAGAGCCAAGAGGGGTTTTTGCAGTACTTGGTGAACCTCCTTCAAGAGAGACTGTAAGCCACTCCGAGAGTCTGTAGTTGGATAATAAACAGTTTTTGTACTTCCTGTTATCTTTACACGTTCAACCGTGGAAACGGTGATAAAGGAAGACGGACCAATGAGCTGGAAGCATTATCTTCCCATAATACATAGTTCTTTGCGTATCCTGGAAGAGCTACTTCTTACATACACGGGAAGAACTGTATGCAGGTACGTGTATAGAACGCCTGAAGCTCACTGGTCTGTCTTCCCGCGTCATCTTGGCTTATCAGTCCCACGGTTGGATGTGTAAAGATGACAGGAAGTACATACTAAAACTGTCTAATGACGTAGTTGGATAAACTGGTAGTTTCATAACACACATTCGGTGGTATGGGCATTTACAACAACCAAATCGTTGGTATGGACATTTTACAATAACCACTCAAAATAGTATGCCCAATATTGTGTAACTATGAATTGATTTTTTTAAATCCTCAAGTGCAAATGAACGGTTGTTTTTTTCTAGGTACTTATTCGAGATTTTGAACAACTACCAGGAGGTGTCGTCAGCCAAAAAGTTTGAGGACTTGAGGGAACTGATGAAGCTTGTGCCCAAGAAGAGTTGCTCAACTTTGAGTTGGTTCTGCAGACACACTCATTCAAATTTGCTCAAATCATTAGAAAAAGTTACTCCATCAAACAAAATCAATCTTAAATGGAAGATGAGGTGGTTAGTGAATCACGGTAAATGAGAAAAAGGTACCTATTGGCGCAAGAGCACACCACCGCATGTTGAGGCAACAGATTCATTTTATCTAAGAGAAAAGAAGAAAAATATGTTTATGATAAGCTGGCTAGAGTGATATGTCGAATATGTGATGTGCCGTGATACAATGAATTTCGTACACCAAAAGTGCAGCCAACACGAAGACCCCAGGAGGGAATTATCATCATCACCTCACAGATTTCGTCAGTTCGTCCTGAGAAGCTCCTGGCCAAACTTTGCTCTGGTCTTTTCGACATTTCTCCCCAAAGGGCCCTTTGGCAGCCCTGGGGTTGGATTTCCACATTTCAAAACGCCAGAATTTGGCTTCCTCATCCTTGTGGCACTCAGAACAACTGTCCGTTCATTTTGTACAGTCGCTGATCAATGCAAGTTTCCATCCATTTGACACCATCCAAATTGCCCTGCTACCGCCAATGGCTGACCAAGCACGGCTTCGAGTTATTCACAGCCTGTTTCTTTTTACAGTTTTCCTTTTCAGAAAGTTGCGCCTCAAAGTATTTCAGAAGTCTCAGGCATCTCGGAGCACGGTGTTCTTTGTGTTCAGAGACCTGTGTGCCTGTGGGTGACTGCTGTCTGCGACTTTTGGGATATCATCTAGGTATATTATTGTCAGAATATTTTTTACCATCTTCCATTTCGGCCTGATTAAGACTATCTATGTGATTTTGACGGAGCTCCTTTCTATTAGGCTTTATATTTTCAATAAAGCCTATTTTTTTCCTTTGGAAAAATCATTTTGATTTTTTTCTCTTAATAAACATTATTGCTAAATTTGGATTAATTGGTCGTTCAATTTATTTTTGAACGCCCCTAATCAGTCTAGTACCGCACAAAGGTCAAGTTTGTGAGACAACTTTCGCTTTGTGATCAGCTGGCTGTGAAGCCTTCAATAACATGGAGGGAAATCACTGTAAAAAATTGGGTCTGTCGATACAGACCCCTTGGTTATGGTATTCTCCCTCATTTGCTATACAGTTTCATGAAACAACAAACTTATGCTATGAGCTTCCACCTTGTATATGATATGTGGTTTCATCTGATAGGGTCTGGCATCTTATCCTGCCCTTCCTGAAACTCACTTATGAAATGATTGTCCATGTAAAATTACGAAGAAAATGGCCAACTGTACCATTACCTATTAAGTTTTTGACAAATTAATAGAAAGTAAAATGAATCTGTTGTTTCATTCCACAAACAGAACTGGATAAACGTCCTGCACCACTGGTACAGAGTTTAAAATTGTTGGAGAAAAATTTACTTCGCCACTTCCATGATGAAAAAACCAAGTATACATAAAATTATGCCACCGTTGACTGGCCCTAACCGTTAGCCAGAAAAGTATTTATTTATTTTTTTTTAAATCAATAAATGATAAAATCAACTCTGATCTGAAGTCAGGTACCAACAATCACAAAAACATCCCTTGACAGGCAAAATGAGATTCCAACTAAGTTACGAGAAGAGCAGTAGAGAGAAGAAAATTACCGTTATTAATTTTATGTCCTGGGCTGTTGGAATTACGATTCAAATTTTTCACGTAATCTGGGTGAACATTTTCGAGTTCATCTCCAGCAGATCCATAGCTTCGAACTGTATCCAAATTATTTAATGGTCCCGTGTAAACATCATTATTTGATCCAGAAGTATATGAAGCAGGTCGTGGAGTGCACTATTGACACGGAAAAATAGGAAACATAAATTATAATAACTTTTTAAGAACCAGTAAGCATACTCTGAAAACTTGATCAATAAATTAATAACTTACTTGGGTCACTTCCAAGTTACTTAATTTTGAAGTTCGCTTCACATCAGGATTCAACACTGAAGATGCTTTATCGATTTCCTCATTCGACGATCTACAACAACATCTGTAATTGATAACAGTGGATGAGTCATAAAAAGTAATAAAGAACATACATGTATAATTGGAAAACGATGGATCCACAAACCTGCAGATCATGCAAATACAGCACAGGATTAGTAGAATCAACAGGACTGCACTGCCAATAAAAAGCTGTTGCCAGGTTATATTATAATAAAATGGAGATGTAGTAGCTGTTGACTGTGGTGGGGGGCAAGTGTGATTGGGTGAGCACAGTGGAGAGGCAGGTGACGGCGGGGCACAAACAAAACCTGGAGGTCCTGGTTGAGGTATACAGGTTTGAGTTGGTGGGCACTCACACTGAGTCGTGGGCATCAGATTTTCACAATTTTTACCTGAAAAGATATGGTGTGTCACAAAAAAATAAACCGTGCAGTGCTGGGCACTATGCCGAATAGTTGTCAAAACTGATTAGGTATATCTACAGAGATTTAACTATGACGATTACCTGAATAGCCCATATTACAGGCACAATATAGGTCATGGGTATGACCAGGAGCCACAAATGCAACAAAATCGCTTGCGATGGTGAGAATACGATCAGGGTCTAAGCTGATACGCTGGCGGCAAATGGCATTATTCAGGCATTGACAATCGAGCTGCAACACAGGCAGATTTATTGCCTGCAACCCAGCATTTAAAGCTTCAGCATCTACTCCCTGAACAGACAGACAAATGAAAAAAAGAAGGTAGGTTAGACATGAATTTAAAATAAACTTCACAAAAATTCATAATTCCAGCAACAGTTGCACCAAGACGAAGAATTCACTAATGCAAATAGAAATTAATTGTTTTAAACAAAACCATTCCCATTTTTCTGAGAATTTGCAAAGAACTGGTCAATTATAACAATCCTTAAAAGATACTCCTAATTCTGCCTACTCCTCTAAACATAAAAGTGTGACAACAAACACACACGTAATTATGAAAGCACATGATTTTTCAAGATGCAGGTGAAGTGATGTCATCTGGGGAACCAGTGAACCATCACCACTAGGCAAATGTCAATGGCTGCGCCTAATCCACAGAGGCACCCAATCAGCTAGGCATCCCAAGATGACGTCACCATGTTTTTGCCTTTTGGCCATGGGTTCTTTAATGAAATATTGATCTTGAGTTGGTGTTCAGAAGCCTCCCAAAAAATATAGGTAACGCAAAAATATATTTCAGAGTTAAAAAGTTAGATGATGCATTTACTCCTGTTGGATCAATATATCAATTTCAGCACATGGGAACAGCCAAACTGTCTCGATTAATCCAATCCACTGCCATGTGCTACAATGAGCTGAATGTACAGCAGAAAGAAAATGAAAATGGATGAAAACGAAGAACGTTGGAACACAGAAATGGTGTTGTTGTTACAAAAATAAGTACCCAACCAATGAACACCACGAATCCTTCTCAATCCAATCATGGTCCATATAAAACTATTTAACCCCCCAGCCCAGGAAAATGTGAATGTCCAAGTTTAATAAACACATACAACAATGCAGGTTTCTTTTTTTTCTATTTATTTATATAATTATTAGGTACAGGTGTCAATAGATTCCTACAGAGTCATAACTTCATAAGTAGGGATGTTGCAGAAGAACTTGGCCTAAATGAACAAGGCTTTCATTTAGGCCAGCTCATCTGCAACATCTCACCCTAATTCCTCCTTTTTGAAGCTCCTTTTTCACACAAAGTGACCCTTTCGATGGCAGATGTTTACAACATGGTCTGTTGGCTTGAATGGCTTGCTAATAAGAAAGCTATGAACTGTTATGGGTAGATGGGTAATTGTAATGAATTTTTTAATTAAGCTGAATTTGACTCACTCCTTTGATATGGATTAAAATATCTGTGTCCCCATTTCCAGTATCTTGAACACTTATCAATCCTACATCAGTCATTAAAGCGATCCTCAGATCCTTAATCAGTCTTTTCTTCTGAGTGAGAATGAAGTTGAGAGGAGAAATATCAGGGATGCTGGAAAAATAACGATGAATTGGTGATTATAACAACCAAGGCAGTAATTTAATAGGAATACAACAGGGGAAGGTGAATGGAAAATAAATTACATGGAGAAGAACGTAGTGTACTAGTCCTCATGCCATAAAATCACCTAACTTCGGCCAGCTTTGCCAGAAAATGGGCGGTGAAGCCGCTGTATATAAAAAAAAGTGCCAGACTTGATATAAGTAGTTATCAGAGACAACATTTTGACAATAATTTGGGATGGTTCACTTTTGCTTCATCTCTACCGAAAGTAGAGGAACTCTGTATTCGTGCAGGAGTCGAAAAAAAATGATGTTCTCCAAAATGAAAATTTCCACTCGCATTTTACGTTTCAGACATCAAGAGACATGTCTGGTTCCATGTCTGTCTGTGGTCAGTTCCTTGTCCCGGGCAAAACTATACGAAATAATGGCCGTAATGAGATGAAATTCGGAGCGTAGGTAGGGTTTGGCTACACAGATGGTCCCAAATCAAATTCATTAAGAAAGTACTGTAAATTTGATCTGCACATGTGCAAACGTGAAATCCTTGTAAAGCTCATAACTGCCCTAGAAATCGTCGAAAAGAGCTGAAAGTTGGAGGGTAGATGCAGAATGGTACCCTGACGATTCCATATCTGTTTCATCAAACTGTAGCTTTCACTGGAATGTAACATTCGGATGCGCATGGACAAACAAAAAATGTTTGCCAATTCCTTGTTACACCTATAAATAGTCGCAGTCATTTGAAATTAGGAGGGTAGGCGCGGGTTGGGGCACAGATGGTCCCACATCAAATTTACTGACATCACTATCGTCTGCGCATGCACCAACGTCAAATCCTTCTCCACAACTACTCTAGAAGTCGTCGTGAAGTGATGAGGTTTGGAGGGTAGGTGGGGGCTTGGCCACAGACAGTCCCATATTAGTCATAGATAAAGTACAGTAACTTTTGTCTGCACATGCACAAACATAAAATCCTAGTAGAGCCCATAACTACCCTGGAAATTGTTGTGTTGTGCTGAGATTTGGAGGGTAGGTGGGGGTTAGGTGTATATGATGTAGTCACAGGCAAAACGCCAGACTACTAGACCAATTTTAATGGAATTTCCAGGGATTGCGCGTGTAGGCCCTTTTCATTACCGTCGGACCAATGGTAGCTCTACAATAGAGATAATCAAAAATATACATTTCTGATCCAGATTTTTTTGGGGTCAGAATTTGGTATCAAGGGCTAAAATCAATATTAATTCACCTGATGTTGAGTGGGATGGTGAACCATGGTGGAGGGGCTATTTTGATGATAAATATATTTTTCTTAAAAAAGAGTCATATTTGACATTATATGCGTCAAAAATCGGTAAAAATGGCTAAATCACGAAAAATAATATAATTTTACGAAAAGTGTATGGTTTCTCACGGTATATCATCTTTTCACGCAAAAGCACAAATATTTTTCTGAAAATGCTCTCTTATAGCCATGCTGCATGGCTTGAACTTTTTACTCTTGTGCAAATAAATAAAATCTTAAAAACTGGCCAGTTAGGCGAATTTCTGGTACATGATAATATCAATGTACTGGCATTGATGAATATTTTTATGGATCTTTTAGATAAAGAATATGATAACGATCGTATCAGTACTCACCGAATACTGTAAGAATGCTGCAGCATCTCATCCCAGAGAGATTCAACTACAATCCTAACTGTTGTATATGAAGTAAATTTACCATCACTGACAGACACATTCAGAGTGTAATGACCGGTATCCAAGCCTGAGGATGCCGAGATCACTCCTTGGCGAGGTTCAACAGAGAATAGATTCGGACTACTAAGGAGGTTATCAACGATAGAATAATTCATAATATCATATTGATCTTGGTCAGTGGCATGAATTCTACCAATCTCTCCTCCAGTCCACCTTTCTTGGTATGATCCAACCCACACATCCAAAGGTGTAACAATCGGTGGGAATTGAGACTCTTCGATGACCTGTAAAAATAAAGAGGTGTTCTTCAATGATGGCTCTACATGACTGGATACAACACTGATTTCATATTGAAAAAAATCTTCTCATAGAACAGAGAAATCTCTTCCAGGTAATCACAGAATACAGCTCGATGAGCGTTCTCTGTTCCTCATTAGCAACTAGTCTCAACTCCGAAGTTATGCCCACTCAAAGATTCGAAGTAAATATAACATAATAAATATGAACCAGATAATAACAAGCACTATCAAAGATTATCAAACTTTTATAATTAAACATACCTTCACAATCACCCACGTGTCTGAATATAGTGTCGGGCTCCCATTATCAAAAACTCGTACATGGAGGCTGTACGAGCTTTCCCTTTTGTGGCTTAGTAGAGCAGCAGTTCTTATTGTCCCATCAGTTTCAATTCTAAAGGGGGATCTACCTTTACCCGCCAACAAATCAAATATGAATGGTCCTGTATTTGGTGGTATATCATTATCAGTTACCAACAGCTGTACAACAGGCCATCCAGGACGTTTGTCCTCCTGCAAGAAGAAGACGCCATTAAACATATTTTCGAAGAAACAATTCCAAGGTACCAAGTCCATTAGGAAACCTAAATGAATGGCTTGAATGTGAATAAATTTGCGATTAAAGAGCAATAAACTACATACAGGTACGTGATTAAAAATAATGATGAGGACATATACAAATGGGATATACAATATATGGGATAATATATAATATATGGGATATACAAATTTTAGAGGACAAACTAAGGAACGTACTTGAACAATCACAGTATAGTTGGTTTGAGTGAATAAAGGAGGGTTATCATTGACGTCAGTGACTTCAATGTTGAGCATGACAAAGCTTGAAAGACTTGGGATTCCATTGTCGGATGCTCTAATTTGGAGTACATAATTCGATATCTGTAAAACCAAACAGTACCTTTAATAATAAGGTGAATGGTATGTAATCAGAAATAACAAATCCAACTTGAGTCAACAAGAACAAGTCATATGTTTCAAATAAAAAAGATTCCACAGTGTTATTGTAGGGTTAGTCTTAAAAATCTTTCAGAGGAAAAATGATTGAAATTTTCATACGAATGGTTGTTTAACAATAGGTATTATAGGGCAGTGTTGATGTTTATTCGGGCGGAATAAAACTCACGGACACTGAATTTAGTTCAACGGGAATCAAAACGGTTGTATTTATGAAAGTCACAAATGCTAAAACAGTGTAATTAAAACGGGTAAATTCACAATTGTTTAGAGCGCTAGTTGTCTTTATAACTGTAACACAGCGAGTGAGTCAACATGGCGAAACGGAGCGTGGCGTCGGGAAAAAAGGGGAGGGGATGCGAACGGTGTGATTCTATTGGCTGAGGGAACGCCAGCGTCGCCGGGCCCCTTCGAGGGGAAGTTAGGGGAAGTGCCGCCGACACGTCTGGTGGAGGAGAAATTCCTAACGGCTTATTGAAGCCTCGGGCTGACCATCCTCCCCCCACGAATAGGGGACTATTCTAGTTAATCATCTTTGGGCAACGGGCATAATTTGACCAGTGGTCGAATCTTT
Organism: Leptopterna dolabrata; assembly: GCA_954871275.1. Lineage (NCBI taxonomy): Eukaryota > Metazoa > Arthropoda > Insecta > Hemiptera > Miridae > Leptopterna > Leptopterna dolabrata. Next base: position 140,011,970 of record OX940974.1, on the reverse strand, counting down.
TCACCACTGGCGGAACGGACTCTGGCTACTCGAGTGGTGCCATCTTTACCGGGTATCAATTCGGTAATAAGACCCATGGGCCAGGAGAGTGGAGGAGTGTTATCCTCTTTGATGAGGACCACGTCACCAATTAAAGCGGGGCGAGTCGGGGTATTCCATTTTTGTCGGGACTGAAGGTCTAACAGGTATTCGGAGTGCCACTTCTTCCAGAAACTTTGAACCAATGAGGACACAAATTTCCACTTGGGTACTAAACGGGAGCTGATCTCGGTAGGGTTGGATTCGGGAAGTGCAGTGAGGGGGCGTTGCACCAAGAAGTGAGCGGGTGTCAGGATTAGCACATCGTCAGCGCATCCGGACTGGCAGACTAACGGACGACTATTGAGGATGGCCTCGATACGGATTACAATGGTGCTGAAGGTTTGCAACGTGGGAGTTTGATCCCGTAGGTTGACCTTCAGCAATCGCTTAGCGGATTTAACGGCGGCCTCCCATAATCCCCCGAAGTGGGGAGCCCGAGGGGGGATGAATTTCCAGTCCACCCCACGGTTTGCTAATCTTTCGGCAATAACGGCGGAAGGATCGGGAGCGGAGCTAGGGGGGAACGGGAGACAATATTGGCAGCACCCAGAAAATTGCGGCCATTGTCGGACCAGATAACGGAGGGGACTCCTCGGCGACCCATGAATCGCTCTAGGCACTGGAGGAATCCATCGGTACTGAGGTCCATAACGGTTTCCAAATGTACCGCCTTTGTGGTAAAACAGACGAATACGGCTAAGTACATTTCGACAGCTCGGGCCCCTCGCAGCCCGGCTACAGACACGGTAAACGGACCAGCAAAATCAACGCCTACTTGCTCAAATGCATAGGCACGGGTGACACGAGCGGTGGGTAACTGTCCCATTTCGGGTTGAAAGGAAGTGGGCTTAATGGAGAAGCAGCGGGTGCAGGAGGCCAGTAGTCGGGTTACAGTGTTACGGCCATCCATAATCCAGTAACGGAGTCGGAGGTGAGCTAGAGTCGCTCTGGGACCTACATGCAAGCACAATGCGTGTGCGTGCTTGACCAGTAGCGGGGTCAAAAGGTCGGAAGGCTTGAGTAGGGCCGGGTGAGCGGTTTCATAGGGACTCTGAATATTTGATAATCGGCCCCCTACTCGGAGAATGCCGCGGTTATCTTGGAAAACGGCCAACTGCCTCATCAACTTGGTAGGTTTAAGCTTGCGGGAGATAGCGTCTTGAATTTCAGTCATGCTACGGTTTTGAGAGGATCGGATTAGCATTAGATCGGCCTCTTTCAATTCAGCAGTTGAAAGGGGGAGGCGGGGGCCCGAGGGGGTTGGATTTGTAGAGCGGCGCGCTCGGCCGTTGGTGATAAAACGGAGCATCCACGCAGTGATGCGACGGAGCATGGAGTAACTGCTAAAACGGGCTTCCCACGGGGTATCGGGAGTGCTGACGTGAATTGGTAAGGAGGAGGCCCTGACTTCCTCCAATACGTCGGGGGATTCTAATATCGGGCGGATCCTAGTAAGGGGCCATTCAGATCGGGGAACCAGAAGCCAGGAAGGGCCCTGCCACCACAATTGACAATTTACCAGCTGATCGGGGCGGGCTCCTCTCGAAGCCACGTCAGCGGCGTTATCATGGGAGCGGACATGAAACCAATGCTCCCGGGGCAGATGGGATAGGGTCTTAGCGACTCGGTTGCCTACAAACACCTTCCAAACAGGAGCTGGTTCGGCGGTAAGCCAAGACAAAGCTACCGTGCTATCGGAACAAGCCACAATTCGGGAAGGTGGGATATGCGAATATTCAGAGCGGATAACGGACATGGTTTTTCCCAATAACTCAGCGGCCAATAATTCTAGTCGGGGAATGGATTCGGGTTTCATTGGGGCTATTCGCGCTCTACTGATGAGCAAACGAGTGAGAACCTCATTAGTTCCCACTGCTACGTGGTACACTACCGTGGCATAGGCGGTCTCGGATGCATCTGCAAAGCCCACCAGCCACTGCTCGGGGGAATCGGTGTGTACGTGGCGGGGTATTCGGAGTGAGGTCAATTGATCGAGAGTGCTGGCGAGTCCCTGCCACTCAGTGGCGAATGAGGACGGTAACGGGTCATCCCAATCAAATTTCGAACGGCATATCTCCCTTTGAATAAAACGGGCCTGGACAGAAACTGGCATAACCCAGCCTAACGGGTCATAGATTCTGCCAACCTGACTGGCGAGTTCGCGTTTGGTGCGGACTGTCAGGGAGGTGGGAACTTTAAAAAAGAAGCAGTCCTCCTTGGGGTTCCAAGACACCCCTAACATCTTCAACGGCTTCTCATCTTCATCCCCAAAATTGATGGAATCGGTGGGGGACAGTCTGTGCTCCAATGGAACACCGGTTAGTAGTCGGTCGGAATTAGATGCCCACTTGCGGAGTTCTAACCCAGCGGTGTCCAAAAGGGATGTCAGATCGGTTCGAACGGACAGAGCTTCCGATACGGAGCTCCCCCCACCGTGCACATCGTCCACATAAGTGTGGTTCAAAAGGATCCTAGATCCCGCGGGGTGAGCCTCAGCTCCGCAACCGGCCAGGTGCTGAATAACTCGATTGGCCAAAAACGGGGCGGAGGTGGTACCGTACGTGACGGTTTTGAGAGCAAAATCTTGGACGGGTGAGTCGGGGGAATCTCTCCATACAATGCGAAGCATATCCTGATCGTTACGGGGATGTTTAATTTGTCTAAACATCTGTCGGATATCTGCGATAAACACAAAGCGGAAAGTTCGGAATCGGGTAAGCATGATGGAAATATCGGCTTGGAGTTTAGGTCCCACTAACAAAATTTCATTAAGTGATCGACCATTGGAGGTTCGCTGGGAGGCATTAAACACCACACGGATTTTTGTCGGGGGGTCACCTTCACGGTGAACGGAATGATGGGGTATGTAATACGAGGGGGAGAGCGGGATTTCGGAAGGAGACAATCGCCGCATGTGACCCAGTTCTAAGTACTCCTTCATGAACAGGGTGTACGCATGGAGTAAATCGGGATTACGCTGTAAACGTTTTTCCATGCGGTATAACTGTCTCAGGGCAATGATTCGGGACTCTCCTAACGAAGTAGGAGGTTCAGAGAACGGCAGAGCAACGGAGTATCGGCCGCGAGAGTCCCGCTGAACCGAGCTCAAAAACAGTTGTTCGGCTTTGAGTTCCTCGGGAGTCCACGGGTGGACCGGCTCCACGGACTCCACCTCAAACATTCGCCTCAATAACTCGTCAGTGGAGGGAGCGGGGTTAGAACATCCCACTACCGGAATAAGTTCCTCAGTGGAGGGAGACTCAAAAGATCGGGTACTCGGGGTAATGGGCATAATATCAGCGGTTACTCCCAACTCGGCGAGCTGAAATAGCGAGTACGTGGGAACTTTGGAGATGCGTGGGGGGTATAAGGAAAATAGGTTTCGAACCGGGGACGAGGGGGAAGTGACCATGGATGCTAGAGGCCCATTCAACGGTGCCTCCTCCGAGGACGCCGTCGGCGGACACTCGGAGTTCTGGGGTTCGATCCTTACAGTATCCATACTGCGGAGAATTTTGATAATTTGCCCGATCATTATCCGGTGGTAGTCCGTGGGAAGTGATTCAGCCACCGACATAACGAGCCCCCCGATAGTGGGAGAGTCGTTAGAGGGGTTAAGCGGGACAAATGAAGGGAGGCCTAATTTATAATCGGGTGAGAGATGTTTCGAAAACAGTTGCACCTGACAGGTTTCCCGTATCTGAACGGTTTGGCGAAAGGGCATGGGATCCGGGCCCCCTACAAGTAGACCCAATTCCGACTCCCACACCTCGGGAAACATAGGGAAAGAACCCGTGATTAATTCGGTGCACAAATCGGTTCCGAGCAAGAGGTCGATTTTTCTAGATATGAAAAATTCGGGATCAGCCAATCGATCGGCTACGGGTTCTAAATGCATATATCGGGCCATATCTAGGTTACGGGTAGGTAAATCGGCCGCAACCTGATTGAGGATAGAAGCGACGAACGGGATAGTTCTCCCGGTGGGGGTTCGCAATTGAATCATAATAGTACCTATCTTGGGTGTGGTGACGTGGCCCACTCCTCTAATTGTTTCGTTGACCCTTCGAAACGGGATTCCTAATCGGTGGACTAACGCAAGGTCGACTAAATTGATTGAAGCCCCCGTATCCATTAGGGCCCTACACCTAACGGATTTGTCCCCTTGACAGGACATAATTTCAACCTCAGCGGTGGGTAGTACCCCGGATTCCCTTCGTTTCAAACATGAACGGAGGCGGGGAATGTATCGGTCATTCGCACATGTTCGTGTTGAGCGGCCTAACCCTAATTCGGAACGCTCAACACTGGTAAACGGGCCCCTGTGAAGGTTAAAACTAACCGGAGTGGAAGTGCAATGTGAGAACCGGTACCTACGTATAACACCGCTAGGTTTCAACGGTACCGGTTCACACGTATCCTCAACGGTCCTAGGTACGAACATGCACCTATTACTACTTAGCGAATGACCGGAAAAAACGGAAACTCTACTCTCTAGTTTATTGTTAGAAAGAGTTTTAATCGGAGGAGAGGATGTAAAGCGTAAATTATACCTATCGGGAGAATTATTATCGGCGGCACCTATCCCAACACTCACCTCGTTAAATGGTACCTGAGATCGGGGGGCAATACTTCAGAGGGGGGAAATTCGCATTCCCTCCAAATTTTCCACCAAATTGATAGAAGCGGCTTCTTCACGGGGCTGATCTTGAGTCGGGGTTGAAGACGGTCGTGGCGGAGTAGCGGATCTGGGAGCGGGGTACTCGTGTAGGAGGGTATGATGCCTCATACCGCAGTGACATCGGCGATCGGCAGTACACGCATTTAACGGGTGTAGCGAGGAGAAACAGTTGGGGCAGACTTTAATGTCTCTTACGAATTGCCTTCGGCGCTGAACGGGCAAGGATTTAAATTGAGGGCATCGGAACATGAAGTGCTCACCTTTACAATAATTGCATCGTCCCCTTGTTTGTTGCGTTGACGGATTTCGGGGGGGAGATCGAGCGCCAGCAACAGCTAGAGGTGCAGCAACAGGGGAGTGAGGTCGGCGGACAGCAGCGGGGGAGATGTGGCGAGGCGGGGGGTTTTGTGCTAACGGGGTCACTCGGGCGAGTCGAAGTTGGGCCTCCAAGAAACAGATACACTCGGTGGCGGTAGGCATTTCGGCAGGTTCAGTTCGGGAATTGTTGAATAAGATTTGTAACGCCGGGGGAAAGCGGGCGAACAAATCCTCAAACATCAAGAACTCCCCTAAATCGGTGGGGAGGTCCTTCATCAGAGCTACCCATTGTCGGGCTTGAGAGACGAAATCGTCTAAGGCTGCCAGCGGTACAATAGGGGAATGAGGGGAGCTTGAATTAAGTCGCGGTATCGCGCAACCCTTCTGGTGAGCGGCTCTCGCTAATCGGTAGTTAGAAGTAAATTCTAACACCACGGCTTCATACAACGAATTATAATCGGTCGTCAGTTGATTTGCGGATGCAAATCGGGAACGGAGCTCGGGGGTGAGTTTCGAAAGAAACTTTTCCTTCTTAATCTCCTCGGGTAGGTTGGGTATAAGATGAACGGCGCGATCAAAGCATTTTTTGAACTGTGAAAATGTGGTGATATCACCGTTAAATATGGGAACGGTGTGTATCAGTTCTCCCATATACTTAATGGCAGAAAAAGCGGCTTCGTCGGATGAGGGGACTGAACGATGTTCGGGTTTCATAGCAGAGGAGGATAGGGGGGGGAGAGAACGCAAAATGAAGTTGATGTCCTTGGTCAACTCTTCCTCTGTTTCCAACGGGAATTGAGCGGTTTCGACGTCCGAAATCAGCCTCGGGCCTTGAGATCGGCAGTCGAACTGGATCGGGTTTTCAACGCCAATTTCGGGGTCCTGGCGGAGTAGTTTTACTCGGTTCACCCATCTTCTAACTTTCCTGTAGACCCCCATCTGCTTATCGGAGAAATTATCCGTTTGGTAACGGTCCATGTCTATTCTACTTGGGGACGTAGTAGGGGCTCGTCCTCGCAAACGGATCTTCGGGGTGTCGGATTTTTCCGTATTCCCTTTCTTGGGCATATCGGGTTGTAATTTGTACGAGTAAAGAAACGGTGTACTTGCTCGTTTTGTAAAACAGAGGATGACGCGGCGGTCCAGACAAGACGCTCAGAGCGACGCGAACGGGTTATCCCGGGTTTCGGCACCAATGTTTATTCGGGCGGAATAAAACTCACGGACACTGAATTTAGTTCAACGGGAATCAAAACGGTTGTATTTATGAAAGTCACAAATGCTAAAACAGTGTAATTAAAACGGGTAAATTCACAATTGTTTAGAGCGCTAGTTGTCTTTATAACTGTAACACAGCGAGTGAGTCAACATGGCGAAACGGAGCGTGGCGTCGGGAAAAAAGGGGAGGGGATGCGAACGGTGTGATTCTATTGGCTGAGGGAACGCCAGCGTCGCCGGGCCCCTTCGAGGGGAAGTTAGGGGAAGTGCCGCCGACACGTCTGGTGGAGGAGAAATTCCTAACGGCTTATTGAAGCCTCGGGCTGAACAGTTGATAAACAAAGAGACTTACCATTTCTCTATCCAGTGGTTCAGAGACTGTGACCTTACCAGTGTTGGCATCTATTGAAAACTGCTTATGCTTGTCTCCTCTTTCAATAGAATACCTGATCTTCCCATTTAAATCTGTATCTTGATCGGTTGCTACCATCTAGAAATTCACAAAACAGTAAAGTACCTATTTCACATAAATAACGTCATGGAAAGACAATGGATAAAAGGCAGGAACTATAACTAGTTTTCTTCACCTGCTCGACAATATCACCAATTGCACAGTCTTCACTAATGCGAGTAGAGTAGGACATTTTCATGAAAACTGGAGCATTGTCATTACTGTCCAACACTGAAATGTTAACCGTGGCTTGGTTGCTCAAAGGAGGTGTACCTAGGTCAGTAGCTTGAATAGTCAGCAAATATTCATGAGCTCTTTCGTAGTCCAAGGGTTGGACTATAGTAACCACACCTATAACAAGTCACAGGATTTCATTATGAATCACATACCTAACACGAAATAAATCACTCGCGAAGAAATAGAGGAAACCAATTTCAAAGAAAAACGGAGTAATTGAAAGGGTGTCTATTTCCACTTATACACGAAAAACCACGAAAAATACACTCTTATACCGGTTTTGGTAATCAAACAATCTCAGCAACAAACAATAAGTTATTGTGTTTTTCTTTTTAAATACCTCATCAAAACTCTATCTCCTTAATTAATATATTTATGAGGAACTTCCCTCCAAGTTAAAAGTAACTATAATATCTTTTGTGAATGGGTTATGGGTTCAAAATGTTCTTTTACCTTTTTCATGATCAATGGAAAACTTTCCATGTTCATTTCCTCCGATTATCGAATAGTTAATTTCAGCATTTATTCCAGTATCAAGTGATGTGGCCATGACTCTGGCAACTTCTGTATCAATTCCAGCACTTTCAGGAATAGAGGCATGATAAGATCGGGAAACAAACTCAGGTGGGTTATCGTTAACATCGAGGACCACAACAGTAAGGGATGCCAAGCTCCATAATTGGGGAACCCCAAGATCAACTGCTTTCACAGTCAGATTATAATAGGCTTGTCTTTCCCTGTCCAAGAGTTTTGTGAGCGTTATGATGCCGCTGTCTGGAGCAATGTTGAACAGACCATCAACTGAATCCAAGAGAAAATAGCGAACTTTTCTATTCACACCTGAAGAATACATAGAGGTTGACATTAGGGAAAGTCGCAGCACCCATAATAATGAGAATTTGGTACTTCTTAGCAGAATAAAGACAAGATATTAGATAATGATCCAAGGAAGATAAAAGTATCCACAGGTACCTTGGAACATCAAACAAGCAGGAACAGATTGAATCAGTGTTAAAAAGGTGTAACTAACCAATATCATCATCGGATGCGTGCATTTTTGTTATCAGTGTTCCAATTGTGGCATCTTCAGCAATGGACGTAGTGAAGTTGGTAGCAGGAAATACAGGAGCATTGTCATTCAAGTCAGAAAGAGAAAGCTCTATGATGGATTTGCATTCCCAGTCTGGATGTTCCTTATCTTGAACATGAGCTGATAGAGAATAATCTGGGATTCTTTCCCTATCTAAAGGTCTTGCAGTTTTCAACTCCCCTAAGGCCATGGAAAATGAAGGGATTGAAATAAAATCAGTGAATATTACAAGTTATACACTATCATATTAAATCAGTGCAAAATGTAGCATTAGGTTTAAGATTATCCTCATAAAATGAATGAGAGGTAGCTAAACCTTTATAACAACCCCCAAAACCTGTGATGTAATCAATACAAATTAAAGACAGAGAGGAAATTTTCTTTGGCAGAAAGAATTTGACCTACTTGGAAGATAACCCATAAAAAATATCAAAACAAGATAGAAAGATACCTGATGTTCGGTCAAGAACAAAATTTTCAGAACCATTTCCAGTTAAGTAGTAGCGTAGTTTGGAGTCCAGATCAAGATCAGCTGCTCGTACAGTCAGAATGAATGTACCAGGTGGTACTCCTTCAGAAATTGTTTCCTTATAACGATACTTCAAACAATAAGGCTGTTGATCTATAATATGGAGTCAAAACAAGAAATGTTAGGGGTACCTACTTCAGTTATTCTTGGTGGGTAATAACGATATGTTATTGTGACACACAATTTAACCACAATAATTTAATACAAATTTATAAAGGTTGTGGGATAATTTCATAGACTTACCATTTGCATCAAGAATGTCTATAGAAACAGTGGTGACTGCAACGTGTTTTCCATCCGTGGCAAAGAGTGAAAGGTGATAATGGTCTATTGACTCCCTATCAAGGGGTCTAGCAACATATACTTCACCAGTGACACGCACATCAAACTGAGTGTGAGGGTCACCACGTATAATGTGGTACTCAACGTTTGTAGCTTCATTGTCCAAATCAGATACAGCAACTTGAACAACCACTGTCCCAGGGATCGCATCTTCATTCACTACAATGAAAATACAAATGATAGGTACATAGGTATAAACTTCATTAGTACCTCTGTAAAAAACCCAACAACCACTGTAATAGCTGAAATTGCAATTAGAAGGTTGAGAGAAATCAGATGTATGATGTAGGATAGATCAAGAGCCTTAGTAATATAGTGAATTAATGAGATGTTGTGTGAATAGTAGTTATGATAATTTTTTTTTTTCATTTTATGCCCAGAAGTAAGTAAATCATTTTGCAAACATTCTGTACATTGATCAGTATAAAACAGGATCTATACATTTTAATGTGTACTGGATTAAAAAAAAACATATTATTTATAATAATTATTCTTTTCAAGGGTATTTTCTAATAGAATACCTAGCAAATTTCTCACCAGCAGCAGTATAGGTGTCTTGCAGAAAACGAGGTGGGTTGTCATTGTAATCAATCAGATGAATATTTACAGTGACACTGTTGGAATTTGACGGAGTGCCACTGTCTGTAGCAACAACTGTCAGTGTGTATGAAGGAGTTACTTCACGGTCCAAGAGGATTAGGGTAGAAATCCAGCCAGTGTGGGAGTCAATAGCAAAGACTTCGGTTCCTGAACCAGTGATTAGGTAACGAACTTCACCATTGGAACCCTCATCAGCATCAAATGCATGGACTGCAACAATTAATTAGAATAACAACCAAATCAAGTACTTACTAAGTAATATTTTGAATAGGAACTTGTCATCCTAAAAACTTCAAAGTGGAATATAAACTAACTACGTATTCAAATTTGATTGATAAATAAATTAAAGTGACTACAAACCCTTCAAAATTGAACTTCCTTCCTTGATATTTTCAGCTATTCTTACTTCATAATGTTCACTGTCAAAGTATGGCTTATTGTCATTGTAATCAAGAACTTGTAAGGATATTTCAGTGACAGAAGTAAGGGGAGGGCTTGAATCGGTGTAGGCAAGAACCCCTATTACATGAGAAGCTTCAGTTTCTCTATCCAGTTGTCCAACAAGTGTTATTTGTCCACCAGCGTCAATATTGAATAGACTTTTACCAGAGAGTAATTTATACTTCACAGGCATTTCAGAAACTAGTTTGACCCTAGTTACAACCGTACCTTGAACACAGAAAGGAGAGAGTTAGTGAATTAGACATATACATGGGCAGATAATTAAGACAGTGGAACAGGAATATGTATAGGTGGCTTTTACCAGGTGATGCACTCTCAGTCACAAAAAATTTATCATCTCTCCTTTCAAACAGTGGTGGTACATCATTGGGCGACATTACATAAACGTTAACAGGTACTTCCGAATGTAGACGGGGTACTCCATAGTCAGTGGCTCTAATGAAAAATTGAAAGACTTGATTTTCTGCAACAACAAAATAAGAATTAAAATGAAAAAATCATAACACAATGGATGTCATTTAGTAAAACACCAAATATACTAAATCTGTTTCTTACCATATGGGAGTGCTGACTTTTGTAATGACAGGCCTCCAGTATTCTTGTTGATGGAAAATAAGTCACGTACACCACTCACTTCTCTCTCATAAATTGAATATTCTATTTGAGATGCTTGATCCTCATCTTTATCATTAGCCTTAACCTAGAAAATTAATTAATTAAACAAAAGAATTGAGGCAAACTCTGAGTAAACATAGATCTTAGAAGACTACGAGGGCCTGCAGAAGTACTCATTTTGTCAGTTACGTCACCAGAAGGTTGGAGAGAATGCTAACAAGATCCTTAATGGGCAATTATCGTGAATTCTGTCTGCATTTTTTCTCCATGTTTTATGTGTGACGGAAGATCGTAGGACTGAATCGGGAAAATAAACCTCCTTCATATTCTGAGACTTTCAAACTTCGAGATTTCAAGAAAGAGGTGGGTAAATGGGCCCTGCTGTACTGGTATGAGTTCAGATAGGCTGGCCGGTAGCAGCAGATGGGAGATGGCCAGTGGACGCGTTATAAATAGCTCTATGGCATAAGCAAGCGGCTTCTTTGAATTGCCTTTTTCTTCTGCGTCTCTCTGTTCATCCATAAAGCAACTTTTCCTTCACCTTTTCAACTTTTTCAAATGCTAAGTGGAAGAAGATTATAAACCAGTAGGTACAAAAAGTTTTCTTTATGTATACATGACAATTGCCCATTGCCTAAAATTAAAATGAATAGTTGTCTAAAAATAACATTTCAACAATGTTAAATGTGGAACCTGAATATATTCCATTTTATAAAAAGAATTTTCAACAAAGCTAATGAAAAAAAATTCCAAATTTATAATATGTTGGAAGAAAAGGGTGAAATAATTTCCAACGTAATTTTCCCTGACGAATGAAAATGTTTAACCATAATCACATACCTTAAGAAATCCAGAACTGATTGTCAAGTTGCTGTGAATGCATGCTTTATATTCGGGCAGAATGAAGATAGGTGGATTGTCATTCACATCAGAGACCCAAGCTCTTACAGTAGAGAATCCCAATTTTCCACCACCATCATAAGCAACTACTGGCATTTCATAGACCTTCTGTTGTTCACGGTCCAGAGAAACCTTTGTTATAATTTCACCTAAGAAATTCACAACAGAGGCCTTAGATACAATTTGGAGTCAATGTGAAAATACTCTCTAAACAATTCACAGTTCCAAAAAGACGGGGCAATTACAAATATTATCATTAGTTAATGTGTAATTGTGACTAACCTGTGACATTATTGATTGAGAACTTCTCATTCATCAAATCTGACTGAATCATATATGATATTGTTCCAAATTGATCAGAATCCCTATCAGTGGCCACTACTTTGACAACTTTAGCACCAGGTGGAGCATTTTCTGAGACCTTTGCTTCATACAGATGTTTGCTAAATTCCGGGCTGTGCTTATTAGCTGCTATCATCTCAATGGTCACTTTTGTGAAGCTGGTGTATACACCATCGCTCACAGAAACGTTCAACATGTGGGCTCTGGTTTCGACAAGCTTGTGTAAATTGGTCAGGGATATAATACCTGTAACACAAAAACAAGGCATTGGTTATATTACTAGGTCAACAAGTAACATTTACAATTAGAATGGCTATTGTAGTAAGGTGGAATGAGCAGGTTACTGCATCATCAAGACGAATAATGATAAGGGATTTTTGAAGGTACCAAAAATCGATTGAAAATTATCAAATTACAATTTAATCCTGTTAAAAGGGAGAACTAGAAAAATCAAACACGGTTCAGCTGGTTTGAAGAGTTGAATCAAAACATATACCTGTATCTTTGTCCATGGAAAATGTTTGTTGCTGATTCCCTCCAACTATACTGTATGATAAGCGGTTGTGATCAATAGCATCAGGGTCACTGGCAGAAACAATTGTAACCACTTGTCCTCGGGATGCTTCTTCTGATAACCAGGTGTATACACTCTGCTCCAATTTTGGTGGGTTGTCGTTCATATCAAGTACTAAAGTTGAAGAATTATGAAATTAAGAATATATTATATCATCATACTCTGAAAATTATAATTTTGGGTACCACGGAACGCTGAAGCTTGGTTCAAATGGAGGGGTAGACGGTAGAAACGGGAGACAGAAGATGGACTACAGAAGACAGATAAGTGGTGGAGGGGAGAGTGGAACGACGAAATAGCTCACATGTAATGGAATGCTACCACCAGAAAAACGCTGAAAAGTCCTTGTCACATGGGTTTATTATCTACTGGACATACGCACAGAAACCACCAATTCCACCAATTTTGGCCACCGGAAACACGAATTAGGCTTGGCTTTTTCTTTCAACAGATTATTTTTGATCATTGATAGTACCATTTAATTGTCTTGATTCACTTGCTGATACTACTTCTAGTGTTATTATACAAATGTATGGTGATTTCAGACAGTTTCCCATGTTTTTGACTAATAAAAAATGAATTTCGGGAGCTTAACCTTCGTTACAACCTCAATTTTTCACTCTTCGGTCAAAATCAACTTCATATTCGGTCTTGTCGCCCTAAAAAACATGGAAAACGATACCTCACAAGTTCATGTTCTCTAAAACCTCAAGAAAACCTCGAACATCACTATTTTTACACCAATTTTTCTCCCGTAACACCCCTGGATGTATGCCGATCGGGGTGCCGTGTTTCAGAGCACAACTAGGACCCAAATGTGTTTCCAAATGGGGACCCAAACTGTGTGCGGAAGAACGACGATTTTAGACCAAATTTTAACGTAAATTTAAGGCTGAAACTTCATTAGAACCTCAATTTTCCACTCTTTGGTCAAAATCGACTTCATATTCGGTCTTCTCGTCCATTTTCACTCATAACACCCCTGCATATATTCTGATCTGGCTACAAAGTTTCGGGACACAACTAGGGCCCAAATGGAGCATGTGTGCGCCTAAGCAATGCAGCCACACAAATGAGAACAGCAATTTCCGGGCCTCCAGGCGTTATCATGGATAATATTTTATCAGTTTATATGATCCATGGGCGGCTTCTGCCAGGTCCACACAGAAAATGGCAAAAAAATCTGACTGTCGACTCCGTTGATGGAGGGTTTCCATCGAGCAGTAGGCCATCGGCCAATCAGATTGCAGAACACCTCTTCTGTGTCCGCAGGTTCCGGAGCCTTCCACTCCATGTGAACGAAGCTTCAGTGTCACTATTATTCCATTCATTCAACAGCAAATAAGTAGATAAAAAAAAGTGGACAAGAAGAAATTCAAAATAAGAAGAAAAATCTTACCATGAACCCAAACATGAGCAGTATTGGATAGGCTGGGAACACCGTTATCGGTAGCAATTACTATTATGTGGTGAAGAGTCTGTGTTTCATGGTCCAAGGACCGTTTAAGGTAAATAGAACCATCATCTGAATCGATGTGGAAAAAATCAGCAATACTACTATCACTTTTATCCAATGAATAGTGGATTTCTCCATTTGAACCTGAAAATTCAGCAATGTTAATAGTATGTTAGGACAATAATATTGTAAACGAATTCCAGTTGTTCAGTGTAACTAACCTATGAAGCGAATTTTTTATGTAACCTCTCAACCTACTCTTATTATGGAAGTTCTCACTTTATTTTTACAAAGCCACAAATTCTCTTTTTGTCTGGAATTGTTTGGCTATTAAAATGATATTTTCTAGCTGAAAGTCACAAGCCCATAGTTAGGTCCTGTTTGTGACAACTAGTGGAAGATATGTTTTTCCATGATCTTTTAGTGATTTGAAACAAATCAAGATTGGTGCAATTATTGTATTCTGAATTTGTCAATTCTTAACCCATCTCCCATAATTATTGCAATTCAGCACTTCCTACCATGTGACTAAAACCACAGTACCCTGAAAACGAATTTGCAAGGGAAAATATTTTAAATGATCATGTACTACATGTTGGATTTATTGCAATAGCTTGTGTTTATTTTTTATTTTAAAAAAATCACGAACAGTTGGTTAATTTGACACTTGCAAGACAATAACTATATAGTCTGGCTAATAGAAAACTGGAAGTCAACTCTACCTGTATCATTATCTATTGCAGTCAGTTTCAACAAAACTGTGCCAAATGATGAGGCTTCTGAAACTGATACGTTGTAGGAGTCTGAGGGGAATGCTGGTGCACAATCATTTACATCTGTTACTAGTACACTGACCAAAACATCAGCAAACACACCCGATACACTATCAGTTGCTCGTACAGTCAAGTCATATTCTTGCTTATTTTCATAATCAAGCTCGTCAACGATGTACAATCCACCTGGAAAAACGTTAGATTACAGCACATACTTCGCCAAGATTTCATATTTTGTAAAGAGACCTACCTAAACACAATGGATGTGTCAATATTTTGAGTATACCTAGCTATTGATATTCTGTGGTAATTTGGGTAATGTAAAACGATAGGCGAATTATTATGAATGACTTCGTTTTTTGAATCGTCTGGAGCCAAATTCACCATAAATGGTCTACATACTGTACTCTGTATGTAAGTGCTTACTGGGATAACAAGATAATTATAACAAGACACAAGTGCAACTAGGATATGGAATGCAACCTACAGTAGTTCTCCATCCAAATAGTGAAGTTAGTAGGGTACAAACATTGATGTACAATGGGGTATTCCAGTAGGTCTGAAAATACGTTTTTTGGTAGTTTGGTTCAGGTAAAGGGAGTGTGATAAACAAGAATGTGCAGAGACATGACGACCCCCAGGGCTAGATCCCCCCCCACATTCGAAGACTTTCAGGGCCTCAGGGGAAACGGCAAATCTACCATATTTTTACCTGTAGCATTTCACTTAATGAAACGGACCTATTTGAACCAAATAATTAGCTAATCTTAAAACTGTAACGAGGTTTTTATTTTTTGGGGGCATCACCCAAAAAATAAAAATAATAAGTAGCAGTAGTAGTTAATTTCACAATTGGCACTTTTATCAATCTGCTTGTGGGGAGGTGTGTGTGGGGGGGGTTCTTTGAATAAAATATGATTTTTTAGTCAGGCGGCTCTATGCCCCCTCCACCGGTCTGGCCTACAAATATTGCCTGGCCTACGGATGGCAACAAAATATTGATATACTTATCGGAAATATCGATATTTAGGTTCCGATATATCGATATATCGGTATCGGTTTTTTACCTTCGATAGTATCGGGAA
The DNA here is from genome assembly GCA_954871275.1 of Leptopterna dolabrata. NCBI lineage: Eukaryota > Metazoa > Arthropoda > Insecta > Hemiptera > Miridae > Leptopterna > Leptopterna dolabrata. The sequence goes on along the minus strand of OX940974.1, from coordinate 139,996,216 downwards.
TATTGATATTTTTGAACCGAGATATCGGCCTAGTAGATGTCGTCAGTGATGTACAAAAACTCGCACATTCTACATCCACTCGACTCTAAAAAGTGGGGTTTCGTAGTTCTGATGACTGATTCAACACTTAGCTGTGACTTATGATTTGATTGGCGTACAGGTACCGATATTTTACTAACTTTATTATGACTAACTTTCATTTAGTTTTATTTTATTTTACAGTTATTGTAGCCTGCGTTGGCCTATAGTCAGTTTGTACTATCATGTTGTACTTAACCTAAGTAAGAAATTGAAAAATGTAATAGGCTTATTTTGTTACTTTTACTAAATACATATGTGTTATTGAATGTATTATGTTCATTGTACTATATTTTTATCACTCATTTAACCCTCAGTTTTGACTTATATTTAGCGATATAATCAAAATTCCGATACATCGTATATATCGATATTTTTCATCCGAAATTTTTGTACCATCGATAGGTTGCTTGCGATATATCGATTTACTTAAAAATTTTGCAGTCCCTAGTCTGGCCTCCACCAGTTATATATACCCAGCTACCCCCCTCCATCTCACAGATCAGGCCTGGTAATAAGTACCTACATTAAGTATGCAAAAATCATTTTGAATTAGGAGGATTAAATACCGAAGAAAAAAACCCTTGAGAAACACCTAAAATGAGTCTGTCACATAGGTACATGCTCACAGGCATGTGTATACTATACTATACTAAACATATACAATAGTATCCATACTGATTGGTTACTTCTCTAAGTGTGCTTACTTCCCACTGAAGTTAGGTACTTTATCATTCAACTCATTTGTCATCTCTGGTCTATTCATCCCTGTTTTATTTTCTACTTCTTCTTTGTGTGTGTGTGGTTTGAAATAAAGTAGTGTTAGCCAACATCAGACAAACAAAAAAGGACAACGGTCGTCTCCTACTTCTAGCGTGGATGCCACTGTTTCACTTCAATAGCATCCATCCGATCCATTAGGCTCAGATACGTCCATGTCACCCAAACCGAACTCCCGATTCTTAATTGTTTCCCCAATTTTGTTTAAACAGTTTCCTGGCAAACGTATCTCATTTTTGTTAGCCCCAAGCAAAGATACTTTCTTGGAAAAAATGTTAGCCACGCTGGGCATATCCTGGGGGGACCATTTACTAAGGCATTGTACTGCTGTTCCAACTTTAGTCCCTGAAGGCTCCACATGATTTTCACTTTTATCCCAAAAAGGGTTATAGCCCACTCAGAAACCCCGGCCTCACCTAACACAATCAACACGGAAACATCCTAAATCCTTGAAAGGATAAAAATAAAAATTGGTACCTACTTAATAATAGTTTACTGGTTGTTTTGCCAAGCTTATTTTAGAAGGGCTATTTTAGGTGGGTTGATATTATGAACAACGAGGAGTGGATTAGTGACATATGAATCACAGTAATGTATGAAGGGGTACATGGGAGAAAAAATTGCAATATATTAACCACATTCAAATATCTTCTCAGAAATTGATTTGCGATGCTGAACATCTATATGTGAAACAGAACAGCAGGATACAAATTCAAGCAATGTTGTACCACTGTGTGAGGAGTGGTTGCACATGGTGGAGATGCAGCCAGAGGTTCAAAAAAGCTCAAGATTGAAAAACTAGATTAAAATAATTGATCATCCCAGAATAGACCAAGTACCTCTTTATCAATGTATCACTATCATACATACCTACATCAGCTACATACATTAAGCTTGTCTAAGCCAAATACCTAGGTATAATTAAGAATTAGTAGCAATACTCACAAGGACCATTGTTACTGTCAGGGGCTGTGAAAAGGAAACAAGGAAGATATTAGAACCACACCAAAGAAACATCAAGTCTAGCAAAGTTATGAGCAGCCTTCTTCCGAGAAAGTAAACAAACATAAAACGGGGTTAGAGATGTGATGACTATTATAGTTTCACCTCCAAAAATCACTACATATAACCTGAGTAGTTATAAAAACAAATGTAGGATTCCCCACAAAAAGGGTCTGCTCCATATAAAACCACAAAAGTGTCTGTGGCATCAAGTCAAAGATAGGTACCTATACAGCAATTTAACAAAAGAAAAATAATAATCAATTCCTACCACACTTGTGTGCAGTAAACTTCCAAAGCCAATTAGGTAATGACTTCTCTCAATAAGTACCTACAAACTTACTGCATTTCCAAGAATCAAGATTAGGTACTCTGTACACTAGAGCTTGCTAACATTACACAACACACATGCAAATAACATCTATCCACTCATTAAAACATTACTGACGCGATTTCAAAACTCACAGCTTGAGTGGTAAAATAACAATGTACCACTAGAACACACTGAGTAACAGAAAAACAAAACTGGAACACAAAGTGATTTAATAATATATAATCCGAAAAAGCCAAGTAGGTACCTTACAAATTAAATAGAAGTAATACCTATCAACAAAAGATAGCTTTTCAAAATCGGAAGAAAATGGTCACCTGTGTTGAAATCAACTGCAAACTCTTCAAGCTCATTTCCGCTTGCAATAGAATAAATCAATTTCCTTCCCAAAGGCGATTCTGCTTGAATGCTGATTGACAATGGTGAATGCAGCTCTATATTTTCCGGAGTTGAAACTGAGTAGAACTGTTTGTCGAAAATTGGCATTGATCGGTCCATCACTTTCACATTAACCATCACTTCTGTAGAGCAAGGAGTACTTCCTAAAATGGGAAAATTATTCAATATAAGAAAATTAGTGAAGTTCAACCATAACTTTACCTGCCCAAACAGGCACTAGAAGATGTTGTAATATACCTACGTACCTAGGTACTTGTTCACAATCTCTACACAACAGCTGGTTTCAAGATAAGAAAAAAGGAAAGTATCTCACAGCTAAAGGGGATTAGGATTGGGGGCCAAGCAACCCAGGAATCGAGGTACGATTAGGATTTATATTACGACGTCATTAAGAACTGTTACATCACTTTATGGGAGTAGGTAGTAATTTTGGAAACCAAATAAATATTTGTATTTCCTTCCACTGAAATTTCCTCATCAGTTAACAACTCAAAAAAGACCCCTGGGTACTATTACAGTTCCTATTGAAACATTTTCCAATTACTCCTCAACAGGAACTCCTCACAGCTCAGTTGGTTACGGCCGAAGTATCAAATTTCTATAATTACTTTGAATGTAAATGATTATTTACTACTTACTTAAGTAGTAAAAGTTGAACAATAATTAATTTATGGAAAGGAGGAAAAACATACCGCCATCATATGCACCAATAATGAGTTGGTACTCTCTGTTGTGACCTTCAAGAGCTAGTTTGAGTGAGATCTCTCCAGTTTTGCGACAAACCTTGAATAGCTCACCGTGTCCTCTTATCAGTTCATATCGAACCTCTCCATTCTCTCCTTTATCCAAATCTACAGCATGCACCTATAACAATAAACCACAAGATTTATCAGTCATTCCATAAAGGGTAGTCTGAATGGCTTTAAAATAAAGAAGAAATAAAGATAAGGCCAATTATTCTGTTAGGTAACTATTAATTTTCATGCTATAATATAGCAACTAGAAAATCCAAGAATTGGATATTCCCTTGGAATATCTAATATAAAGAGGAACCTTTACCTTTGTAATCACATCTCCTTTATGTGCATCCACAGATACTACAGCATAGTATGGTAAATTAACAAACATAGGGCAGTTATCATTAATGTCCAGAACAGTAATATTGACTGGAACATGAGCTACTCGAATTTCCCTTTCATTGGACTCTGTGCTCTTTGCCTGAAAAAAAAAGCAGGCCAACTTGTGAAGAGGTTCAATAAGTTGAAAATGATGATTTGAAACCAACAGGATCAAACACGATTTGTTATCTAAGATATAATTAGGACCTATCAAAAGATAAGTCCTGCTGGATGAAAATAAAAGAAACAAATACGATCGAAAAATACTAATATGAATAAGTCAAGTCAATATATTGTTGGTATGGTACTGATACCTGAATAATTAATTGATAATACTCTTGTTGTTCTCTGTCAAATCTAAGACCCGTTGTTCTCAGTGCACCAGATGTTGAACCAATAGTGAACAATGGAGATGGGTTTAGGATGGAAAATATGAGATGTTCATTCAGATGGTTTCCGATAACAGTGACAACCGCCACAGTGATCTGCTTTGTAGAGTTCTCCAACACAGAACCATGATACACTTGTCGTTGGAAAACCAGCCCTGAATCCAGACTGTGCTCCCATTTGATATTCACAGTCCTGAAATTTTGAGAAAACAAGTTGGATTGTTTCAAATTTCAACTCCTATTCCAATGGCAATTTAACCGTCACATTTATAATTTATACATACGCTTCATCTGTGTATTTTCCATCAGTTACAGAGACACGAAGTTTTTGAGATGCAGTTTTAGCTCCTTTAACAGGATCTCTAACTCTAATGACACCAGTTTGAGGTGAGAGTGAATACACATTGTCTCCATTCCCAGAAATTATTGAATACGTGAGATGTGTTAGATTTGATGAATCTCTATCAGTAGCGTTTAGCTGAAACAAGAATCCACATTGTAGAATTAAAACATAGCAGGAAATTATACATATTTCATGCTTGTCACTGAATGAAGAATTCATCATGATAATTCAGATCAATAGGGACAAAACAGGTTTATTATGTAATCCACATAATGAGCTAATGTTTAGGATTAATGATAAAAAACGCTGCAAAGTCCTTGTCACATGGGTTTATTATTCTATTGGACATACCTATAGAAATGTTGGCTGTTCATTTATTGTTTCTTTCATGTGAAATGAAATAATTGAAATAGCTATTTCTGATGGTTTCCACAAATTTTGGGCCCCAAAACTCAAATTAGGTAGGTACGCTCCTTTTTTTTTTCAAATTATCTTTGATCATTGGTAGTGCCATTTAATCGTCTTGATCCACGTGTTGAACCTTCTTCTAGTGTTATTATACAAATTGACGGTGATTTCAAACGATTTTCCAGGTTTTTGCCTCATAAAAAATTAATTTTGGCAGCTGAACCTTTGGTAGAACCTCAATTTTCCACTCTTTGGTCAAAATCGACTTCATATTCGGTCTTCTCGTCCCCAAAAACATGGAAAAAGATACCTCAAAAGCTCATGTTAAAGCTCATGTCATCGGTACTAAAACACAAAAAGTACCTATTTTTATCCACATTTTCACTCATAACACCCCTGGGTATATTCCGATCGGGCTGCAAAGTTTTGGGACACAACTAGGGTCCAAATGGAGCATGTGTGCCAAAGAACGATTTTTTTAGACCGGAAATGAAGCCTGTACACGTGATACGGCGGACGGACATCACATTTTTGGAATCTACGCATCTTGAAACGGAAAAGAAAAAAGTTTGAGGGGGTGTTATAAAAATTTTTTGCTGAGCGAATACATAAGTGTATTATTCACAGAATAATAAACCAAAAAGAGAAAAGAGGCAAACTCCTCACATTTGTTTGTCATGTCCTTTTTTTACCAGTCATAACTGCCTTACCCCAGAGTGAACCCAGTGAAAACCACATAGTTACAAAATAATTAATCGCTACAACCCTTCTCACCAAGACCTGCCAGTAATAGTATAAAGAAGTGCGACTAACGGAAGGTTATTAGGTAATGCCTGCCAGTACAAACATTCATTTGTTACTACCTATATAACATAGAAACATTACAGTTGTAAATAATGTTCAGTAAAAAAGGATTTTAGTTACAAATTTTCAAAATTATTGAAGCTTTATCAATGATACCGTTCTTTAGAAAAACACTGTACATAAAACTCCGGTATTATAAAGTGGTCAGTTCATAATTAACATTTCTGTTAAATCTTAGTTAAATATATGTACCTATAATTTGCATAAATAAGTAAACAACCTCATGAAATATAATCACCTGAAGCACAGCTATATTTGGGTAGGTTGGCATTAAGATCGAAGTGTTGTATGATGACTGAGTAAATGTAGGAGAGCAGTCATTAACATCAGTAACGGTTATCACAACTCTTGCAAGAGATTCAGATGCCAAATGTGGTTTTCCAACATCTGTTACACGAACATGAAACTCAACTCTTGGTAATGTCTCATGGTCCATAATTGTTTTTGTTCTCACCGCACCTGGAGCAAATATAAATATGTAGATATGGTTAGTGCACGAGAAGAAAGTGTTTTTGAACCTCGTAATTATAGTTGAAGAATGAGCACAATATCTTTCATTGCCCTCAAATTGAAAACTACTCACTAATAATCAATCATGCTAGCCAAACTGATGGATAAAATAGAACAAATCGAGGGGTTTTTAAATTGTGGGTGCAAATTGTATAAATCTGAGCTCTCAACATTTAAAAAAAAGTAAATACAGGAACAAATTTCTAGAGAATTGTGTTCATAATACCTGTATTAGAATCAATACTGAACATCTGGCCAGGTCCAGGTTCTACAATTTCAAATTTCAAAAGGGAATTCAATTCCGAGTCTTTGTCAGATGCCGAAATTACTAGATGAGAACTTCTATTAGCAAAAACCAATGAGCCGTCTGGTGCATCTTCATTGATCCATCCTTGATATTCTGATTGGTGGAAATAAGGAGTGTTGTCATTGCGATCAAGTACATGAACCACAACATGACAAACAGCTTTTGCTCCAGCCTGGAACAAAAATTAGTAGATGCGATGGTGGAGGGGAATGTGTAAAAGAATAAATCATCGACTAAAAATTATTGCTGTTGTCACTATTAAAAATATATAATATTATTACAGCAAGAGTTATTAAAAAACGCTGCAAATCCCTACACAACGGTTTATTATTTTGTATAGAATACCCTCCTGTTACAGATCACAGCTCTATGTATAGATAACCCTTCTATATAATTATGATATGTACTATTCTATTATATACATATTATGTAGATCGCAGACCCTCCGTAGGTTAGTACCTAACCCCGTACTCGTTACTAGGTACCTACCTAAATCACGAGTTAAATGTTGCTAAAATAATTCTGCCGATGACAAACAGTACCTAACAAAAAGAAACACACATAATGAAGTTCTGAAAAGAAATTGTTGATGAGGAGTGAAAAAAGTTGCAAAAGTACCTACCAACAAACTCCAGCCCCTTCTACGTAGATGGTATAATGAACCGTTGTGTAATAATTTACCGTTGAGTAATGATTTACCGTAGTCATAATTTACCCATCAATAATACTTCAACGTTTGTTCAAGTTTCACTACCTACCAACAAACTCCAAAAGAGCCATCATTTTTCAAGCGAAATAATATCACAGAACAACCAACTCGACTTCATACTCCGCCTATATAATCAGGTGATCCCTACCAATGATTGGCCGTATTCACAAATTCCTATTGTGGGCGCGTCTCTGGTTACGAGATTTGGTTTGAATTGTATACAATTTCATTCACACTGGAGTCGAAAATGCCTGTCGGTGCAAACTTTGGGGCCTTACTGTGAACGAACGGCTGGACGTACGATGCTCCGGATGGTCTTAAAAAACTCGCAAGTTCAAGAGCTATTTAAAACCGTAAAAATATTTACGTAAAAAAATGGTATAGGCGTTTCGAAAATTTCAACCCCTATTTTGAACCCCTTAGAGATGACTCACAGTAACGTCGAGCTTCGAGGACCAACTAGACGCCGAACGGAACCTATAACCCGAATTTCATCAATTTTTTTTCATGGTAACTAAGAAAAGTGGCCCGTACGGCGTACGGCGGACAGACAGAAATATTTTTATTGCAGTTTTGGATTCTACATACCTTGAAACGTAAACCATCAAATTTTGAGGGGGGGGGTAAGAATTTTTTTTTTCATGCTCGATTCCAATGGTTCATTATTGAAAATAATAAACCAAAATGGCATTTCTATGGCATTAAAATTTACCATATTTGTAGCAGTAATGGTTAAATTGTACACTTTGATCTTCTCATAATCAAGAGGACTATTGGTGTAAATAACCCCAGTTGTAGGATTGATAGCAAATGCATTGTCAACATTTCCTTGAATAAGTTCGTAATGCAGAGAAGAAGTACTCCGAGCTTCTAGGTGTTTGACTGATGTCCCGGCAGGTTCATTTTCATACAGCTCAGCTGCAACTTCACGTCTTATAAACCTGAACAGATGAAAATGTCGGTGAGTAAAGAGGGAAGATATTACATCAGAAGCTAAACCTTCATTTTTTTGTAGTGTTACCTTGGAGGAGCATTGTCAGCCATGACGACCATGATGTGTACTGGGATTGTACTAGACAATGGTGGACTTCCACAGTCCGTGGCTTTTACAATAAGCATGTACTCTGTCATAGAACCGATATCTAATTCCCTAGCAATATGTAGTGTACCATCAACAGGATCCAGAGTAAATGCATTGCCAACGTTCCCTGTAAAGATCATTTCATTCTTAATTGATTCAATATTCAACCAAACAAAACAGGATATGATAGAAAACAGATATCAAGTTTATTTTACATTATGGCTAGAATGGTGCTCAAAAATTGAACGGTATTTATGTACCTGATGACAGTGCATAAACTATTCTAGCATTTTCGCCATGATCCTTATCAACAGCATTCAGAGTAAGTACAGTTGTTCCAACTGGCGATGTTTCAAAAACTCTTCCTTGAATGAGAGATACGCTGAACTCTGGCGTATGATCATTGGCATCGTGAACAGTAATAATTACTCGAGCGAAGTTCTTTTTGGCAGGTGTTCCTTGATCCTTCACCATAACTGTCATGACATGTTCTGAAATAGCTTCCCTGCAATCACATAACTAATTGTTATTACCAAAGCGGATTTGGTTTGAGTAACAGTATTGTAGAAGAGGGATTTTTATCAATCGTGGTTGGGGTCAGTTGCCCTCTAATGAGGATAGTGCGGTCTCATAATTTTGCTCAAGATACCCTGCCTCCTGTTACCAAGGTAAGGCTGAGGGATTGACAGGAACTTGAACTATGGACCTCAGTTCTGAATATCTGGATGTGTATTAACTTTCTCGTCCTCTACTAAGCCCCCTCACTGAACAGATGGACCCACTAAAAAATATTCCAGGTCTTTAATAACATATAAAAACGAATTAATTGCTCTGTTTACAAAAAAAGTTTGACTGAAGCTATCTATTTTGCAAGGTACATTAGTAAAATTATTATAATTGATGAAACTGCACCATGACGAACAGGCTGCTTTCTTCTATGTCCAGGTTCAATGATATAACTGTAATAGGTTCCAATACTAACTAACAGAACATTTTTCACGCAAGAATATAATTATTAAATTATCACCATAATTCTGAATGAGTGAGAACAGAAAACACACCTGTCAAGAGCCTGAAGTATAGAAATAGCACCAGTCAAGTAGTCAACCTTGAAGTGTTGCAGAGATACTGAGCTCTGAGCACTATGGAGACTGAATACAACTTTGCTATCTTGGTCCAAGTCTGTTGCAGATAGCTTTATTATTTCTGTTCCAACTGGAGTACTTTCAGAAACGTTGGAAGTATAAAGTGGCTTCGAAAACATTGGTCGATGCTCATTGATGTCCACTACCTGAACGTAAACCTGAAAAATATAAGCACCAGTAGAATATATATTTTTCACCTCCACAAACCTACAACCCTATAACATGAACTTAGGAATGTTTTATGATGTATGTCTCACAATGCGGAGGGATTAAAATCTTTAGGTACTGTATGTTATAAAGAACTACAAGTATTGACTCACCTGGGTTGTAACAGTGTGTACACCATCAGTAATACTAATGGTGAGATTATAATTATGCTGCTGTTCCCAATTGAGTTGTCTCGCAAGTATAATACTTCCCTTGTCACCAAGAATAAGGAACTCCGACCGAGGATCACCATCTAGAAGCAATGAATACGAAACGTGAGTAAATATGGAAAATGTCAACGAGAAATTCCCTCTGTAATCCGGCACTCTGCCAAACCGGCCCCTCCAGTAGTCCGGCGAAGGTAGGTACCTACCTATTGAAAGTGGCATTCCAAGCAAAGAAGCAAAAGAAAATTGACACTTTTTTTATAGGTAATTTTTTCAAAGGAATAAATCAATGAATTAAGTTATGTTCAGAGATGACCTTCTCTTTCGTTTTTGTTATACTTAACATGAACCTTATGTAGGCCTAGTTAATGGATTTTTTAAAATAAATACCCATGTACTATTTGGTAATATTTTTTGTAATAAACATTAATAAAAAGTGGTAAGATTTTACTATCTATTGAAATAGTTTTTTAAACGAACCTCCACCAACCCGGCGTTTTCATGAATCTGGCAATCCTCTGGTCTGATATGAATTGGATTACTGTATTTATGCCGTCTACTTTCCTATGTGGCCGACATAATGCCAGTAGGAGAGCATGGAGGTATAGGACCGTTTTTCAGTCAAAGAAGTTTAAAATGAAAAACGGCAATTTAATTTCTCAAACTCATATTTCTTAATAGGTAATACTGCAAAAACCTATGAGCGGTAACAGCTGTGGCAGGTTTGCAGAAATTTAGCTGAAGCATGTTTTGGCTTCAAAAAGTTGGTTCGGAAGTAATCTGAAATCATTTTTGTTGAGGCCTTGAAACAGATAGCTGACTCAGTTTTTTATTCACTAGGTCCTATTTATCATAACAAACTTAACGCTCCTTATTAAACAGAAGCTGGGTAGATAGATATTGGTGACCTTACCTACAATTTTATACCACAAAGCATCCCCATCTTCGTCTTCACATTGAACCAGGGAAACGAGGAAACCCACTTCATCACTCTCATGAACTTCAACCTGCTGATCAGGATTTTTGACCACTGGGGGATGTGATGATTCTTCTGGAAGAGGAACTACTTGCACGGACACCTTGGATATAGAACTCCTGTTTGGGAATCCATGGTCTGTAGCTCGGACCTAGATACAAGAAAACAAGAGAAATATGTACATTATATTTTTGAACACTACCAAGTTTCTTTCTTCCATTTTCTTAGTAGATGTGAAAGATAATGATGATTTGAAGAACAACAATCCATAAAAACTAGGTAGAAGTTAGTTCTTATGATAACATCACCTAGAAAGTAAGGTAAATATGGATAAAATGAGTAATAATAGGTTATAATAAATAAGGATAAAATAATAATTATTGGTAATAGGCGAAAAAATGACATGCTTACAAATAAATCATATTCCTGGCCAGCTTGGAATGATCTATGAGAATAAACAACTCCAGTTTTTGGGTTGATACCAAATTTGCCTTTTGCTCTACCTGACATGATCTCATAGAAAACTTCACCATTTTCTCCCACGTCTTGATCTACAGCTATTACCTGTGAAAAAAAAAAAAAATTAATCTTATTTCAGAGAAATTCTAAAGCAAATGAAACGAGGTAGAAAGTAGGTAGGCATGTAGTCCGCCACTCAAGCTCCCACAGTGGCAGGATAAATATAATAAATTTACTTCTCAAAATAACTTCAAGTTGATAACATAGGTACCTACACATACCTCATGCAATTGTTAGGTACATACCCTGAATAATATGTCACCACTTTCATTTTCTGGGAAGCTCTCCCAGGTTCCATTGGCCAATACTGATTCAGATCCAATATCGATTTCACTGGATCCACCCTGAAACTGAAATAAGAGTAAGTCAGTTGACAAACTACGCAACTGTAGATGATTTTGGAATACAAAACTTCAATCAAAGTTGAGTTCTGTATGTCAAATGGAGTTTTTTCAGCTTCAAAATTAAATAATGAAAAACCAAAAAATTGAGAGGTGGTAATTTTGAACCCAGAAAAAATTACTGAACAAACAAAATGTCTAGGGGCGAAAATTCGTTTTTTAACTTAACTTATAACAACCCTGATAATTAAATAAATTCCCTTTTCTTCAACTCGATAAACTAATAATGTCGCGAGTGATTTAGTTCGTATTAGTGGTTATGTGTATGTACATACCTGAGTGAGGGCAGACTCTTGGTGATGAGTTTCAGGGATATGAAATAGATATAAATTCTGCTGGAAATGTGGGCTGTTATCATTTTCATCATCAACAATCACAACAACCCTCGCAGTACTGGAAAGAGGTGGAACTCCATCATCAGTTATAGCAACCTGAAAAAATATAGGCAATTATGCGGATGAAAAAAATAATAATCTGATTAGGCCAATTTTGTCGAACCATGTTATGTACCTCCGAATATGTAGTTTCCAACTTATGAGGGTACCTACTTGATAAGTATGACTGAGTAGCCAAGATAGAAGTGACTGAAAATATCAGACGTGAATATAGAATATGTCTGATGAGAAAAAAAAAAAAATGAAAAAAAATCCCACAAATAAATCGGTTGATTTGGGTGAAAATTATCTAATGAATAGGTAGATTGATCAAATAATCATGAATTTGAAAATGTACGGAATTAATGCGTTCGGAACAATATTTGATTCCGTGGCTAGCTAAAACCGAAATCCTCCATACCTACCTACAGCGACCAAGACAATGTTTACACGACAGCACAAGTAGCCCCCCCCCCCCCCCCCCCCGTAAATCGGCCCCCTGTGGGTCTCCGGCGTTGATTTTTCATACACCCATTCTCTAGGGAGCCCCTGAGGATTTGTAACAAATTCCAACCCTCGGGACCGTCAGGAGCCGGAGTTATGGAAGTTTGAAAATCGCTATTTTTCACGTTTTTCTGCTTGTCGTTTTCATTGTTCTTTGACAGGGCTACAGTCTCATCGACAACGGATCGAGCTGAAATTTTGCATACTCAGTCGTTATGCTCCAAGGAATTGCCTTTTGTGCATTTTGTCCCCCCCACCCCAACCATTTTGAAAATTTTAGTTATAAGTAGGTACCCCGGCAGGCAGAGCACGCAACATCGACGGACAAAATGGATATCAATCCTTTTTGCGGCTTAGGAGGTTTTGTGGCGGGTAAATTTGTACAACGGGGGGGGGGGGGGGGGGGGGGTAGAGAAATTACGACTAAAATCGCAGATTAGGCTAATGAGAAGAAACGTTGATTTACAGGACTTGGGAATTTCATTAGGTAGGAAGGTACTGTAAGGTGTGCTGAAGGCTGAAGGTGTGGAAGTGGGTTAGGTACGTACATACGTCGGCAACTTGAACGTTTGTGGATTTGATGTAAGTAGGTACCTACAAAGATACCTTACATACATACCTCCAATATGTGCTCAGCCTGGTTTTCCCTGTCCAACTTACGCCCAGTCGTAGTGATTAAACCTGAAACATATTTGAAAAGCAATACAACATTAATATTGGATATGGAAATAAAAACTCGAGCATGAGTTCATAACTACTCTAAGTCCATGAATACACACCTAGTTTTACAACGGAAAACTTCCTAGAGCGAGGAACAAGTGTATTATTATTATTATTTCCTTTGATTACCTATTTTTAACCCTTTTTTTGCGAAGGTAGGTATGTTACGCGATAGCTAAGCCGATTGCGAACCCATTTCAATGATTTTATTTATTTATTTAATAATTACTTATTTATTTAGTATTTAATTGATTTATGTAACAGGAGCATCGGAGCACAACGAGGACCCAAACTGTTTGCGGAAGAACGACGGTTGTAGACCAAAACTTAACGTAAATTTAAGGCTGGAACTTCGTTAGAACCGCAATTTTCCAATGTTCGGTCAAAATCGACTTCTTATTCGGTCTCCTCATCCTTAAAAAAACATGGAAAACGATAGCTCAAAAGCTGATGTTGCTAAAAGACCAAAAAACCCTGTTTTACACCCCTGGGTATAATCCGACCGGGCTGCAATGTTTTGGGACACAACTAGGGAGCCTGTGTGCGAAAGAACGAAAATTTTAGACAGAAAATAAAGTAGATATGGATGATGCGGTGGACGGCGGACGGACACTGCATTTTTGGAATCGTGTCATCCATATCTACTTTACTTTCGGTCTACAAATTCGTTCTTTCGTACACAGGCTCCATTTGGGCCCTAGTTGTGTCCCATATTTTATACCCATCGGAATATACCCAAGGGTGTTATGGGTGAAAAATGGATGTAAAAATAGGGTTTTTTGGTGTTTGCGAGGTATCGATCTCCATGTTTTTTAGGGCTAGGAAATCGAATATGAAGCGATTTTGACCAAAGAGTGGAAAACAGAGGTTCTAACGAAGTTTCAGCTCCTAAAATTAATTTTTTATGAGCCAAAAACCTACGAAATTGTCTGAAATCACCATACTTTGTATGATAACACTATCTCCAATAGAATAATAAACCCACGTGACAAGGACTTTGCAGCTTTTGGTAGGCCTCCTTGTTATTATTCGTTAGACCTACCAAATAATACCGCACCCATGAACTCTTTTCCTCCACTTCCTTACCACCTTTTCGTGGACATGTCCTTGATATTTACCTACCTACCTATCAACTAATTAAATAATATAAATACTTCGCAATTAAAATTTAAACAATAAATTATTTAAAGTAATAAATGCTCGTCGTTCCTCGTTTTGGAGAGTGTAAATGTTTTCCCATCCAAAATATTCGGACGTCTAATCTCTGACGTTAGGAAATTACCTCTGAACTCACCCTTCACCAAGTGCAAAATGATAATGATAGTAAATAAAGACACGTGTTTACCTGAATGAGAATCAATGGTGAAAAAGCTTTCGGGGTTCCCAGAAGTGATTCTGTAGTTGATGGTCAATGAATCTGGATCAGAGGCGGTGAGCTGGATGACGGGGGTGTTGGCTGGCGAATTTTCGGAGACACGGGGATAGTAGACGGGTTCCCTCGTCAGTGGCACGTTATCGTTTACATTTGCAACAGAAATGAAAACCTGCAACCGAATTGAAGGTCAGTATTTTGAATGCAGTACTTAGGTAGTTGTTTCAGCAAAGGACGTCATTTCTGTTAGGTAGAAAGCTTATGTGTGACAGACTCCTGAGGTGTTGGTCTACAATTTAATCCTCACTACGCCCCTATTCTCATAGCCTAGCACTCTACACAGGACCGTGGGCAGGCACGTGGGCTTCGTGCGCACATCGGAAGGTTCTCGAAGCTCGAATGATGGCGGGATTCGCCCCCAACCAACATCGGGTAACTTTGAGGCGGTCCTCATTCGTCCGACAACCGCTCTGACAACACCTTCACACCCTGCCCAGAGCTCACGCAAAATGCACATCTACTGAGCAGACAAGGGAGTGAATAAGGAATGCCTTGGCTCTCAAGCAGTGACAAAGTCTCTTTCTGTGGTTCCCGCCCTCCGCACGACGCCTAATCTTCCGTCAGGCCAGGAGCTTGTTTTGTGGCGCCAGCAGGTACCTACCCAAATATTGAATATTCGGCACAATGCCCCAAACCGTTACCATTACTTCCTCAGCAAATCTATTATTCATAATCCCTCCTCGTGATGACGCATCTAACATGACCGTTCCAAATCAACTAACACTGGCAAATGACAGCCGTTGCAATTATTTTGTGCCGCAGTGGTACGCCATCATGGAACTCAAGGGGAGAGTTCGAAGTGGTATCTACGTACCTACTGAGTGAGACCGCCTATAGACCTTGATATGTTGGGACAGGTTACAGATAGTAGTTGTATAGACGGATAGAGACAGATAGGTTTTCCTAAGGAAGAAGGAATATCGAGAGGTTTTCCCGCGTTCTTTCCTACATTACCTACGTCGCGTCGCCCACAAATATCTCAGTTATCCTTACGTATTCGTGTCACCAATAACCGCCAGTGATACCCAATGCAAAACGTTGTTATACAACTTACTAATTCCAATTCTCGTTAATTCTCGATTACCTCAATTACCAATCATCATTAATTATAATTACCTATACCCATACCAACGGCAGATATTATTACGAGTATATCGGTAGGTACACCCTCGTTCCCAAGAGTCTGACGTAGGTAGTTAACATGAACACTTCGAGACAGCCACGTTCCAGGAAACATTGAATATCTATACGTATTTTGATGTGGATATTTGCCATCTAATAGCAACGTCAACTTCGTTACGAACGATTTGGAATGCAGAAATCGGAAACATTTGGGTTGTAAGGGTCAAAATCCATTGCATTGGGAAAAAACCAAAAATCATTTAGGCATATAAAATAAAAATACAGGACCTGAAAAATTCGATTCGAAATTTACAAAAAAAATCGATTGTAACGTAACAACCCTACACTAACGACCAGTTTCCAGAGTTGTGCTAGGAGTAACAGCATCGGGAAATTTCCTTAGCTATAAACCGTCTGCGGGCTATTCAGATTATTTTGCAAAAATCTCCGATCAAATTCGTCCAGTAGTTTGGCCGTGCATGTGACAGTCAGCCACACACAGACCCAGATCATTATATAGAAGATGTCATAAATTATGTTGAAGGGGTGGCATCAACAACGTTGTAACTAACAATAAAGAGAAATCGTCAGAGCTAATGAAAAGTTAGATTGGCCATTCGTTAGTAAATAATGCTATGTGTACATGATTTCAATGAAATTTGCTATTTGGATGGCTGTGGCCGCATATGGCGCTCTGCCAGAGCATTCATTACGGCCTGACTGGGCTTGTTGAGAGCAGAGTGGTATTCTGAACGTGCTGAAACTACTCGCAATCAATTCAGGGAAAAAAAGATAAACGACACCTCCTATGCATAAAAAATATGCAATTTTTTTTTATTGGACTACGTTTTTGTAAATCTGGTACGCTGGTTGCGCCTAATCTGGCTGGGACTAGTTGCAATCGATTCAGCGCCCGAAAAACATGTTTGACAACCCACCTCATGCCTATGTTGCTGTTTTTTTTTTGGGACCAAAAATTTGTAAATTTGGACCGCTGCGCACTTGCGATCGGGCGAGAACGATCTCATCATTACTCTTCAGAGACGGATTTTTCTGCGCAAGAACGAATTTTTTACCGTGGAACTTAAGAATACACGAAAAATTGAAAATCCGTAATTTAGATCTCCGATGCATAAAACGGATTTTGGGGGATTTTCGGCGCAGAGAGAGGGCATCTCTGAAACTTTGGAACAAGCCAAATAGCTACATTATCTTTGAAAACTCGCTAACTTCTTTCAAAGCTTTTGGCGGGTAGCTCCCCAGACTAAAATTAATTTTTGGACCGAAGGACTGAGCGCGCTGAAAAAGTGCAATTTTTTGCCACTTTGCCAAAAGCAATACCCTCTCCCGGCTCCTAATCTCTGAGATGGTATACCAGACATTTAAAATTATACCACATAATTTATACAAATTATATTTACATTTTTATGTAATATTCCTTGAAAACAGCGTGTACGAATGATCCAGGGGCGGAGGATCGTCAGGATAATCGAGGTCTGCGACATTCGCAACAACTTTTGCTTACGGTATATCCTTCAAGCGAGCGATTTGCAGTCCAAGGACCACTGCACTTTTGGGGGTAACACATCGTATGCAGCCAATTAACTGAAAAGTTTCAAGCCCATGAAGCGTTTGTATGTTCATTTACAGGCAGAAGTCAAAGAGTGTAGCTTCACCGTACGTTGCACAAAATCCAACGGTGGAAAGGACATCGATCCATCTACGAAAACAAAATTTCTTGTACACAAATGTTGCAATAGCAATTAGTAGTGGAGAGAGGAATGATCTTGGACGTACATCCTGAATTATGGAGTGAGCAATTGCTAATAATTTCTTTCGCCATTTCTCTAAATTCCCTCGCTTCCTGGTCAGCACTGTCTGTGAAGGCGCAAAGGGTCTCGGGAATGAGATTCTCACGTTCCTCCAAAAAACTGGCTGATGGAGGGTATTGATTCAAATCGTACACTTGGGTCCGTATATCCTCAACAATAATGGCAGCTGCTATTTCAACTATTCGGCGCCTTGCATCGTTTGTCGCAGCTCCTTCGTTTCCTGACACCAGTGCACGTTTATCACTTAGTAACCAGTGGCCTTGAAACACACAACGCAAGGTTTGCTGGACGTAACCAATTATATCGTCACCATACTTCTTAAGATGCTGCTTCTTTACTGTGAACGAACATCACCTTCAACATATCATCAAATCCTCAATGGTAATTTGGCATTCATCGTCGCTGTTTTCGATAAAAGTGTAAATTGCCTCCATGGCTTCCTCGATCTGATCATCGCAAGATCTGCCTGGAGTATGTGTCTATGTCTTCGGTTGGGGCATGTAGAGCTTCATCATGCATTGCTTATGGTACTGAGCTCCCTCAGATATCAGGTCATTCACTCGCTCTACACGACGAACAACAGAATGCCCAAATTCATCATTGCGATCACTTGCGAATTTTAGCACAGATTCTCTTAGTTCTGTTTTCGTCATGGGCGTTTTGAGACGGAGGCTTCTTGACCTGTTTCTTTGCATATTCTGGTGGCACTTGCTTTCCAAACATAAAGCAGTGAGTCAACGAGAAGATTAGTGACAAGGATTGGGCGCGATGTGCCCAGCACGCTGTAGAAGCCCTCTTCACATAAGCAGCAATCAACTTTCGATTTATGTTAATTATTTTCCAGTTGTGATATTTATTGCTTCCTACACTTATCGTGGAATTAATTTGTTGCACCCTCTTGAATAAAACAACCTTACCAACCGGTCGCCGCTTACTTGTTTCGATGAATGAGTTCAGCCCCATTTCATTCACAACAGCTGTCGGTGTCCCATCTTCGAGTTTTCTCACGAATGTCACAATCCTCACGAGACGTTTTACTCACTTTAAAACGCTGTACGCACTACAAAAACCACAATAAGCTCACTTTCTTCCACGGCGCGTTGAAGATCCAAAGCAAACTAACCTGTTAACTCGAAGACTCTCACACTCTTTTTGACTTGTAACTCAAGTTACGTCTACACTCACGTTCAGCAATATATTCATTCGTACAAGCTGTTTTCAAGCAGTAATACATAAAAATGTAAATATTATATATATATATATATATATATATATATATACACTTGTGGTATAAATTACATATGGCTGGTATAGCAACCTATATACATGGTATATTAGGTACATAAAAACCACGAAAAGAAGGTTCGCCGCCGGATTGGGGGCTGGGAGAGGCTGCTTCTCTTTTTTGGCAAAGTGGCAAAAAATTATCGTTCTTCAGCGCGCTCTAGCGGCGGTTCCCTTGGTCCAAAAATTAAAGTTGGTGGGTGCATTTTGTAGGAAGTTTTGTCCACTTTCATTTTTTTATACACATTTGTTCGCTAAGAAGCTTAGTTTTCGCGATACCTATAAGCCATCAAGTGTAAGAAGTCTGAAAATTTCGAGGTTTTTCGCGGTTTTCGTTGTGAAGCCGACCTTTCTTGAGGTGGCAAACTTCAGATTCGGATTCAGCACCTCAAAAAACATAAGAAACCCTTGAGAACATTAATATCCTCAGGCATTTTAGAGAACATATTGACTGGGCTATAACCTAACAAACGGAGTAACTTTTTTTTTTTACTAACGTCCCTTACATTCGTTCCTTTTTGCCTCTATTCTTCTTGTAACGCCCGAGTTACTCGAATGATGGCTTCCCGAAACGGTGGCAATACTTTTAACAGAACAAACAACCTCGAGTCACCGGATTCGAGGAATTGTCCTCAACTTTGTTACCACAGTCAGCGGTCAGTATTGTACAAGAACAACGTTAGAAAGCGGTCGATCGGATTTCCTAGCGAAGAAGAAGGATAAATAACATGGGCCGAGTGGGGTCTTCTGTGGTCTCAAAGTACGAATTTGGTTTGTAGTTCATGTTCCTAGGCAAGTAACAGAGTGATAGAGTGTGTTTATAATTCTCAGCATGCATGCTGTCATAATAAGGTGCTGAAATAATAATCAGTGTATTGGCTATGGGTGAGTAGTTAGATCTGTACGTCCATGATTGGTATCATGAGGTGTCGAACCATACGAGCAGCAAAATACGTTTTATTTCCAGTTGAATGACTCTGACTCGTGAGACAACGCACAAAATATCTAAATTAATACCGTATAATCAAAATGATAAAAAATATAGTTCTGTTCAAGTTATGAGAAATGCGTGTGCTGCTCTAAATGTAATATTCTAATGAGGGGAGGGAACAGATTTCTATACACACATTCATCAGAGGGGGAAGGAACAGGTTTCTATATGCACATCCAAGAGCGAAGTGCGAAGCACCGAGCATGCTACTTTGGCGGGCAAAATGGATATCAATCGTTTATGCGGCTGAGGAGGTTTTCTTGACGGGTACATTTTTACAACAGGGTTGTTTTGTATAATGTCTTATCATAGTAATGTATAATACTGTTTGTATCATATCTTTTTGCATTGATGAAGTAAAAATTGCTCCTCAGTAAAAAATGTTTCCCAGCAAACATTTACTTTCTCCGTTAACTTTTTTCTCCGCAAAAACTGTTTCACAGTAAAAATTGTTTCCCTTCAAAATATTATAATAAATAAATAATTTTCTGAAAAATTCGTATTAAATTTTTTTTTCAATTTGCAAAAGAAAAAAATTGAAAATTTCGTTTGAATAAAAAAATTCTGTTTTCATCTCTTGTTAAAAAGCGCAGCAGAACGTATAATAGACGAAAGTTACAGCGCTCCGATCGTGATGTCGTAAATTAGGTTATCTGACCATAATTTGAAGCGTTTCCCGAACAGTTCTAACTCGACTTCTACTGAACCGATGGGGTTCATCAAATTTTAACACTCCTCAGGGAGCCCGGGTGAACAAGTGTGCCAAATTTCAGCTTTTAAAACCCCTCTAACTACTCCTAGCAAGTGCACCCTGCCTTCAAATGGCTGAAAACGAGGGGGGGGGGAGGGAGGGGAATACACAAAAGGCTCAATCCGTTATGCCTGTGAGGCCCTGTCGAAGAAGAACGAGAACAAGAAGAAGAAGAAGCAGAAAACTTGAGGAATGACGATTTTCAAACTTCTATAACTTTGGCACCTAATGGTCCCGAAGGATGAAATTTCGTAGACCGCCTCAGGAATCCCTCTACAATGGGTGTTCGAAAAATCAACACCCATGACTCCCAGGGCCACCAGTAGTTGAAATCTGGAATTGCAGCCTCCAAATTATTGACATTCTAGACTAGTGGATGCCAACAGCAGTGAAGTCGGGAAGTGCAAACTCAGGTGTCACTTCATAGAATGCGCAACCAGTAAGAAACAAGTGGCAGTGCGATTTAACGTTATTATGGATCAAAATGGATTGGACCATAACAAAATTTTGTTTGTCAGCTCAGATAACATTGATGCGAACATAATTATGCAGTTCTGACTCCTTTTTGTGGGCATTAGCCGATGTGGCGGATCCAGATTCTGCTGTCTCTTTGCTCCCTGTTACAGATGTGGCCGAGGCGTCCGCACGGTCAGGTCTGGCCGCGTCGACGACGCCGTCGTCCCATTCGGAATTTTGTACGCGGAAGCCGTGAGGCCCCGAGCTTCATCTTTCATCTGCAAGAGGGCAGAAGTGAAGGGAACAACCCTCCACTGGGGTTACGGAGGGTAAACAACTTCTAATTTTTCTGCCGCGTAAACAGTTTTCCTGGCCGTTTTTGAGTTTTTCGATTTTCTTGGCGGGCAGGAATCTCCGCGTCCCTAGATTTTATCACGTATTTGATAACTCAGTGCCCGTTCCTCGAACCATTCTAATTTGGATCAGTTCTGATTATGGAAGATGGCTCGACTAGAAATTTTGACTGCTTCACTCATACAGAATAGTGTGTTGCGAACGTATATAATCGGTTCGTTAGCTTTTTATAATTTTAATCGTGAGTCCTCAATCATCCAGTGTACAATATAGTGAAGTTGAATATAAAATAAATAGGTTTTTTGGATCAATTATTGTAGATTGAAGGCTTGATTGTTTGATAGGTACATACCATTTACTCTTTCCCCAGTCAGATTTAATACGTACCTAATACAAAGTGTTTCAAGTCGATAACATTTTTTTCTAAAACTAAAATGAAATAGGTTGGCGAAACTGAACAAAATTGTGCGAAACAAGGCCCGGAACACCAAATTTGACTTACTTTTTTAAAATTGGCTTCTACCTTGAAAAACATACAAAAATACTCCCTCGAACGTAGGAGAACGATAGAGTAACTGTGCCATAAATGAGATGAACAATGGGAAGGTACCAGGAATAGACCAGCAGAGATCCTGGAAGTGGATGCTGGGACCAGAGCTGCTGCAATTGAGCCGTTAATACGGGAAATCTGGGAAGTGGAAAGACTACATGCTGAATGGAGGAGAGGTTCGATTATCAAACTTCCAAAGAAAGGAAACACATTCCTATGTGACAACAGGAGGGATATTACCCTGCTATCCATTGTCAGCAAGGTGACTGCAAAGACTGTGCTCAAGGGGACTAAAGCGGCAATTGAGAAACGTCTCAGAAGAGAGCAGGCTGGATTCAGAGAGCACAAGAGCTGTACCGACCTGAACAACACATTGAATTATTGTACAGCAAACCGTGGAGTGGCAAAGCCCACTTGTATCTAGCATTTATTGATTTTGAGAAAGCCTTTGACTCTATTAATAGAGAGATGGGACATCCTAGAGAAATATGGCATTCCTCTAAAAATCCTGGGAATTATCAAGGCCAGGTACGAGAGACTATGAATGTCAGGTGATCCATGAAGGATCTCTTTCTGAGCCCATATCATATATATCATCGGTTCATCGCATCATATACCATCGGTTCACTAGCTTTGTATAATTTTAACCATGAGTCATTATTATCTAGTGTACAATATGGTGATAGTTGATTATAAAAGAAATAGGTTTTTTGGATCAATTATTGTAGACTGAAGGCTTGACTGTTTGACAGGGTTGACTAGGTTCCATACCATTTATTCTTTTCACCAGTCAGGTTTAACGTTCCTAACACAAAGTGTTCCAAGATGACACATTTTTTTCTAAAATTAAAATGAAATAAGTTGGCTAAACTCAACAAAATTTGACTTACATTTTTCTAATTTAAAATTTTTAAAAAATTGGCTTCTAGATTGAAAAATCACACAAAAATACTCCCTCGAATGTAGGGGAACGTGGCGGTAATGTTGGTATTAGTTTCCGAGCAACGCAGGCCGCAGTGGGAGTTGGAAGGAGTCGTAGGTGGTTTCCATCGATGGAAACCAGTGTTTGGATACTAAAACCTCAAGACCGGGGCGTCATACGGAATGGTATAACCAACGCGCCGTCTCCAAATCAGCAATCGCAGTCGTACACCACTGCTTGGCCGGTGTTGGCGATGTTGACTGTGGTTCAAAAATATATTGTAACAGTGATGCAGGGTAAATTAATAAGAGGACGATCAAAGCAATAACATACTTCAAGTCGCGAGCTCAACGGGACAACTCCATGATCCTGAGCGACAACCGTGATCCAGTAGTGAGGTTTTGATTCCGCATCCAACTTAGCTAGCGTTCGGATATTCCCTGTAACAGAAGAAAATATCATTATTAATTTATTGTATTCTAACGACGAGAAACAAGAACTCCAAAAACATTTTAGATATTGTGTTTGGGTATATACTTCCTGCCTGAACTCATGAATACCTCTCCATTCACTTCATTGTCAACTATTTTGATAATGATCAGTGTGCATCTCTTTAGGTGTGACAGCTGCTAAGGTTAGTGGCACAGGACCTCGAGCAGCCCGTTGATCTATAGGACTGTAACCGAAATGAGCCCCAAAAGTCGTATAGCCGGACGAAATGAGCCCCGGTCTAAAATATGTAATTGGAGTCAAGAGGACGAAATGAGCCCTAAGAATAAGGTTGAAAATGACATTCCTCGCGAGACTTGGGCAACTTGGGCACAGTTTTCATCTTTTCACAGTACAAGTTTTTACGGATTCGGTCATAGTCGTATGAAGTCAAACGATCACTGAAATTCTTAGCTTCTCTCTGAATCACTTTTCGCGGAAGTTCGTGTACGAATTCTCGCGCAGTTGCCTTCAACGCATTGGTAACCTGTTTTCGCGCAGCAACATCCGGTCGTCTTTTGTCGTGGTTACGGTGATTGGAATTCTCTTCAATGCAGACTTTATTTACAACTTTTAGTGCCGTGCTACACGCATTTACCGTACACCGCCATCGCTCAGCGCCACAACTTAAGTTTTTCGCGAACCGGAATTGATCTCGATTAATCACAGGTTTTCCGCGTTGGCTCGTCGTGAATTCCATTGCGTCGAAGCAGAAACTGACAGTCACTCGCTTATCCCATCAAACGCTTATCTCAGTGACCTTCACAATCCTTTCGGACGCTTCGTAACTTTCAAAATAAACACGAGGGCACCTCGCACATCTCACTGAACGAGGGCTCATTTCGGCCGCTATCAACATTTCATTAAAAACACCGGGGCTCATTTCGTTCGCTACCGAAATTCCCTCAGGAAACACTGGGGCTCATTTCGTCCGGCAGAGCGATTTTTGGGGCTCATTTCGGAAACTCCCATCTATAGGTTCTGTATAGCCACGAAGCCGAGGTGCTAGTTGGGGGGGGGGGGGGGGGGGGGGGCTATAGCAGTTGAGCAATGTTGTACGCTATGAAAAAGCATGACTTTATTTCTGTAGATTCCCAATAACACTTTCAAAGCATCCGAGCGAAGGACTTATTTATTTTATGAAAAGCAGACTTAGAAAATCGTAGAGCAACCACCTGGAATTCTTGAGTGCCCAACTGCTTAACCACGTGCGCAGCCTTCAAAATTCAAGAGCAACCAGCCTCTTCAGGGAAGTACGAAAGGACCTCATTAAAGTAGCTGCTTACTCAACTAATGCATTTTTCATGAGATTAAGAAGCGTGAGTACTAAGAGCGAATGTAAGAATCTGTTAACACCTATAGCATGATAAAATAACTATCATTAAGGGCGGGTCTCACTTACTAGAGTTGAAGTGTGAGTTACGTTAACTTGGAGTCACAGAAAAATAGGCATGCAAAACGCATTCATTTTTTCTGTAACTCTAAGTTAACTCGCACTCTGGGTGGTGAAACCCGCCCTAGGTAAGTGAACAGCAAAGTTTCCAGGTTGGGCACAACGTCCAACACCGCCTTACAGGCGTTGGAAACGTGATCGGCTCTCCTCTCAGTAGAAAAAGAATTAGTTCCATTTATAGCTGCGATGAGGGACGTTTGGATTCGAACCACAAGACCGCAGGCGCTGCCCGGCTTTAATTTATTCATCGTAGTTATCAAGTACCTATCACAAAACTGGGTTTTAGTTATAGAGATTTTTGACATAAAACTGGATATGTATATTATACAAAGAATAATAAGTACATTCAAAGTTAATATCAAATAATACCTCCAGATCACCACTACGGAGGTAATTTAAATCCTGATATTAACGGTTGCCGCTATACGAGATCAGTAACGATCCCTACCTACCAAGATACTATTTAGGTACACGAGGGTTTACCCCCCCCCCCCAACACACCACCGTATCTCGGCCACCCTGGTGGTCTCAGGTGTTGATTTTTCGTACACCCATTCTCGAGGGGCACCTCGACAGGATGTGTATACAATTTCAACCCTCGGGACCATCAGGTGCCGGAGTTATGGAAGTTCGAAAATCGCTATTTTTCAAGTTTTTCTGGTTGCCGTTCTTGCTGGTGTTCTAGATGTTCTCTGACAGGGCTACAGCCTCAGAGATATAACGGATCGAGCTGACATGTTGCACACACGTTTGCGGAAGTACCTTTGGTGCACTCCCCCCCCCCCCCCCCTTTGAAAAAAGTTAGGTAAATAGTAGGTACTGGGAATTTTTTTTTTAGATACTAGGGGAACTTGTATACTATACACCTCCCCCCCCCCCCCCCTGCTGTAAAAATTTACCCGCCAACAAAACCTCCTCAGCCGCAAAGTGGATATCAATCCTTTTTGCGTCTGAGGAGGTTTTGTTGGCGGGTACATATTACGCTATAAAAAGTGTCAAAGGATAAGAAAAGTAATGTAGAGTCAGTTTCTTTGGATAGCCTACGTAATCAGGAAAGAGTTCGGGATGTGAGAGCCCTCCGGCGTCGGTTCTTCGTAAACTCGGTCCAACTAATGAATGACCATCATTCAGCTAAAATAGGTTTATGGCGTGGAGAGGCTGTCTCTTATCTCAGAATGAGAAAAAACCTTCATGATTTATTAGAGTGAAAGATGGGTCTGAAGAATAATGATGGTCGGAGAGAGATCAATCAATTTCGAGTTTCGTTAAAACAACGCGTCACGGGGAGAGGGGGGGGAGTGAGAGAGGTAGAGAGAGGGAATACTACGGAAAAACCGGAGCCTTCGGGGGTTCATATCTTCATTATTGAGGCCCCTTTTAGCGAAATTTCGAGCTACTGCGATTGGTTCGAACTGTAGTACAAACAGAGTATCTCAATTTCGAATGCGCGGGAACATCTTGATAACGACCATCCCACATCTATATTGAAGGCCTCATTGAGTACCTAAGATCCTCCACCAACAAATAAAAGAACGTTAAAAAAAACACGCATTGAACGAGTTACGAAATGCAATTCCGGGTCGAATTAGAAAAATGCATCAAAACAGATAGCTGCTGAAATCCAACTTTCAAAAGGGACTAAAAAATATTATGCAAGCTTTGTAGCGCATTGGAAGCCGACTTTGTTTTTCCAAATGTTTCCGAATTTGAAGGTCCTCATACCTACTCACCTCCTGCGAAAATATCTGGTTTTACCCAAGGTCTGTAAGAAAGTAATCGGACTCCTACTGTTATGCTCCTGAAGTTTTTAAACGTTATCTGTTTAGATGTGCGCATATTGTGGAATATGAAATGTGATTTTTTGGTGTATGATGGAGGAAAAGGTGTTGAACTGGTGTTGGCTGGCAGGCGTGGGTGATGACCTTTCCAAGTTTTTTGGTACGAAGCTGCGATACATCGAAATTCCATGTGAATTGAAATACATTGATGGAGCCTTGAGGAAAGGGATCAGGGATGAAGGTTCGTCATCAGTATGGGCGGTCCAAGGGGTCTCTACCCTCCAGGGACCAAAGCTCCTCACCTTGTTTTTGAACCTCAAAGGAAAAAATACCTCTGACCAACCTGATACACATCTACCAAACGAATTCCCTCCCCTTCCCCTCACGCCCCACCCAACGCCACCATGATTATTAGACAACTGCCAGAGAAAGTAGGGCACCTTCTTCCACGGTGACATCAGAGGAACAGGTATTTTTTCCCCTTTTTTCCCTATGCGAAAGCAATTTTCTTGCGAAAGCAAGTGGAGGAAAATAAAAAGAAAGGAACGTTTAAACTGGATACTTTCTCTTCAAATTTATTGCTTACTGATGAAACTAAAAGGGGCCTATTCTTTATTCCGTAGGTAAGGGATGAAGTAAGTGATTCTAGCTGGGAATTCAGCATATTCTGCTCTAGAATAGCAGTGAAAACGCCTGCCAAGAGGGCGGACTGTATTGCTCAATATACTCGTGATTAGATATTCAAACGGAGCGCGAGGGATTAACGAAGAAATAAATTATAAACTGAGAGATCATATGTGTGCATGCGCGTTCTAACGTTACTCCAAACACAAGTAAATGTGTTATACATTCAAATATTTAATTAAACTAGCCCTAGAAAATGTAATCAGCTTCGGTCGAACAGAACAAGATATGTGGGCGTTACAAGGATTTAACGGTAGAACAAGGGCTGGAGATATTATTACTGAAATCCCTTCAAGAATTAATGAATTAATGCATCATGGGCCCGTCCTGCTTTATTAAACCAAAACTGACTCGACTAAAAAAATGAACCATTACAGTTCGATGAAATTTGCGGCCTGAGCATAACAAACTGTATTACCATCCCCTGGAAATCCAAAAGTAACTTATGCTGGAGAAAAAATGTCTTCTAAAAACTAAACTAAAATCATAGACATAATGAATTTATATATTATAATTGAAATACATTTTAGTAAGTTGAGCAATTTTTCAATTTTATCCCACCTCAACACACACAATCCCAAATTTTGTTGCAAATGCACGCCCAAAATCGAGTCAATTGCAAAAAGTACCAGAACAATCGGATAAAAATGGCATAAAAGCGGAAACCCTTGAGTCGACGGTAAATCTGAGCATACGCGGCATACGAATCCAATTGATGTGGGATGTGGATTGGAGCTCACCAGGGAATAAGAGGAAACGAGCTGGTAAACGCAGCTGACAAGAGAGACTAAAAGAACAGATCGAGATGGAAGCAATATTTCGCCACACTGAATTTCTATTAGAAGCCACAAGTCCACTGCCGTGGTACCCCCATTCCACTCCAATGTAAATATGTTAAGATTCAACCAATAAATAGCAAGGAGAAAGAAGAGCTGAGCAAAGCCTCGATGGAAGCCGGGAAGGGTTCCCCTCCTCCAACTCCCAATGACTCCCAACGGCTGTCAGCGGTTGTTGGTAGACGGGGGATGAGGTGGAGGCACTTTATAAGGCGCCTCACTCACCCAGCTCCTCATTCGACCAATCCGACTCCTACCTGCGACTTCTCTCTCCCTTACCTTGCGCCTCCACTCTCGAACCTTTCCCTCGCATACTCACTGTGGTGAAAACCGCAGGGTACAGGCACGTCCACGATCACTCGCTGTGATGAAAACCGCGGGGTGGTAGATATCCTCTAACACTCACTGTGGTGAAAACCGCGGGGTGGTAGCCATCCTAAAAGACTCCTAAGGGGCACATCCTCATATCTCCTGCGACCAAACCAAACCCTACCTCGCGCTCACAACACCACAGACCATAACATCCACTAAGTTAAAGAATGGCAAACGTACCATTCCCTGGTATACGTATGAACTTTCCAACAAATAAAAAGTTCGTAAAGATCATATCAAGTGTCGTGGTATCCTCCCAGAACCACAACTTTTCTATGTGAAATTAAGATCTCGCTAAATAAACCTAGAAGTGGGGACGGAAGTCGCAGGAGAGCTGAGGGACAACCTGGGGATCCCCACCTCCCCAGGGAGACGGCTCCCAAGCCTATAAAAACTCGCCTCCTTCGCCTTTCTAGCCATTCTACGCTCTCCTCTAGTCGCTGACTACTCTCTCTCTCCTAGCTCCTCATCTCTCTCCTTAACCTAAAAGATCCTGGGAATGGTGGTGTTCCGCCCATAACCAAACCAGGCAACGCTCCTAAAAGATTCCGAGCATGGTGGTGGTTCGCCCATAACCAGATCGGACACACACATCCAAAAAGATCCTGGGCATGGTGGTGGTCCGCCCATAACCAAACCGGGCACATCCTCCCTCACACCTCTCGTGGTGGATGTGCGCTCACAATACATCCATCACATCAAGATTGAGGAGCGGTCACTGCCTCACAAAAGCTCACCTCAACCGGATCAAAATCCTGCAAAATGATTATCCTTTGAGATTCCTGCCAGCAGGAAGAAGGCACCATGGAACATAGAATCCTGAGCTGCCAATCATTCGCCACATCACAGAGGACATTCTTCGAGAGGATCCACAAACGCATATACCACCCAATTAACGTGGACTATTTGATATCGTTGGAAAAAAGTATAATTTATGAAGAACTATATAAATTCATCACTTCCAACAACATGGAAGTTCTAAAAAGAAAACTAAAAGTTATCATTATTGTATACAAAAAGTTTGATATTATGTAACAATACATCGTATGGCACTTGATATCAGTTTTGGTTCGTCATATAAGGTACTAGTTGGCGCGATAAAAAGGTTGAGGCCAGACGATATCAATAATTTCTCGAAGTAATAACGGTGGAGAGCGAGCAGAGGCCGAAAAAAGAGCTGTGATTGCTGCCCGAGGAGAATATGAATGACCCACCCTCCCCCTTCCACCGCCATCGCTACCCAGTGCCCCACTGCAAGGTCGCCCACCAGACGACGTTCAGCTGTTTTCCTACATCTTCCCGTCTGGCAATTACTTCTATCCATTTCTTTCATGATTTATAGCGCTCCTTTGTTTCCCGAAACTGAAAAGGAACAGCATTTCATTTCTGTAGACATGCGAGAAAAGTTTGTAAGACTTGTAGTTCTATGACAAATCCTTGCTATATTTATTATAAGTGACAGCCTTCAATACTCTAAGAAACCCGATGAGTAGATTTCAGACATTTGACGCATCAAAAGATGATTTCCTCATAACTTAAGTTCTATTCATACTATTTAATAAATTGATAGAGGTTATGGTGGTTGGCTACCGGATGGTCCTGGAGCCCATCTAGAGATGGACCAGTGGTAAGTAACAGAGGTTGGGATATATATATCGGTAGCACACGAACCGCCCGTGTGCCAGTCTAAAAGGGTCAATTAAAAATAGTTCAATTCAAGAGATGGCTCAAACGAGTGAATTGTTGGTAGAAGATTGCCACATCGACCGGCCTGTCTGCTTCCACCTATGGATTGCGAAATCTCAATTGCAGCAGACTAAATTCAAATTTAACTTGACGAACTGCTAGTTGAAATTGATGATATTTTTTAAGATTGAGTGAAGTAAGATCAGTAAGATTAGATGATAACAGTTTTGGGGTGAGAAAAAAGTATGATGTATCAGAGGAAGTCATACTCGTCGCTCACACTGAAACGATGGAGTCGGACAGCTGCAAGTTTGTTGTTACTAGAATAATTCGAGTTGAATTGATTATGCAAGTACTATGTGCTTAGAATAAATGCACTGTCGAAAATGAGAACAGCGTGAAAATTTTAGGGCATATTGGAGTTAGCAGGCCGAGTAAAAGTATGTTGCATCTACGTCTACGCCTTTTCTGTAATTTAGGCTTTCGGAAGCATGAGCAAAGAACATTTGGAGGGCAATAAATTGATTAAATTAGTCACAGTTTTGTGGCTTAAAACGGTTGAAAAAAAAAAGTTGAAAATGTAGTAGAGTTTGAAGATAGGTAGTGGAAAACCCGCTCATTAGGTCATGCTGCATGACTGGAACTTTTTCATATTTACACTGAAATGCAACAATACCTAAATGAAGATTTTTTGTCTGAGCAAAACTGTATCAAAATTGATTCAATTTTGTTACGAATTTAAACTTTCAAGTTTTTTCTTCGCGTTATAACTTTGAACTTACTGTAAAAAGACTTACTGTCAGTTTTCTGCAAATGATCAGTTTGAGTTTTGTAGTCTACGGTCTACGTGTTGTAACTGTGGTGTACCGTTGTTACTTTGTACTTCGATGTTTGGCAGTAAAATTAGTACACTCAGAATGTAGACCTAAGTGAGTTCAGTTTGAATATAGAAACGTGTGATGCTGGAGGGGACTTATGACCGAACAATGTCCATCCCGAAGGATGGTACTCTCTGTTGTTTACAAGGTGAATAAGCAACGAATCTGTGAGGTTGGTTTCGGAAAATAACCAGAAAAAATCCAATCACTGCTGATGAATTTGAGGTTTTCACAGCCGGATCGAGGAACATAAATATCTCAGGTAACAAACAGTATCGGACAGGAGGGAAGTTACGTGTTAAAGGGTTTATATTGGACGAGGGCTGCACATGAGGAGAAGGTGAAAGAGGGGGCCGCCGAGAGGACCGTGTTTTTATGATTAGATACGAGAAGTACGCAGGTTTCATTATCTGCCAAGTGGATGTAACGCGGTAAAACGCCTCAGATGTGTAATGCAATGGAACGAGAAAAGCACTTGCGTTACCGGCAAGTGGGGAGCGCGAGTGAGAGAGGCGTAGATGGTGGATAGAAACCCCAGTCCTCTCGCCTTACACAAATAGCTGCGCAATTTGAAGTCTCCATCCTGAGGTAGACGAGCAAGTGGATAGCAGAAGGGGAGGGGTAATGGTAGGTTCCACCCAGCTGATAGTCAGCATCGGAAACAGTACAAGGGTTATGTGAACTGGGGGGCTTCGTCAGGGAGGGAAGGGAAATCGCACTTCTACCCAGTCAATACACCTCATATTAGCCCAAAGTGGAAATGCCCAATTATTGATTCGATTTCTATTGTGAAAGGTTCGTGCCGTCACCAATCGTTAGCCCAGGATTCAATCAGATGAGCTTTTGTGGGCGGCGACAATCCTCCGATCGGCTGCGGTCTTCATGCGGACCACATGAATTCGGGAATATACAATGAAGCAAGTGGTGCATTTTGAGATTTCTACGAATTCATGCTATATTCGTGCTGGGATTGGTGGCTGTATTGCCAGGTACATCAATATTGATGATTTTAATACTTATTCTATCTGGGGGAGTGAGCTAGTCAATAATGATATTAATAATGACTGATTACCGGAAGTGATTCCTGGATGTAAGGAAAGCAATACATTTTCAGTTTTTTAAATTGTTATCACTCCTCCCTCCCATACATTATCCCCCCACCCCCTCCACGACATGAACTTTACATGGCCACTTTACGAAGTTTGATGTACAATATGACCAAAAACTGAAACTCCAAAAAAAAACCTTGAAACTGAACGTAAATGGCATCTTCGTACGCAAGTTCCGTCATGCACACACTTCGTACATCATGCACACGTTCAACCAGGGTCCTTTTTTTAGGATTTGGTCTTAGAATGGTGGTGTTAGATGGAATTTTTTCCACTGGCATTATAGAATGGCATCCTTCCTCAAAATTCGAAAGCAATAGAGCTTATGAGGGGTGTCCCTAAAAAGGAACACATTAAATATCTCGAAAGAAAATCAGACTTTAAAGGCAGGCACTGCTTCAATGTAAAATCCATTTGATGATTTGGAACAGTGCAACATTTGCTGGATACCGAATACAAGTGAACAGGGCCATTAGCTGGGGTATTTACGAGTAGTTCCGTTGCTTGCTTCAATTGAGATTTTGTCCTTCCGGGAATAAAACTGCACTCCTTACACTGTTTCTCCGGAAAGGGAGGTAGGGCGACCAAGCGTTCGTTAGAATACCCAGTAAAAGTGAGTTATCACCACTATCGACTTCTCATCCCAACAACGCCATTGCAATGGACCGAAAATTCATAGTACAAGGCTGACGGACAATTAGGGCCGGGGTGTCCGAGTGGGCTATAGAGCGTCCGATCTTTATATCCCCGTGTGGGATAAAAGTTCGCGGCGTCTGTGGTTCTCGCCTCGGGTCGGCAACAATACATACTTGGAAAAGCCTGCATGCACTTACCCGGCCAGCGATTATCTGTTCATCTCTAATAATAATCATGCGAAACTACAGGGAATAAAGATCGAAATAACGTTATAGTGATAAACGTGAAATAACGTTCCATTGAGGTCAAATCCAGGATTAAAAATTAAAAATAAAATACAAATTTCCCGTTTTTTTTTCTCTCTTTTTTAAATCCATCCCTGGATTTAAACAATTTCCATATAAATATGTTTGTCATTCCAGACGATATCTGACCTGAAATTCGAAATTTCGCCAACATGTTCACATATCGCCAACTTGAATTTGAAATTCACGCCATAGGAAATTTCGCCAACAC
Organism: Leptopterna dolabrata; assembly: GCA_954871275.1. Taxonomy (NCBI): domain Eukaryota; kingdom Metazoa; phylum Arthropoda; class Insecta; order Hemiptera; family Miridae; genus Leptopterna; species Leptopterna dolabrata. Next base: position 139,962,753 of record OX940974.1, on the reverse strand, counting down.
TTCACCAACGTGAAGACTGTTAGAGGGTGTCGCCTCTCTGGCCCCATCATCCACCTCACCAAACCCTCCACATCCACACATAACCCTGCCACTTCACTGTGGCGCCCCAACTCTCCACCGTCACCACACTACACACAAACACCACACACTCATTGTACATATTGTGAATACTAAACTAATACTATTGTACATCTTAATTCTAATTTGTAAACAACTAAAATTGTAAATACTAACTTGTAAACTATACTAAATTGTAACTAAAATAACTAACATTGTAAATACTAACTTATAAACTATACTAAATTGTAAACGATACTACATGCTACTTAATACTAAATTGTACATCCTAAATAACTCTACCTCTGTACACGCTCTCGCTCCATTGTAATTACCCCACAATCATGTCTTAGCCCTTAAGCCTCATACATACTCTCATATTGTAAATATCAACTATGCCTTAGCCCTTAAGCCTCCTGCCCTCAGCTCCTTGTTTCTTTCAGGCCCTCAGCCTCCCTTGTAAATCTTCCCTAGTGTTGTGTTCTTCCCTTGTTATCTAGTTTTAAGCACCGAGCCCTCAGCCATCCCTGTTTGCCACCGGCCCTCAGCCATGTCATCCAGTGCCCTCAGCCTAGCTCCTCTCTTTCTTTGCTCAATCTGGGGGGACCTATGTCGTGGATCCTCCCAGAACCACAACCTTGTATTAGCAAATATTAGATCTCGCAAATAAGCAGCAGTGGGGACGAAAGGACAAATACCCGGCGCCTGCCTCTTTTTCCTCATTCTACGCTTCCTCTAGCCGCTGGCTACTCTCTCTCTTCCTAACCCTGCCTCTCTCTCCAATCCTCAAAAGATGCTGTGCATGGTGGTGGTCCGCCCATAACCAACAGCCAAACCTCCTAAAAGATCCCAGGAAAGGGTGGTGATTCGCTCATAACCCGCCTGGGCATATCCAAAAAGATCCGGGAGTTGGTGGTGGTCAGCCCATAACCTTACCCGGCAACATCCATCAAAAGATTCCGTGCATGGTGGTGGTACGCCCATAACCAACGGACACCTTCCAAAAAGATCCCAGGAAAGGGTGGTGACTGGTGATCCGCTCATAACCCGCCTGGGCATATCCTCACATCACCGTGATGAAATACGCCAATTTAAATTCATCACAGAGGTCAAATCCAGGATTAAAAATAAAAAATAAAATACAAATTTCCCGTTTTTTTTCTCTCTTTTTTAAATCCATCCCTGGATTTAAACAATTTCCATATAAATATGTTTGTCATTCCAGACGATATCTGACCTGAAATTCGAAATTTCGCCAACATGTTCACATATCAAACGAAAGAATGAGTTCGAAATAGGAACTCCCTTTCGCGCGCTGAATTTTATATCTAGATAACTATTACACTGTATCTAACGCAATAAATTATATTATAAGAATAAACCTTTCAATAATTCAACCGTTCAATGAATATACGGACATGTGATCAACACAGAAAGGTTTCCTGTGAGTATTCGACGAATGAGTGATATCCAGTGATTCAGGCAGCAAGTCGGTGAGCCTATAGGGGGGCCATCAGGGGTTGGTTTTGTGAAGGGCCCATTTCAGCCACCTCGATTATTCAGTGCTAACGTAAACTCAGACCGAAACAACCACTACAATCCCCAGGTGGTAATTACACTGGAACATGGAATTTACTGCTGTAATTGCGCCAATAATGATACCTCCATGAGATCCTTCTATTAAACTACTTCAGTCACATTTGATGGTGAACTTTATTGTAAGCAACTTATTTTCGATCACCTTGAAATTACGTATCGCCTCATGTAGATTCTTGATGAATGTTATGGACTTGACAGCGTATGAATTTTGTTGGAATGAAGTTTCGAACACGCTTTTATTATATTACGAGCCTACCTGCTTTATAATATATCTAGTTGGTTTTATTTTATATATAATAAGTAGAATAACAAATAGATCTAAAGGAAAGTGAAGGAACAAATTATGAGTCGCGCCTACTGCAAAATCGATTATAATCAGAAAAGAAACCAAATAGATGATAGAAAATGCAAGGGAAAAGTGTAACTGATGGTGAAAGGAACAAGAAGCAGGAAACATGTAAGACCCTTAAGTGAAAAGATTACACAAAATTATAGACACGCGAGTTGTTTGAAAGGAAAGCGTTGCAGTTAGAGAAACCAACTGTCGTGAACGCAGCTTGAAGGGTGGAGCAAGATGGTAGAGGGTGGAATCAGTGACAGGTTGACTCATCCTACAACACTTCCCCAAACAATATATTTAACCCCACGTCTCTCACTGTTGTTTACTTCACCAGTAAGCTCACGGCAGAAATGGGAACTTGAAGTGGTTGATATTCTTTTTTTTTTGTCGGCTAACCAGGATCGTTGTGGCCACGTTACCAAAAAAGAGTGAACATCAAGAGAAAATATAATCGGATTTATTGCAACGTTAGTTATTTCTACTAAAAACAAAATACACAGTTATATAGGTTCTGGAGTTGAAACCATCGTCGGTATTTAACTATAGATAGGTAACTATTTTTGTTATTATTATTTGTTACTGACGACAGTTTGATCATCGAATCGGTACCTATAACAGTATAATATTTTGTTTTCAGTGGAAATAAACAACGTTTCAGTAACTCCATTTTTACTAGAAATGGGTTTCCACGATTTCTTTCGAGCGGTTTAGTTCTAAATCATCAATGACCGTGTTTTGTTTATTTGTTTATTTTCAATAGCAAAGCCGGAAGCCCAGTTACAATAGATGATTATCGAATGGTGTATCTCAGTCTAAATACTCGAACGTATTAATGAAAACATCAATTCAGTAGAACAGAAAAATACTTATTGATTAAATTGAAACTTTATTAATAATTTGACTATTACTGAAGAAATCAAATGCCCTTAACATATTGCTTCCTCACTAGCGAAGGTTGGGAAGCCTTGGATACAGGATTGACAAAAAAAATGTATGCCCTCCAAAATGAAAATTTCCACTATCATTTTGCGTTTCAGACATCAAGGAACATTTTTGGTTCCGTGTCTGTCAGCCTCTGGTAATTCCTTGTAACGCCCATAAATTAATATCCGAAATAATGGTCGAAATGTGCTGATATTTGGAGGGTAGATGCGGGTCGGGACACAGATGGTCCCTTACAAAAATCATTAAAAAATACTGCAAATTTCGTCTGCGCATGCGCAAACGTGAAATACTTGAAACGCCCATAACTAACTCAAATATCGTTGAAATTAGTTCAAAGTTGGAGGGTCGATCAGGAATAATACTTTGATATTTCCATACGAATTTAATTGGAATCGTACTGTAACTTTCGCCTGCGCATGCAGGAACATGAAATGTTGACTATTTCCTTTTAACGCGGTTAACTACACGAAAAAGAGTCGTAGAGAGCTTAAATTCTGAGGGTATATACGGATTGGATCGCAGATAGTCCCTTATCAAAATTAATGAAATCCTACCTAACTTTCGCCTGCGCATGCGCAAACTTGGAATACTTGAAACGCCCATATCTACCGTAAATATTGTTGAAATGAGTTCTGTTGTGATCGGCTGCTCCTCCACAACTCATGTATTGCGCCAACATGAAGTACCTCAGAGTGGGGACCCCCCGACCCCCCGACCCCCCTCTGATCATGTCAGGGGAATATAAAAGAGCCAGGGGCCACTAAATATACAACCATTCTCAATCAATCTTCCGGCCTCGTCTGTTGCTTCCTACATCACTACAAGTTCAAACTTGGAGGGTCTATCAGGAATAGTACTTTGATAAGTTCCATATGAATTTCATTGAAATCGCACTGTAACTTTCGTCTACGCATGCGCGAACATGAAATGCTGAAAAATGTTGAAATGCTTGATCCTATTACGCATGTTAGGTAATTTATTACTACTACTATTCAATCATTTTGACGCATCATTTTTTTACCAACTGATTCTATAAGTCCATGTTAGAGTAAGTGAGGAAGTTATACTGCCCACCCAACTTGGCGGACGTTTTTATTTAATGTTATATACATGTAGATAAGCAGTATAATAGAACATTTAAAGCAGCGTATTTAGAGAATGCAGTAAATATAGATACATATTAATAATCCAATTAATCAGTTTAAAAAAATTCGCATAAATAATACCTAAGCAGTGTTCGTACCACATAAAGATTTTGGTATCTAACGGCAATAAGAGAATGTGGTAAAATATACATACATTGTGAAGATCATATCCAAGCCAAAAAATGGCACCAGTAGCAACGCAGATCATCGTGAAAACTATAGGTACCTGTGATGAATTTAAAATTCTCATCACGGTGGCGTGGAAGGTGAGTGAGTGAATTTAGGTAAAGGAGAGAGAAGGAGGAAAAGTCGCAGGCGGCTGTAGTCAACCGAACATCTACGACTTTTGGAGGAGAGAGAGGTGGTGTGGAAGGAAGGTGAGGGAAAGTCGCAGGCGGCTGTAGTCAACCGAACATCTACGACTTTGGAGGAGAGAGAGGTGGATGAGGGAATTTCACCTAGGCGGCTGTAGTCAACCGTTCATCTAGGTGAAGGAGAGGAAAGGAGAGGTCCCTTGTCTAGGCGGCTGTATTCAACCGATCATCTAGACAAGGAGGAGGAGAGAGGAGAGAGGAGGTGAAATTCCCAGGCGGCTGTATTCAACCGATCATCTGGGAGGTAAGGTAAGAGAGAGAAGAGAGAGCTGGTTAGAGGAAGTGTCGAATGAAGCTTGAGCGCCAGGATCCGGGGTTATATAGTACTTGGGGGCCTCTCCCTCCAGCTCCTTGCTGGGAGCTGGTAGTGGGGCCCCAGGTTGAGTAACCCTGGGTTCTGTCGCCTGTCCCCACTCATGTCTTTATTTACGGAGCTTTAGTTTGGCGTTTGGATATTGGTGAGAACTTAATATGATAGGAGTGTTCCCGGGAGGGACTCACGACAGAGGTCCCCCCAGTTTGAACCAATATTTGTGGAGCTGAAGGCGCAAGTTGACAGGAGCTGAGGGCTACGGCAAACAAAGGTGGTGCTGAAGGCGCAAGGTGACAGGAGCTGAGGGCTACGGCAAACAATCGGTGGTGCTGAAGGCGATCCTTAAAACTAGTAGTACATAAGGTAGAGCGTAAGATAGATAATAAGGAAGTATAACATAAGGGAGAACATAAGGCAGATGATAAGTAAGTAGAACATAGGTATAAGTAGATGATAAGTAAGTGGAACATAGGTATAAGTAAGTAGACAATATAAGGTAGTATACGTAGGATGAGGTGGGGAGGTATGTACAGTGCGGTGGTCAGGATCCCTAAACATTAGCGTTTAGGGAAGTGATCGGCAAGGGTGTGATGAGGAAGATGAATAATATATACAATGAGATGGGATATGTACAGAGGATGCATGAATATTTACAGTTGGCGTATGATTATTTACAGATGGCGGGTGAGGATGATTATTTACAGAAAATACAGTATGTACAGATATTTGTTTACATTGTGGTAGGCGGTTGCGAGGGTCCGCCGTTTCCTGGGTGTGGTGCGGCGAGTGTTTGTGTGTGTGTGTGTGTGTGTGTGTGTGTGTGTGTGGGGCAGTCGCCGGCGGCCGACGCGTTGATGTGGCCACGGAGGGGCCTCGAGTTCCGGTACAGTGCGAGTGGGTTGATGAAACACCAGCACTGTCCCGGAATCTCAAGGCCCCGCCGTGATTGCTCATAGCGGGGCGGGGGGCTTGGCTGCCGGGACGAGGGGGGCGTGGGGGCGCTCCCTCCGTCCGTTCCGTCGCCCGGGCCGTTTCGTCCCGGCGGAAACTATTGGGGATATCCCCGACGATGGAGGGGAGGGAGGGGGGTCGAAGATGGAAAATTGGGGGGGAATCAAAACGGGGGGCCTCGAAATCGGTGGTTGGGCGGGAGGCGTTGTATTTTGGGGTGGTATTGGGAGGTTTTGAACGGGGTTTTGAAGGTGGATGGTTGAAATTTGAATGGGGGGGGGCTGAAATTTGGACAGGGGGGGCTGAAATTTGGACAGGGGGGGCTGAAATTTGAACGGGAGGCGGGGGAGGCATGAGTTCCGCAAGGCGGAACTCGTGACGGATGGAATCCATCAGGGGGTCGGTTGGGGTGTAGGGGGGGTGTACCCCCGTGGCTTGTGCTACGCGAAATTCGCGTAGAATTCGCCACTGGGGGTACTTCCATCGTCGGGGCCGGGGAGGTAACCCGGAGATCCGTGGCGGAACAAAATAAAGCGGTGTGGTAGGCCCGGGCGAGGGGGGTAGGGGGGAAAGCGGGTCCGGGACAAAAACGTCCCGGAGAATCGCCGCCATTTCCGGATCCGAGTCGAAATCCGGAAACGACGGAGGTGACGGGTGTTGCGGGAAGAGCTGATGGTGCATCGTGAACGGACGGCGGGAGACTGATAGAGTTTGTGGGTTGGGTTAGCACAGGTGCGGGTTTACACCTGGCTAACGGGACTGTATGTGGTTTGCCGTCAATTAACAGGGTCGCGGTGGTGTGTGTTGTGCGGATGACTTGAAAGGGCCCGGCGTAAAGTGGTTGGAAAGTTTTATGGATGCCGGGCTCTTTCAGGTACATGTGTGTTGTGGTGAAAAATCGTTTGGGATAAGTGGTGTCGTTTGTCGGTGTTGTTGAGTGTAGTGGTTCCCTGTTAATTGACGGTGTGTGGTGTGGAGTGAAAATATCGGCCGGTAAACGTAGTGGGTCTTTAAATGCATTTTGCGCGGGGCTAGTTTGGTCTGATGGACGGGCGGATGTTCGAAGGCTGAGCAAAATGTAGGGGAGGGATTTAGTCCAGGAAGGGGAATTTGTTGAAGTAGAAATGGCCTGTTTCAGGACCGAGTGCCACCGCTCTATTTTCCCGTTGGATTGGGGATGGTACGGGGTGGTGTGGATCTTTTGTATCCCGAGGGAGCGTAGTAAATCGGAGAAGTGGGCCGATTCAAACTGCCTCCCTTGATCGACCGTGACTATTCGCGGACAACCGTAACGGCTGACCCATTGAGAGAGGAAAGCCGTTGCGACGGTGTCCGCGGTGATGGAGGAGAGGGGGATGCACTCCACCCAGTTGGTGGCACGATCGATCATCGTGAGGCAGTATTTCTTCCCCTCGGATGGGGGAAGGGGGCCCACTAAGTCCAAATGTACATGCTCCCACGGGAGGGAGTCGGGGATTGGTTGAGGAGGTACATGCGGGTGGGCCGAGACTTTGAAACGCTGGCACTTCTGGCACCCGAGAACCCAGTTACGAATATCTGTATTCATATGGGGCCAGAAGTACCGCGTCTTGATGAGGTCCCGGCTCGCCCGAATGCCGGGATGATGGAGGGAATGATAGTGGAGGAACAACTGCCTCCTCAACTCCGGTGGGACGTAAGGGCGCGGTGAGTCGGCCGTTACGTCACACCAGAGGTCGAGGGGAGGCAGTTGTTCCAACTTGGATGCGGAAATGAGGTTGGAGAGGGCAGGGTCGGAGGTGGGGTTTTGTTTGGATTTGATGGTTTGAGGAGAGGGGAATGGCAGCAACTCCGCCACCGGCGCCGGGGGAGGGGTGGGTCGGGATAGTGCGTCCGCCACGCAGTTGTCGGCCCCCGGCAGATATCGAATATCGGACGTGAACTGCCCGATAAACTCGAGCTGCCGGAGGCGACGCGGGGAGGCGGACTTACGATTTTGAAGGAGGGCGTGGGTCAGGGGCTTGTGGTCTGTAACGACAGAGAACTGCCTGCCCTCCACGAAGTCACGAAAGTGTTTTATGGCTTCGTGGATGGCGAGGAGTTCCCTGTCGAAAGTTGAATAGTTTTTCTGGGTGGGGGATAAGGTTTTGGAGAAGAAGCCAATGGGTTGGGGGGTGGCGCCGGTGTGCTGTTGGAGCACTGCCCCGATGGCCCAATCGGACGCATCGGTAGTGATGGAGAGGGGAGCGTGAGGGTCGGGGTGGGCCAATAGAGCGGCGTCTACTAGGTCCTGTTTACAAATTTTGAACGCGGCGGAAAGTTGGGGGGTCCAGGTGATGGGGCGGTTATCATTTTTCTTGGAGGGTTGGGGAATGGCGTGTATGAGTGGTTGTTGATGTTGGGCGGCGTGTTTTATGTGTCTACGGTAAAAATTTAACATACCCAGGAAGCGGCGGAGCTCGGTGACCGTGCGGGGTTCTGGGAAGTCAAGAATTGCGTGGACCTTGTCGGGGAGGGGTGTGATGCCGTCCGAGGATACTTGGTGGCCGAGGCAGCGGACGGAGGGTTGGCCGAGGACACATTTGTCCGTGTTGACCAGGAGACCTTCGGTGGAGAAGATGTTGAGGACTTGCTGTAGGTGGTTGAGGTGTTCTTCGGGGGTCTTGGAGGCGATCAGTATATCGTCGAGAAAACAAAATACGAAAGGCAGGCCTCGCAAGATACTATCCATATAGCGCTGCCAAGTTTGCGCGGCGTTCCGTAATCCGAAGCCCATCTTCACATATTCGAATAACCCGAACGGGGTAATTATAGCGGTTTTCGGGACGTCGGGGGGGTGGATGTTGATGTGGTGGAACGCTCGCGAAATATCAAGGGTGGAAAAGATAGTGGCGCCATGGAGATGTGACGAAAAGTCACGCAGGTGGGGAACATTATAGAGGTCTGGTGTAGTTTTTGAGTTGAGCCGACGGTAGTCCCCGCAGGGGCGGATATCCCCATTGGGCTTCTGTACGATGTGGAGTGGAGAAGCCCAAGGGGATTTTGAGGGGCGGATGATACCGTCGGCGATGAGTTTGTCGAAGTGTTGGCGGGTCTTCGACAACTGCAGGGGGTGTAGGCGGCGGGCTTTGGCGGTGATGGGTGGTCCTGTGGTCTCTATGTGGTGCTGGACAGTGGAGATGTGTGCAGAGGGGCGGCGCTGGGGACGGTAGTTGAGGAGGAGGCGTTCGAACTGTGTGGGGGGGTGGTTGATTGCGTGGATGAAGCCGGGTATGGGTTTTTTGGTGGCGGGGTCGATCAGGCGCGCGTTCCGGACGTCGACCTGGAGACCGAAATAGGCTAGAAAATCGGCCCCCAGGATCGCCTTCTCCACGTCCGCCACGGTAAACTCCCACTCGTACGCGAGCCCGCTCATGTGAACTGAGGAGCGGTACGTCCCGTACGAGGGGATGGTGGTACCGTTGGCGGCGTAGAGAAGCTGCCGGTAGCAGCGCGCCTGACGACGGAGGACGTTGTTAGGGAAGATGGACAGCGCCGCCCCCGTGTCCACCAGGAAAGGGACATTAGTTTTCCCGCAGCGCAGGAAAAGTCGCTGGTGGGTCGGGAGGGCGTTCTGTTTGATGGTGGAGGTAGGGATGTGTGACGGTGGTGGTAAGTCCTCCGCGAAAGAGACGCGGGGTGGGTTGTTGGGAGGTTTGGCCGGTTTGGGAGGGGTAGGTTTCGGTTTCTTCCCGGGTTGGGTGGTGGCTGGAGGGGGTTGTGCCCTGGAGGCGGGCGGGGAGGTTACGTTCCGTGGTGGGGGAACGGGTGCGGCGGCGTGAGTGGCGGCCGGGAGGGTGTCTGCCCTGTTGGCGGGCGGGGGGGTGACGTTTCGTGGTGGGGAAGCGGATGCGGCGGCGTGAGTGGCGGCCGGAGTGTTGGTTGCCCTGGTGGCGGGCGTGGAGGGGTTGTTTCGTTTGTGGTGGGGTGGGTTTTTCGGCGGCGCTGCAGGCGCGGCCGGAAGGTTGGCAGCCGTGGCGGCGGCGTAGGAGGGGTAGCGAGGGTTGGTGGTGGTGGTTGTGTGAATGTGGGCGGGGGGGGTATGTGCATGGTCCCCCCCGTGTTGGCGAGGAGGGGGGCCCGCCGGATTTACCGGCGGGCGGCTGCGTTTCCCTGCTTAGGGGCGAAGGAGCAGGGGGGTTGGCACTTGCGGGCCTCCCCACCGAAGTTTACATGATAAAAACAACGGTGGGGGGGGTCCGCAGGGAGGTAGTTGGTTGTGGTGGGGCGGGCCGGTGTGGATGCTGCTGGGGACCGTCCTCTGCGTTGGCGGGGAGGGGATGCGTTGCGGCGCTCGGGTGAGCGCCGGCTGCGGCGGTCGGCGGACGAGTCGCGTCGGCGATCCGCCGACGGGGCTCGACGTTCGTTGAGGGAGGGTGCGCGGCCGCGGTCCCGGGATTGTGTGCGGTCCCGGAACGGCGGGGGGTGGCGCGGTGTGCGCACCTCACCGACGGTGGCCGCAGCGGCCAAGTCGTGTAGAGTGTCTGCGAGCCGTAGGAGGGGTTCGTCGGGGCCGTCGAGATGGCTGGCTAGGGCCATCTGGACGGGGTGGGGAAGGGCACGTAACCAGAACGTGCGGGCGATGTCGGCGGTCATAATACCCTGCAGCTGGTGTCGCAGCCGTCGGTAGAGGTGGGAGGGCTTCTGGTCGCCGAGGTGTTGAGGTTGGGAGAGGGCGGCGACTCGGGCGATCTTCGACGGCTGGTAGGTGCAGATGAGGCGGCTGCGGAGGTCATCGTACGCAGCGGCGGCGTCGGGGGAGATGTCAGAGGTCTGCAGCAGGATCTCGTAGGGTAGTAACGAGATTATTCGGGAATACCGAGTTTTCTGGCTGCGGATGTTGGCGGCCGAAAACGCAGCGTCAACTTGAAAAAACCAGAGCGCCGGGTCGTGCGTGTAGAAGGGGGGCAGCGATAGAGGGAACGCAGCGGACGCCGTCATGACGTTGGCGGCGGCTGCGGCTGTAGCGGCGGCGGCGGCGGCGGCGGCGTCTGATGACGCAGAGGTGGGCGGGGAGAGCGTGGAGAAAGGGTTGTCGGCCGATGCGTCGGATGTCGCAGCGGCGGGCGGCTGCAGTGTGGCTGGTCGCAGGAGCGGCGGCGTCGGGGAGTTCGGGTCCATTTCTGTAATTAAAATTCAAAAATTTGGCGTGGTTTTGAATTTTGAAATTTGCAATATCGGCGGGAGCGGTGGTTGAGTTGAGGGTTGGAGTTGAATGTTGAGAGTTGATCTCCGTGCGGTTGAGGGTGGGCCAAAATTGCAAAATTTACTGAACTTTGTGAATTTTAAATTGATTTAAAATGCGGGACACCGAACTGTTTGACTGGGGCGACACATGGGGTGGGAAGGTGGGAAGGAAGAAGGTTGGGTGAACGTCGGGTTCACCACTGTGATGAATTTAAAATTCTCATCACGGTGGCGTGGAAGGTGAGTGAGTGAATTTAGGTAAAGGAGAGAGAAGGAGGAAAAGTCGCAGGCGGCTGTAGTCAACCGAACATCTACGACTTTTGGAGGAGAGAGAGGTGGTGTGGAAGGAAGGTGAGGGAAAGTCGCAGGCGGCTGTAGTCAACCGAACATCTACGACTTTGGAGGAGAGAGAGGTGGATGAGGGAATTTCACCTAGGCGGCTGTAGTCAACCGTTCATCTAGGTGAAGGAGAGGAAAGGAGAGGTCCCTTGTCTAGGCGGCTGTATTCAACCGATCATCTAGACAAGGAGGAGGAGAGAGGAGAGAGGAGGTGAAATTCCCAGGCGGCTGTATTCAACCGATCATCTGGGAGGTAAGGTAAGAGAGAGAAGAGAGAGCTGGTTAGAGGAAGTGTCGAATGAAGCTTGAGCGCCAGGATCCGGGGTTATATAGTACTTGGGGGCCTCTCCCTCCAGCTCCTTGCTGGGAGCTGGTAGTGGGGCCCCAGGTTGAGTAACCCTGGGTTCTGTCGCCTGTCCCCACTCATGTCTTTATTTACGGAGCTTTAGTTTGGCGTTTGGATATTGGTGAGAACTTAATATGATAGGAGTGTTCCCGGGAGGGACTCACGACAGTACCTATCAAGGAGACTTTGGTTTTGGGAAACGTTACATGAGAACAACGTAAGATATTACAATCAACATTGCTCACAATGTGAACAATGATTTTATGTATAGCCGTACTCGTAATTTGTACAGATTCAAGTTTGAATGGTAATTTTCGAGAAAAAAAATCAAAAATTATAAGTTTTCTGAAAATTTAAAGAAATGCCTGGCACATTTTATGAAGGACCAGTTGTGAACAGCTGGCAAAGGCGTAGGTAGGTACCAGCCTCGAGTGCTGTCAGTCGATAAAGGAAAAAATCCCTGAGGGTCATCCGTCTCCGCCTGTCTTCTGATTTCCTTTTCGGAATCCACTTTCTGGCCGGTGGCCGTCAGCTGGAAAAGGAAACCCTCGGATCCGACTTATCGAATTTGTTAGCTGTGTGATTGATGATACGATTAACATCGAATGGAATAGCCGCTCCTTCTGTCTTACTGCGTCGCCTTCGCGGCTCCACATTCAGGAAATTCAGTAATACGATGACGGAGTTTGACTGAAAGTCGGTTCGTTGACAAGGTGGTTAAAAAAGTGACGAGTACGGGAGAAAGAGGTGATAATGGACAGATGAGGATAATGGAGAAGGTACCTACTCGAGGTAATTCAGAGAGGTAGGAAGAACTGCGTCTAATACTTCAAAAAGAATATAAATAGGGAAGGAAAAGGACAATAGGGAAGACACAACGCCCACGCCGTCCACAAAAAAGTGGTAGTACAAAAATATCGACGATGATGGTACCATTTTGAGGCCCTGTAATGATGTCCACCGATGCCAACGCTGAATACGTGGACAGTTGGCTCGGAAATATAGGTAACCCCAGTCAGTCGTTCAAACTTTATTAAGAGAAATGTTCTACGTTTCTGAGTCCCCTCCCCACTACGATCCCGACGAAAAAGTTGATGATCTGCGATTCAACTTGCGCAGATTGGTTCCGAAAATGAAATTTAAACAATTCTGTCCATCCAACGTTCACGACACTACTTTCCTTAGTTACCGTGAACCAAAAATTTGGTTTGTAGGTCCCAGTTGGTACTCAAAAATCTTGGTACTCAAAAGCTCGGCGTTACTGTGGTGAAAAATAGGGGTTACAATGTTCAAAAGGCCGTAACTCGAAAAATTCTTAACAACAGAAGGGTAAGGTGTGTATGAATTTGTAAAATTCACAAGTAAGGCTTAGATGTTTGAAGACGCTTCGTCAACATGAGTGTGAACATGGCCGGCCATGTTCTCTGAAGCTGGCCATGGTGTGAATCATACGGTGTACACAACTCCAGCTCTGATCTAGGGATGCGGAAGCGTCCCGCCCGCCAAGAAAACCGAAAAACTCAAAAGCGACCGCAAGAACACTTTACATGACAGATAAAGTGAAGCACCAACCATGCTACTTTGGCGAGCCAAATGTATCTCAATCTTTTTTGCGGCTGAGAATGTTCTTGGCAGGCAGATTTTGCGGCTTTTTGGCGGGTTATTTTGGATTTTGATGATAGGTACTTTTATACCAATTTGTTGATAGGTTCAAGTTTGCCATCCGAATTCGGTAACAATTTTGGAATATGTCGAAGGTCCTACTTAGGTTCAGCGACCATCATAATTTCAAAAACCGACTGGGTATTTCTTGGGAGAAGCATGGTGGTAGGTATCCATCCCCCAAAAAACAGTGATCTACACAGAAGGGTATTTATACAGGACAATAATAAATCGTTGTGTAACAATTTGCAGCGTTTCTCATTATATGTGGCAAACTTCAATTTTTACGGGGGGGGGGGGGGGGATGTTGTGGAGGAGAGAAAATAATGGATAGTTGTAGGTAGCAGCTACAAGTTTTGCAACCCATTTTCGTAAGTAAAGTAGAAAACCTTTCCAGGTTTGGGCTTTTCGTCCATTGGCTGCCATCCTTTATCCTACCTGTATAATTTCAGAGTATCAGAGTTGGTTCAAATCATTTCGCTCAAGGACACCCAATGCATCACCACTCTGGGCAGGAACGAGAACCCGCTGTATGGGCGACCAAGTGAACGAGTGCTAACCAACTCGACTCAACCTACTGTTGCTGCCACACGGTATTTATTATCTCTGAGGAATCTCTCTGACGTGCTTGAATAATCCATACAAATCCTTTGCGCTCGTCTGTGCCATAATAATTTGTTCTTTCTGTTCTATAAAGCTTCCCCGGAGCGAGAATGGCCTCCCTAATCCAACACTGCCAACTCCACTTGTTTACGTATCACTTATCACATAGGTTTACGACAGCTCCTCCGCCCTCCTTATCGCTTTAGTTGTCCCCATGATTTCTTCGGTGATCATATATGTCTTCCAATACATAATATTGCAACAAGGTTCTAAACTAGTAGCGTGTGACTATTTTAAGTATTACAAAAGTTATTATGTTTTTACGTTGGATGTAGAGAAGTGGAGGTGCATGGACAAAAACTGTACGGCAAACATCTATATACATAGGTATCGCTACACTCGATCTCCAAAAAGGGTCAAATTTGAGTTTTTAGGGGTCAAAAATCGACAAAATGGGCTAAAATCGCGAACAATTTACATAAAATCACCGAAAGTGGTATGGAAGGGTGAGTAAAGACAGAAAAATACCACTTCAGTTGTTTTTAATAAAGAATGGGGTGGAATTTGGATTGCTGGGGGTCAAAAATTGGTATTAAGGGCTAATATCAATATTAATTCACCTGAAGTTGTGTGGGATGGTGATTCACGACCGAGGGACTATTTCGATGAAAAATATTTTTACACAAAAAAAAAGGTGGGTCAAATTTGTCTTTGTAAGGGTCAACAATAGGTAAAAATGCCTAGAATCACGAAAAAATTATATAAATTTTACGAAAAGTGGTACGGTTTCTCGCTATATCATCTTTTTACACAACAGAACGAATATTTCTTTGAAAAGTCGCTCATATGGCAATGCAGCAGGACTGGAAGTTTACTATATTCGGTATGTTTTGTTTGGTTGTGTTTGGTTTGGTTGTTGACTGTATATTAAATGTTCTGTACTTTCTCTTTTCACTGTCTTTTCTATTTTCCGGGGGGGGGGGGGGGGGGGGAAGACGCATATCGGGGGAGTTGCAATATATAGCAAAGGGCTGGGGGAGCTCTGCAAATGAAATCGGGGGGCCCGCAACACCCCAAAACAATTAGCTAAGAAGACTGGGTTCCAAACAGCATCTCGAAAGCATTCGCGTCGTTTAAAAACTACCACATGAACGGAATGCAATGTTCCAGTTGACTGAACCGAAGTTGTTTGTAATGTCAATGCGGGCTCCAGGCTTAAGCCTGCACAGCAGATGACCGATAGAAAATGAGAACGCTGTGTCGCCATTTGCATTCGATCGACGAAACTGGCCGATAAAACTCCGCATGCTCAAAAACTGTCGACGACCGTCGCGACTACAAATGGCGGCACAGCGCTCTCATTTCCTACTGGACATCATCTGTGAAGGTTTAGCTTCATGTAGCTTCATGATGAATGGACTTTTTACAATTAAGACCCTGTTTGATGCCACAGACAGGGATTGATAAAAGCTCATGTATAGCAAACTACGACTGGCTGGATAAATTTCGCTAAACGGATGGTTAAATTACATTGCGGAACATTTGGAGTGGTGGTATGGTTATGGAATGACTTTCAGGAGTATTTTTACAACGAATGGTGGTTTTTTCGAATTAAGTCGTATAATAATGAATAAACAACTGGCTGGCTCTTGACGGGCTATTCGTTTATGCACGAATCGCTTTCGGTCTCTGATTGAGCAGATGCAGGCCTCGGGGATTCCTCATTTCAACACATCTTCTGGGTTGTGAGCCGAAACTTATGCAGTTCAAAATGGAAATTTGTGAGTGATCGCCATCCCTTGCCTTAGAGAAGTCACTCCAATCATATCTAACGAGGGCTCGGCTATTTGAAATGGAAATGTCCTTCTATTTGACATCAGTTGACGTACGTGAAGGAGCCTCGTCCGTCCGCCTAATGTATTTCCTTACACGCCTGTGATGCTGGTGATAGAATCTATTGAAGGGAAGGTGGGGGGGTGGAGGGGGGGGGGGGGGGGGGGGGTAGCCTACTGAACCCTAAACGAGTTCGATCAACAAGTAGACAAAATCGAACGACTTCACTACCGCAAGGAACTTATGGCTAAAAAATATCATGTAATTGTCGAAGCTTCTTCCAAGGATGTGCTGTTCCTTGGTTCAACGTTTCATTTTATAACGGACAAACTGCACTTACGTATTTGTTCAGGTTAATAGTGATTGTCGTTCAGTGATAACTATGAAACGAGTATTTATTCATACAATTTGCATTCTGAAGAATATAATTTGGATAATTTTTATTACTGCCCTCAACTTTCATTGCTAGATTACTCCGCTAGACAGATGAGTTTTTAAAACATTTAACGTGGCACGTGGTTTTGTTGTGGTCTTTTCTCAGAGACCGAAGATGGCGGAGGATGATTCCACGGCATACTATTCTAACAAAATCTTTTTTTTCAAAAACTGGAGGGCAGAAATAAAGCTTTCCACTTGCAAAAACTTTAGCACTGTCCCTATTGTATTTTTTAGGTGATTAAACTAAAATCCACACAAAGATCTCAAAAAAAAACTGAATTGGTGGGGACGCAATGGAATTTCAAATACTGGCAAACGGTGATTCATGGAAGAAGGGAAATTTTGTGATGAGGGACCAAGAGATGAATAATATACACTATACCAAAGTTGGTGTTTTGAACAATATATCAGGATAATATAATATCACGAGTAATAAAGTGAACATTTTGTAACATCCCCCCCCCCCCCCTCTCGCACCATCAATCGTTAAGTGGGGTACTAACACTTCTCTAACCACAGTACTAAAGACATTAACCGGAGCAGTTGCAAGCAGTGCAACTATTTTTTTCAAAATTGGGGACCCCTATTTCACTGAAAACAAGGAAAATTAAACCAAAGCTTGTTAGAAAACGTTGTTGGCCACATCAAATGTCTAACAACGTTATTTCCGCGACGCAATTGAAAATGGGAGGCAGTAAGCACTTATCGCTACCCATTAGTTAACTTGAGTGAATTGAAAAATAGGTTTAACTATACGCTTTTTGAAATAAACAACATTATGTATGCAGCAAGAGGTGTGATGATGAAAGACGACGGAGTGTAGCGGTCAATTAATCTAAAATTAACGTTCGTAGCAATAGGCGTTTTGCGTACAAGACTACCTACAACACTGGGTTAAATATGCCCCCAATTAACCTCAATACTGCGAGTTACTCAAGTGATAAAACCGAAACCGGCTCATTTGGTGGAGTGGAAAGGATTAGCGAGTGGGGAGATGGAACGACAAGGCAAATAGCATTTTGCGTTAACCGACCTTCCTTCTTCGGCCGTTTAAAAAAAGACAGTAATTAATGGGAGCTTTAAAATAACATGAGAAGTAACTAAAGAGCTGGAGCAAGCCTCCCGGTTGAAAACCTACTTCACTGTCAGGACTTCCACAAAACGTCCCACATGATATTTTAATTTTAATTGAGTGGTTTGTTTTTTCTGATGTTTGCTGAGCGGTTCAGAACGTAGGTACTATTTTCATATTGAAAAATCATTTACTGACTAAACAAATATAAACGCAAACGCAACAGTTTTTCGACTTCTACTGATGACCAGAATGATACATTTTCATCATTATAAGATAAGATACTAGGTAGATGAACCGTGCAATCGCCTTTGACGGTGATCAGCTGACTTATATCAATACCATGAGAAACAATCCGACATTTCCTCACGTTCAGAACAACATCCCATTGCATCATCAACCTCCTGCCGACATTTTGATCATGTATTTGTAGGAATTCACCTGTCTATTAGGAGCCTGCCTATCTACGTGCTTCAAATTATGTTGTAATACGCTGCGAGACATTTTCAACGTTTACAAACAGAACAAGTTTTTATTAAATACAAGGAGTAAATTACATATCCAGGTACTTATTTGAGGGTATCAATACTTCCGTCAATTTATACAATAAGAACTCCTCAACTTTAATTGTGGGTGTTCTGCAAGCCAAAACTCAAAGTATGATCATATCCCTAAGTTTCATTCGTATTACGGATTTCATCAGCATTTTTCACCTGACATTTTGGACTAAAAGTCGTATGTAACAACGCGGGAAACATCTACGTTTCATCTCCTTTCCAACGGTATAACAATTTTGCGTCCACTCTACCGAAGGTGGCGATGTCGGGAAAAAACGTGATTCCTCGAAAATCAATATTTCCACGCTTACTTTGCGTTTCAGACATTAAGGAATAAATATGATTCCAATTCGGTCTGTATGAAGGTACTCGATTCTTGGTAACCACCTATCTCATCAAAAGAACAATGAATCCAAACGAGCTGAAATTTTCAGGGTATGAGTGGGTTGATCTACAGATGGTCTTATCTGAATTTCCTTATAACGTGACCGTTACTTTCGTCTGCGCATGCGTAAACCAGAAATGCCTGACACTCCTGTTCTATACGACCGATTTTGATCCACCTGTGAATTTGATTTCTACCATAATGATAGTAACCTCTGCGCATGCGCGAACAACGAAAACCTTGTCTCCGGTTCCATTTAGTCAATCACGCTGACAATTTCAATGACCATGCAAGCTGGGTCCCTGATGGTCTCCGGTAAATTTCATCACAGATGGAATGATAGCAGCACCTGCGCGGGCGCTAACAACGAAACACTTACATCCCTGGTTCCTTCCAACGGGTGTAGGAGACAATATCATTGTAGGTATGATGGTCCCCAACGGATTCTTCAGTGATTAGGGGAATAAATAATAGCAGAATCCCTGGTTATGGTCGACAGATTTTGAGCGTGTTGAGAAGCCACTCGATTGGAGGTTTTGGCAGAATCCTTTCTGTATATACGATTGGTGTAGGTAGCTACGCAGTAGCAGACTTTATAACTTATTTTAAAACGTTCAGCTCGGATATAACTCGTCCGACTTCACCCGTATTTTATAGATTATCAAGGAGTGATTTTTTAATGGGCAGAATAAAAAAATATCTATAAGCAAGAGAACTTTGTATGAGCGTAATGAGATTTGATCATTGCATTCTTGAATATCATCCGGGACTTCCTGTACATATTCAAAAGCAGACTGACTACCTTATCCAATCTTCTTCGATGGATTCCTTAATACGAATCCTTTAGATTACATTAAGCCCAATCTGAGAGCATGTGATATAACAGGGCGGCTCAGGGTAACGCTTCTGAACACGCGTTACACCGCTCAACCTGAAAGTTCAACGTATGAAACCGTCAGCAGAGCCTTCCTTCAAGTTTGTTACTTATTGGGTTCATTTCAAACTTTAATGGAAACTCAGCGCCTAATACCGCACCGCTCAAATTAATCGATTGGAGTTTAAGATAAACCCCCCCGCCCCTCCCCCACTGCTCATAAGTCCATGCATAATGCAAACGGTTTAAATCAAAGGATGCTAACTTGCTCCAATTTGCGCCTCCTAAAATGTTCGGAAGGTGATGGATTGAGGCGCTCAACGTCTCCATTGTTGTAACATCTAGCGGGGCGTATGAAAAACCGCGTTCCAAAACATTACCGAGACATTTTTCTTCCTATATTTCATGACACACAATCAATTTCAGCCGGTTTTTGAAGGCCGGTAATGTAGTTTGATGCAACCCGTAACCATTTGATCGATACCTAACATACCGTTGGCGGCAGAATGTCAGGTCACGTTGAAACAAATCCTACACTCAGAATCCTGTATCCACCAAGATGAATGGATCATAATTTAATCAAGCGTAGGTACATACCTTACTTTGGTTCGAATAAAACTTTTTTGATGATAAATCATAATTATATAACCGGTTGTTGAATAATAAAAAAAAAAAAAATAAGAATTATGAGTATTTTGATTAATAAATCATATCAACCAATTAATGAGTAATGACAGGAAATGAATATGAATTGTTGAGCGATGATGTTGTTCTTTGGGGAGAATGCAGTCATATTACAAAGTCTGAAGTATGATTCAGCTCGTAGGTGTTTGATAAATCTTCCGACGGTACCCTCTACTTGGGAAACACCTTGTACCCTCTACTTGGGAAAATGGATAGAATATAATATATGTGGGAACCAAAACTGAATTTATTACAAGGAGGGCCATTGAAATGTAATAAACATTGCAAATGGAGTACCGCAATCTATTTACATCCATCTGCGCTCCCGCTCACTCTGAGAAGTCATACGTATACCCATCTACGTAACTTGGGGGGGATGATCTAATATAAATTCTTTTAAGGCTGTAGGTATTACTTTCCCCAAGAAAAAATAAATAAGTAAATCGGACAATTATTCAATGTTACAACGCAAATGTCGACATCCACTATGTAGTTAACCACAAGACCTAACTATGCCGATAGCATAACCAACCATGAAACTCGGATGAAAGTTGCCGAGTAGCGACAACTGTGTTCACAGTTCTTCAAAACCACTGAAAGATAACAATCCGTTCTCAAAACTGGACTCGGGAAAAAAGTTGGTCCGTCAGACAGTAATTGTTCAACTTTTATCTTTTTTTATTAGGCGTTAAAATGGCCAAAAACGGGTTTATCCGTAGAAATCTTTTCTCTAGGCTCATCACCTCTAAAAATTGGAAACACTGAAGCACTTCCTATCTAAGAGCGTAGGATTTTCTAGGAAGAGCCCTGCAGATGATGATACACATCGCATATCGACTTCACACATAAAAGAAAAACTGAGACGGAGGATTATTCGAATGTGAGAACACTCGACAACCCCATTAGCCGTATTTCGACGAAGCCGAAGAAAGAGACAACAAAAGCTATCCCTTCACAATTTTCCACAATTAATAGAGATTTCATTACGAGAAAATCCGCATTTCAACTATCAAAATCGGCACCTGCCAACTGACACGCTCTAACCAATTATTTATTGGCCTCTGATTCCCTGGATGACAAGTCAATCTCTGTCCATACTCCACTCCTGCTCACTCGCTCATTCAGTGACCACTCACTGCCTACCACATTCGTGTACAAACCCCACCTGTCTGTTGCCTATATGGGTTCTATCCAAATGTTGCGGTCATTTTTGAGCCCAGTCAGCATACAGCATAATTTCTGTGAGACCAATTTTCGGGAGACCGACATAAAATACTTTATTTTCGTGGGAAATTCTCCCATAAATAAAAAACGTCTGCCAATTCGAGTAGGCAGTATAGCTTCCTTACCTCAATCACATGAACGTATAAGAATAGTTGGATAGTTTCGTTTTAATACGAGATGATCTGCGATCCAACCCGCGTTTACCCTCAAAATTTCAGCTCTCTACGACTATTTTTCGCGTTGTTAGAAGCGTTACAAAGAAATTGTCAACACTTCATGTTAGCGCGTGCGCAGACGAAAGTTACGGTACGATTCCAATGAAATTCATATATATTTATCGAAGTATTATTCCTGATCCATCCTCTAAATCTAAACTCATTTCAACGATATTTACGGTAGTTATGGGCGTCTCAAGTTTATCACGTTTGCGCATGCGCAGACAAAACGATTTCCATGATTTTTAAGCAGGATCATCTGCGATTCAACCCGCGTGTACCATCAAATTTCAGCTATGTACGACTATTTTTCGCATAGTTAAGCTTTAAAAGGAAATGATCAATATTTCATGTTCGCGCATGCACAGACGAAAGTTACATTAAGATTCCAATGAAATTCATATGAAACGATCAAAGTATTACTCCCGATCGACCCTCCAAGTTTGAACTCATTTCAACGATATTTTGGGTAGTTATGGGAGATCCAAGTATTTCACGTTTGCGCATGCGTAGACGAAAGTTACGGTACTTTTCAATGATTTCAGTAAGGGACCATCTGTGACCCAACTCGCACCTACACTCCAAACCACCCATTATTTCGGGTAGTTATGGGCGTTACAAGGAATTACCACAGACAGACAGGTAGACAAATAGAGACGGAACCAAAAATGTTCCCTGATGTCTGAAATGCAAAATGATAGTGGAAATTTTCATTTTGGAGGATGTCGTGAGTCCCTCCCGGGAACACTCCACCAGTAACTTTAAGCTCTCACCAATATCCTTATGTAAAACTTACTTTCCGTCAATAAACAACTGAGTGGGGAGACAGGCCACAGAACCCAGGGAACACAACCTGGAGCCCCACTACCAACTCCCCACAGGGAGTTGGAGGGAGAGGCCTCCAGTTCCTATATAACCCTGGATCCTGGGGCTTTAGCCTCATTCGACACTTCCTCTAACTAGCTCTCTCTTCTCTCCTCTACCTTGCTCTCCCTCTCAGATGATCAGTGGATTACCGCCGCCTGAGAATACCTTCTCCCTCTTGTCTAGATGATCGGTGGACTACCGCCGCCTAGACAAGCACCTTCTCACCTAGATGATCGGTGGATTACCGCCGCCTGGGTAAATTCCTTCACTCACCTCCATCTCCTCCCAAAAGTCGTAGATGATCGGTGGACTACCGCCGCCTGCGTCTTTTTCCTTCACGCCACCGTGATGAACCAAATTCCAAATTCATCACAGAGGACATACATTTTTTACTCAATCACGAATCCAAGGCTTCCTTACCTATGAGGAAGCAAAACATTAGGAATAAGAAAGTACAAACGGAAAACATTCAGGATACAACCCTTTCGCCAAGAGAGCTTACCTTGGTAAGCTCTCTAAGTTTTAGCTCAAGCTTAAGCTGTCTGGCTAGAATTTTTTCTCAAAGCTACCGCTAACGGGCTTTTCTGAGCAAAAATTAAACACAAATGACATTACCATGCGTTAATTCTGTGTCATTTAGGTCCCTTAAATCCTCTCGAATGTGGGAATTATTGACACATTCTTACCTCAGTTACACGGTATTTCACCGTAACTAAGGATAGTGTCAGGTACAGAAATAGTTTCAGGTGTAGAAATTGTACACGAATAAGTTCATTAATTTAGTGAAAACTTGGGTTTCCAACGTGCATAATTCAATTTTCCCAGGAAACTGCATTATTTGTCAAATGGCGCTGATCCGATCTATTGGTCTAAACACCGCTGGAAATTTCATGGGACGTACATATGCATTATTCAAAAATATGTTTGAAGCCGCCCGATATGAAGGGGAAATTTCTTAACAATTCATGTTCCGCACTGCTTCTACTGGAGATACTTCTGGAGAAAAGGACGCTGGGAAGGTCGCTGGGGCTCTGGGAAGTGGTAGGCGATGGGAAAGGGATGCTGACCTCAGCCAAAACGGACAGACCCGCCACCCGCTGCCACCACAGCGCCGCACATTGCTCTCCCCCTCCCACCGAACAACGCGTCTTCTCAGTTCTTGGGTCTTTAGAGGCTGACCTCCGACATGTAAATACACTTAGGTGACATGGGCGCCGCGCAAATTATCAGATGTCACTAAACCAAATTACCTACCGCACACAACGGCGAACCTTCCTCCAACAAGACGACAGAAAACCTCGTTCATTTTATAACTAACTTTTACCAACCACTAGGTACACTGGCCGAACTCCAGTGCGTTGCGTGGGACTGTTACACGGGCTCTTACATGAACTCTAGCTGCACTTCTCACAATGCGAGTTGGTCCACGAAAAAAAATGACAATCCTGTCTAAGGTCTACTCAGGATCCATTAGAATTCACTATATAGCTTTTGGTGTTACGACCAGAAAAGAGTGTTTTGAGTACTGGAAAAACAAGAGGAAAAAAAAATATACATATAGCTTCTGGTTTCGGGATGGTAACTTTGCGAACTAATGTAGTGAGACCTGATTGTTAGGAACAAAACCAGTCCAACCGATAGGAGTCAACAATTCACGTCTATGCATGCAAAAAGAATCGTAAAAAAAAAATGTTTAAAATAATTTACCCCTGGTATCGAAATATTTACCTTCGGTTAGACAAAAATGCAGGTTTTTCTCAATAAAAAGCATTTACTTCGGTAAAATAAGAGTAGGTACTATGGGCATTTCCATACTGAACTCTATCTTGGAAGAGGTTTTGGCACAAACTTGCCTTACTTTAGATTTCTTTCGAAAAAGATATATCGACAGTTCTCTTAAAGGGCACTTGAGAAAAATAGAGCGGACCCATCGGAAACCGTGAACCTAGACTGGCCGTTTGAGGGAACTGACGATCCTGATACTAAGAGACTCTTAGAGTTATGTATGATTAATGGAGTACTATTACCTAATTAAGTAGGTACGTGAAATTCATGTACTGTAACGTGAAATTTTTTTTCATTCCGTCATTCCATTTATTCATTGTTAATCAACGTGATATTCTTGGTTATCTACAGCCAAAAACTGACTATCTGGATATCCAATAACTTTCTGGGTTCGTTTCGTGGGTCTTTTAAACGCATGTAAATGTATGGGGTTTCTCACGGCACGTTAAATTGAGAATAAACTTGGCAATCCAGCTCTGAAGACAGTTAACAAATCGATTGTGTTGGGAGAGGCGCGAAGCTATCAGGTACCTATGATGTTAAGGGAAGAGTGATTTCATTGTCAAGCAATCGGTGTTCGACTCACGCCAGTAATTCAACAAGAACGAGCAAGCGATAGGGGGACTGAGGGGAGTAAAGACAGAAATCTATACGGTACAACAAACGGAACTCGCTGTCCAAATCCCTTTCAGCAGAGACAAAGGCAAAGGAGACTTTCTCGCAGACATCCGAACTCCTTCTGCCAGTTCGACTCGGATTTATGTAGCCAGGCTTCCCTCTTCGCCCCACCACCACCACCACCCCTCGACAACCCAGCAGACGGGCCGTTCCACTCGGTTCTCAAAGGGCCAACTCAGTGATCAGGGATAAAGGGCGCATACTTGGTTACAGACAATGAGCCATCAATCTGCCTATCTAACGAGTTTCCTCTTCCTTTCCTCACAGGATCCTGGGATTCCGAACGTTTCAATTTCCTGAGGCCTTCCCTGCCCGATGCCGCGATGAGAGCGTTCATTGTACCAAAGATTCTGCGGATCATTGGAGCTCTGTTCCGGTTCTCCATTCGTTAATCACCGCAGCGGGCTATCACATTATCTTGACAGGTGATTGAAGCACGCACCTATTAAAAAACCCGATATTTTGAAACATGCGTACAACTAAATACGTAGAATTTATTAACACAAATGCTACGTTAGTCCGGTCTGGGACAGGGACAGTGCTATGGACTTGTGGTATGGATACTGCACAATACAAATCATGGGGCCGGGCTGGCGAGCGATCTTGATATCCCCGTTTGGGATAAAAGTTCACGGCGCGGCGTCTCTGCTTCTCGTCTCGGATGGGCACCAATATAAGCTTTGACAAGGCCCGTTGTTCTGGGTTCTGCCCCACTGGTTGTGCTCACCCGACCAGCTTGGTACTTCCAAAAATTTTATTGTAAGCATTGATCGATCCTCCTCGTTTCAGAGCATCTAAATCATGTTTTTTCTCGAAAAATAATAATGAATAAAAATCATTTTTATTTTAATTTCAAAGCATTTGATTGAGGGAGCGGAAGGAGGAGAGGGAGAGGAAGATGGAGGGGATAGGGAGTGAGGGGGAGGGCAGAAGGTGAGGGGAGGGAGGGAGAGGAATAGGGAGAATAAAACTATTAGTATGATAGGGTGAGGTGGGGGGGATGGGGTGGCAGAAGGTTCTTCCCCTAATTCTGAAGAAAGGGAAAAAAAGTTTGGAGCTTTAATCTAAAGTTCAGAGGCGGCGGACGGGAAGCTGCTTGCAACAACATGGTAACTCAGTTCACTTGCAAACGGTATACAAGGTAAGCCCATTTCCAGAGCTGTTTCTGAACGCTGCGTTGAAGTGCTCTTGCACTCTTTCTAGTATTTCCATCCCGTTTTTCGAGGGATAACAGAAGGCTCAAACTGGACGTTTTTTGACCGATCAAAGTTGTAAAAACTAACGACGGTCGAGTGGGTCGGTAGTAGGTTTATAGTTTCCTCACATCGTCATACCTACTTCAATTCACATAATTCGCCGGTGTATCCTGAATGTTTACTAGCTGGGTTGCCAGAATGCGTACAGGCAAACCCAAGTCAAAACAACAGGTGAGCTATTTTTGACTAGGTGAGCTATGACTTCTGTCAAAACAATTCATAACAATGCAATAGGTGAGCTAAGTGCATAACGATAATATTGGGTTAAGGAGAAGAAACGAAGAAACCGTGAAACTACCGAAGTATTTGAAAAAATGCTTCAAGTTAACTCGGCTGTTTTGGAACGGAGTTTATTAATTATTCATTCATTATATTTATGTTGAACTTCCGAAATAAAGCTACTGTGATATTTACTCCACCAACTATTGAAGAATTATTCTATTCGAATCGGTTTCAGAGCATCCTGAATCCATCTCAGGGTTATTCTATATGTAAACATTTATCTATGTATTTATCTACGAGAAAGTGGGTCACATTCGAATTTTAGTGGTTCTAACAATTGCTATACAGCAGATATAACGGTATTTAAAACGATACGGTATTAAAACGGTATTAACGGTATTAAAAGGTTAACGGTATTTAAAATAACGATAAAATTTGCAACACCACAAAAACTAGGGTGAAGTAGTAGCTTTGAACAATAAACAATTATCTGAATAACAAACATTTATGGGCCAATTAATTATTGTAAATGTTTGATTTTTTTTTTAAATTGGAAAAAGCTGAAGGAAATTTTTAATAATATAGTAAATTGAAGGGTAGATGGAGTATGAACGTACCTACTTCGAAAACTCCCTCAATGGTCAAGCTGCATAAAGTGAACTATTGTGCAGGCTTTTCCCAGAAACAGTTCACGTCTTTCCTTTTGATTTTAAGCTAAGCCCTAAATGATTAACTCAATGGTATATCTAAACAGCAATCGATTTGTCCTTACAGCGAGTTAACGTTGGACACCGAAATATTGCAAACGGTTATGGAAAACGGTTTTAACAAACGGAATCGCTTTTGATGGTACGTACTCCCAGAATTTGCTCATTAGTTCTTGCTACAAGAACTGTTCGGATAGATACATGTAGACCCTTTTGGAGCCAAGTTCCTCATTATCTGCACTACCACTGAGGCCATAGCTCTGTTCCAGGGAGCGAAGGGAGAAGTTGGTTACCTCGTACGCTCCGCATACTCGTGAAAAGCTTGAAAAATATCTGCACGTGACATATTGGCCTTGTCAAAGGATCATCCTCCTACCTCTTAGACGTCATCATGTATAAAATATATTCCAATCAGGGCCAATCAGTGCAAACATAATGCACCTGCCACATGTTTCAAAGGTGATTTCATATATTGGACACCGGCGCTGTGCCACTCGAGTTATCGTTGTTGAGCTATTTTCGCTCGAACTCTCTTCGCATCTTCTTTTTGGAATGAGAATTTATTTTGCTCGGCTCTCGCCACGTTCAGTCCAATAAAACATAAACAGACAGCTGGGGACAGTGAATTGAGTGGCGATGGCGAGGTGGTGGGTGAAGGAGAGAGAGAATTGCAGACTTCGCATTTTATCGAGCCTCCCTCACCCCCTCCTCCCACATCATCACTCAATCCCTCTCATTCTCTCACGCACACTCCTGCCTCGCTCCCTTTCCATTTCTCTCCAAACGCTCACACTCAACGTCCCCTACCGCTCCTTCGTTGCTTTCCATCCTCCAAACCGCTCGCCGCATTTAAATACCTCTCCAGATTTGAGAGTCAATTGAGGGAACTCTATGTTGATTCCATGTCCTAAACCTAAAACTCTTTAGCGTATATTTACATCTCATGTTGATTTCTAATTAATACGACAATATTCAGTTTCCTAATTGCATTGATTGCACGGTTTAGGCTGTTTCCCGAATCTAAATTCGACGTTCCAAAAAGTTTTATATGCAATTACAGCCGACTCAACAAAGGAAAACGTTGTAATTTCATTTTTACTTAAGCAGTTCAGAAAATGAATTAGCGACTAGGGAAGTTATTGAAGCGCCTAAATTGAGGGGAGAAGATGACCAATAAACGACGGATGACGGCTTAACAGACAAGGCTTCTCAAGTCGACAATCCCTTCAACCTGGACACCCTTTTGGCACCACACACACACACACACATCACAGGCCCACACAGGCCCACACACACGCAAGCACACACACACACACACACACACACACACACACACACACACACACACACACACACACACACACACACACACACACACACACACACACACACACACACACACACACACACACACACACACACACACACAAACACGCGCGCGCGCACGGGCACGCACACGCACTTATATGACTTTATCAAACAGTCTAATATCATTTTGTAACTACCTACGAGTATTATCGCCTGTGATAGTTCATTATACCTGTCTGTAACTGCCGTCATATCACTGGAGCGAATTTAAGAAAAGGATTGTCAAAGCCACACTATAAACTTCTAACGGGTGACGCAATCAGAACTGCGTACTAATCAACAAGAGTTTTCAACCTCGAAACACTCTCATCCAAGGAATGCGATCCCACCCATGCTTTACCAATCTCGGATTCCGGGATGCACAAACAATGTAATGATACACCAAGTATATAGTGTTAAAAAAAAAAAAAATGCGGTTTTACCTCAGCATATTCTCAGTCTCATGAAAAATTCGTACTTAGTTTTACCTGATTCTAAGTATTTCTGCCTACCAAGTAACCAAACTGTAAGAAATCACAAAACAAAACAAAAATAAATCGACGTTAAATAAAAAATTGATTTAAACCGTGACCTCACTTCAATATAAAGATAAGACCCTCTAGAACTATAAATTAGATGGTGAAAATACCCATACTCGGGGATGTGAAGTGCACAAGTAGGTACAACTCGTTTTAAATACGATGCTTTGAGGATGTTTAGATGTTGGGCGTGGAGAAACGTACCTAGTGCAAATCTTCATCACGCAGTTTACGGAATTATCACAAGAAAAAGCTTATTATAGAAGACTATATTCGTATCTCGATTTTCTCTGACAAAGCAAAAGAAAAAACTCCATCTTTTTAATTTAATAGTGTAAGCAACCTAATCGCATACTTCCTAATCGCATTGAATTTTCAAAATAAATACATATTTTGGAAATCGTAGGTCAACAAATTCAGGAGTTGTTCATATTTTTGGGAGACATAAGATTACCTAGGCTTCCGTAAATCATTTCATTTTTATTTGTTTAAAATTAAAATGGCTTTATAACTTAGTTTTGGTACATTTTAGTAACATTTTAATAATACAGGTAATTGTAATAATAACTCCCTAGGTGTTATTAGCAACAAATGCTCTCCCTACTGTAGAACAGACAAACTTTTCACCAGGATACAGCTAATTTCTTCGGAAGAATTTGAAGTTCACCAAGAATGTCACCAGATCCACGAGTATTCTCCTGTACATTTTAGCGGGTGACGTTTCACCATATCATGATTCCATGTTTGTGAAAGCAAAAACGACCCAATCCGAGCCTGTGAGTTGAAGATCAGAGGCTGTAGACACACCATTAGAATTGGCGTCACAAAGGCGTGGCAGTTGCGTCGTTAAGTTCGAAAAACTTAGGCATAATTATTGGTTTTTGGAGTTAGGATTTTTGGAATTGAAGAGTAGAGGGCAGTCGCTAGGGCATTTAAAATTTTGATAGTAGATTTTTTTTTTTGCGAGACCTACTCCATTGGATAAATGGCTTTCTCTTTTTCCGGAAACGATGTTTTCGGACTCATTCTTTTTAGTGAATTAATTTTTTTTTGAAATGGTTATGAAATGTTGGAGACAATAGATAGTTTTTTTTCTGGACACACGTGAGTTCCTTGATTAGCGAACCCAGTAGTTAGTGCTTAGTGTCTCATTGCCGAGATAGTGTAGCGATTATTATAGTACTAGCTGTGTACCCGCGCTTCGCAACGGTAGAACAGACACCCTCTGTATCCCCCCCTCCACAACTGATCAGAAACCTTCCCCAATGCCAACCCTAACTGCCTTTAACCCCCCCCCCCCCCCCCGTATCCTATGAACCCTCCCTACCTGGTTAGAAACATTCCTCAATGTTCACACAACAAATTCCCAAAGTTGCACTCCAATTGGTCAAGTAGTTTTGAAATTTCTGTAGACCCCCCCCCCCCTCTCATAACCTGTACCCCCCTCCCACTAACATCCTGATTGAAGTACCACTTGAATGTACTCGTCGAGCTGAATCCAGAATCTAATTACAATCGGATTTACGTCCAACCGTTCAAAGTTATTATAAGCATAAACGTCCTCATAGAAGTGATTATAACACGTTTTTTAGTAGTATTTCATTCATAGCGTTTCAACGGATGGACAGATTCAAATGCGGATTTTTCATAAACCTTCCCAGATAAATTCTGCGTCAAATGGTACCAGCCGCAACTTTCTACGTTCAGCCGTTCTCAATTGATGCCGAGACAAACAAACAAACAAACAAACAGACAAACAGACACTGTTTTATTATATGTATAGATAGGAGGGTGGGTCAATCGAGGTCTCAGTTCGGAAGCTAAATTTCTAACGGACGCCGTTTCATTCAAGGGTCGAGTTCACTTGGGGAAGTCGAGAGGGGACCAAAGGCTGGGAAGCCATCTGATGGAGGGGTCGCCAGAAACGTGTCCTGTACCGTGGAGGCTTGTGTGCCAGTGTGTTAGTGCTTCACATAAACCTTGGAGTACAAGAAAAACTTCCTTTGCCAACCGCATAGCTCAGTGGCGCCCCTCGACGGCTCCTGTTTCTCAATTTTCTACTTTGTTCTTTTGTTTCCTTAGTGAAGATAAGAATTTCTATGCCTAAAGTTAACTGTACGACCGTATAATTACCCAAGGGGATATAACTAACTATCATCACCGGACGGACTTCGACTTTTTCGGGGATCCCCTCCGTACTCCTAGGATCGCACTGCGCAACTTCGCACATCGACCTGCTGCCTCATTCACCGGCTAACTCCGCGGATCTCTTCAATGCCTACAAATTCCGCAATCATCAAATCAATAATAAGACCACCAAAATCATATTTAATTTCCTCACTTCCGATGCCTGGCAAGGCGACTGTATTATTTTGTATTGTTTACATATTATTGTACATTGGCATCGATGCCGTGCTATAAATAAATAAATAAATAAATAAATCACCAGATATTTCTATATGTATAGCTATATATGTATACGATGTAATGAATGAAAATAACAGACCTCGGTAATTTTTTCAAGTAGGTACACCAGGAAAACCCCTCCTTCCTATTCCTTCCACAACAATCAAGACTGGTCTCCACAACCCTAGGCATATAATCAACCTAAACTGATCACCACTACTCAAAAGGCACACAATGATCATTGAGTTCCCTGAGAGCAGCCTCGCCTGAGATTTTGGGGTATTTGAACTTCAGGTACCTGAAAGGTGAAAATTCAAGTGGTACGACCCAAAATGAGCTTTCTAACGCTGTCATAACACCAAAAACTATTATCTATGCTGCCTACAGTGAATTCGGATGGTTCAACGAGTAGACCCTCAACATTTGAAGTCAATTTAGGACCAATATTTAATCGGAGGGTTGTTTTTCCCATATAAGCACATGGCGTAATAAATGTCGTTCAAGTCTAAGTGAGAACTTCTCTAACGCTTGTCCATTTTAAAAAAAACCTGGCTGAACTTATCGATTAATGTTGAATCGCTTCGCTATTTCTATACCACAGAAAGCTGCTACCCGATAAGATCAATCGCGATTAACCTATCACAACGCGTCTTTTGCTCTCAGCCGAACGTTTCATTTACGATCAGCCGCTTATTGAACGAGTTACTCAACGCGAATCGAAGTTCCTGACGCAGGCACAGTCCATAATTTCTCCCTTTCCCTAATATCGCCACTCCAAAGTCTGCATTAGGTCTGGTACAAAAAAGCAATGTCTGATCGGATTTCCGAATGCCAGTGCCAAGGTGAACAACAGGTAAAAAGTTCAGAAAAATAAAATTCTCAATTTTTTTGCACAAACAAAGCGAACAACGCTTTTGCTCCCTGATCAGCTAAGTGCGCAGGTAGCTACCGTAGGGACTTGTATCAGTAACGTAATTTTGTCCGATATTCGCATTTTCCGTTTCAGTTACCAAGGAAAACATTTAGTCCAGGTTTCTGTGTGGTTCCCAACTCTACCTTCGACGGCGCACGTATGTCATAATTTAAATCCTCCTTCCATGGTAAAAGAAGCGTTTAAAGCTTTGGAACTCGTATTCACCAGTACTTCGGGAACCGGTAGGAGCATTGCGAGGTACAACTGAGAGTTCCTAAGTCATACCAGCCTCGCTTCCTCATAAACTGCTTGAAAGGTTAAGGGCACACACACAAGGTGTGGGGGGGGGGGGGATTTGGGGACAGAAGGTAAACTTTTTTATCATTAATTCAGATGATTCTCCTTGAGAGCAAAAAGGAGAAAACTGGTACAAGGGGGAAAATTTAAACTTTTTCATGTTCATTTTTATAAATCCACGCAAAATTTGAAAAGTCTCTCTGTTCCGCTCTGGATTCGGACGAGGGGCGTTTTGATTCGAACCGACGGACCGCAGTCGCCGTCTCAATCCCAACCACTAGTCACTCGGCGCTAACGCGCTCGGCCTAACCCCCCCCCCCCCCCCCGTATTTTCTTATACGGACCCATGTTTATCCATCTTTCAATGTAAAATCGTATTACGTACTTATAGTGGACAGAATAGTACACATTACAAACTAATTTACAGTTCGAGGCAGCGCTGCTAGTTCTCTGATTGTAATTTCTACAGTTGTGCAGTACAACAACAAGTATGATACGTTACAGAGTTACCAAGTAAAGCGGACCATTTACCGGAATCATAGTGTTCAATGGAGGTTAAGATGGGTGTTTGGAGGAACCCAGAGGAAGTTGTGCCGCCGAGGGAAGCTCGAGGTAAATAGTCCATTTCCGAACTGGAAATGGGCCAAAACGATAGCCAACCAAGCTATCAAATTTATTAATTCCTTCGGGCAGTAGTTTAACCCTCTACCAGAGTAAAGCCGTCTCGTAGGCCTCCCATCCTCTGTATTATCTCACGCTCTGTATTATCTTCGCACTTTCATCGGTGTGCTAGTTGATCATTTGATTGAATGACAGGACCCAGGTCAGTGGGTTTCTCATCCGTCATTGATCGACGAGAGCGGACCCCTAACTTCATCCCCAGTGATGGACGTTTGGTCTGGTTGCGTTTGTCAGTTTCAATTATGACGACCTATTTCATAGCTGGTCCAGTCGCACCCTCTATTGGACCCAACCTTACGCTATTATTCGATGAGTGGGAATTCTATTACAGTACTTAACCGCATAACGCACCAGCCGAACAAAGTTGTGGTAGTTCAGCCGACAATTGGGAAGGTCCGACGCGAACCAAGCGTTACTGCGTCATGGAAACGACTCAGTAATTTACTGAAACATGGTGGTTCAGCATCACCCTTATTCCGTCAGAAACAATTTGATTGAAATTTTTTTCATGTTGATTGTAAAAATGCAAAGAAAGTTGTAGGTAGGTAGGCACCTAGATGAAAGGAAAAGAAAACTTAATTTTTATTTTTATTGTTTCTGGTAGGTGTCAGCCAAATGATTGCTTATTTTAAGTAGATGTGATGTGAATGTGAGTGATCGGCAAACCTTCAACACAACAGCATCTGGAACGAGATCCTTCCTATAGCAGCCCCCCCCCCCTCCCACCTTAATAGAGTGGATTCGGGACATGTTCGCCCTTCGTGGCCAGGAGATCGACGCTCGCCGCGAACATAAAAATTTTATCGTCGTTTCTCCACTTCTCCAACATCACTAAAAATTCAATTTTTTTCCTCCATCTCCTTACTTGATTTCCACAATCATTCGCACAGCTGCTGTCTGGATATCAAAACAATGGAACTGCTCGGCCCAGCACCATCTACAGAAAAACACAATTTCTGTTAATTTCATCAGACACGTTTTTGATTAAGAAAAGTTTATTGCGGCAGAAATCGGGACTAATCGGAACGTATCTCGATGGACTATAATTATTAGCACATTATTCATCTACCCTATCGAACCGTAAAACGTTCCTCGGTCAATACCTACTCTCGAGTTCTCCCCAGGAAAGCCCTAAATCGTGTATTGGAGCCGGCCCGGGAATTACAGTTTCATAAAAATCCGCGGGATACAATAATTCAATCATTAATTATTTGCTGTTATTCATGAAGCATAAGGTTAATAATAAACCGTTGTGCAATAAACCGTTATGTAATAATTTACCAGTATAGATGACCCTTCTGCGCAGATAACTATTTTCTGTGGTCAATACCTACCCTCATGCTCCCCTCACGAAAGCCCTAAATCGAGTATTGGAGCCGGCCCGGGAATTACAGTTTCATAAAAATGCGCGGAATTCAATAATTCAATAATTAATAATTATTTGTTGTTATTCATCAAGCAAACGTTTGTTCAAGTTGCAGAAGTTCCTCTCAACACAATCGAAAAGAGCCATAATTTTTAAAACGAAATAATATCACAGAACAACCAACGTCATAAAGCCATCTGTGACTATAATCAGATGATTCACGATCATGTTGACGAAGCTTTTCAGTGCAAACGAACGGATGGTCGTACAATGCTCCGGGTGGCATCAAAAAATTCTTTAGATCAAGATCAGTTTAAAAACGTGAAAAAAACCATACCCTTCTATTGAAAGTTTTAGAGCTGCGGCGTTCTGAAAATGTCAACCCCTATTTTTCACCCCTTAGAGATGACTGACGGTAACGCCGAGCCTCGCGGACCAACTAGACTACAAACCAAATTTCATCAATTTCGGTTCATGCTAACTAGGAAAAGTGCGAAGTACGGCGTACGGCGGACGGAAAGAAATGTTTTTATTCCATTTAATTCCCAATTATAAATTCATTCATTCATAATTGTTTGCCTTCCATTGATATGTTCATAGGTGGGCGGTGTATTTAACTTTCTCACAGAACCGCGGGAACAACAAGACTGGATTTTCTTGGCTTTCTTCATAACAGGTTGAACAGTGAATGCAGAGCGTCATGTATGATCAAGTGTTACTCTCTCGGTATTGGTGCCCGAATATCGGATATACTTTTGTAATGAAGGCACCGAAATGTCAATTGACAGTGTGACGGTATTTGGGAATCCCGTCCATCTCTTCCCGATCTTTTTGACACGCGGCTGAAGGGGCGGTTGATTCGCGGAAACGAATCATCAACTCCTGGAGGCAACGCGTTATAATCTAACCATTTGTCTCCGGGGGCAGCTGTCACACTGCCTCCCTACCTTTCTTGAGGATGGAGAGGGGGAAACTACGCTGTATGGGCTGTATGAGTCCCATCCGCCGACACTCAGGGTTGTGAAGTGTCCTTTTTTTTTGTTTTTGAGGAGGTACCTATTGTTCTTTGAGTAGTTATTGGCGTTAAAAAAAAAGGCGCATGCGTAGACCGAAGTTACGTGATGAAACACGTAAGGTCATCAAGCGACTAACTCGCACCCACCCTCCAAATTTCAGCTCATTACGACCATTCATTCGTATAGTTATGTGGCAAGGGTTTGCGGACACAGACACAGAACCAAATTTGTTCAGAGAGGGCTAAAACGCAAAACGCGAAGGACTGCTTTCATTTCGGAAGAAAATTCTTTTTCCGTCTCCACTAGCCGTAAGCCTTATGATGGTATACATACTTGGATGTCCATAATGTCCAGTACCAAGAAAAATATTCGGATTTACCGTAGTAGTACCGTAGTAGAAACTTAGCTGGGGAACTGCGAACATAATAGTAACCTAGACAGAGGCATAGATACTACAGCGAATAATAAACCTTTGTCGGAGATTATTGATGATTAATGGCACTACTGATTGTTTCCCAAAAAATTTATCGTTCCCTGAAAACGTTATTTAAATCGGTAAAATATACCGGCGCGTCTTGTGCTAATTTCTAGCTCGAAATTTCACATGGATGAACAGTGAAGCTGATAGGCAGAAAATGCGTGGTGTCATACAAGGTCCCGCACTAGATGGGTGAGATGGTCTCCCTCAGGAGGGTACATGGTCACAGTGACTAGAATTCTAATATCGATTCATTCTTATACCTAGAGGAGACACTGGAAGACCTTGACCATGTTTTCTTCAAATTAAACTTTAAACGTGTCATATATTATGTTGTTGCTACTACTCTATTAAAAAAAAAGAACAGAAGCAGGTCGAATTGGGAACCTCCTCATTTTTTGAAGTCGGTTAATAATAGCAATACAAATCACTGATGCAGTTGATCATAATAATTGTTGAAACGAATATTACAAGTAAGTATGACTGGAAAGATCGAATCGGAGAAAGAGAAAGAAATGAATTCGACTGATTCTGATATTGGTAACTTGGCAACCTCCTACTAAAGAAGGCATTCATATGCCAGGCGAGATGGAGCGAGGCGAAGCTGTAGGTAGCTCGTGTTAAAACGTTTAATTTTTTTAAATAAATAATAGCATTATCACTTGTGCTGAGAAATTTCGTATCCACTTTAATTCTTAATTGTTGGAAATCGCACTCTGATGTAGGATGAAACCAGTACAAGCTCATGATTCACGCATTCATGATTTTTGACGAGTATAAAAAGTACCGAATAAAAACTAAACTTTTCTATATGTTCAGCGATTATTTATTCGATTACTCTAACATGTATTTATAACTATTTACTATGTGAAAAGTTGTTTGCACCCACATTACGGCAGTTTTATTTACGAGGAACATCCAGGAACTTATTTTATTTTCATTATTTTTTTATTATATTCTTAATTCAAAGAACGTCGTAAGAGCTTTACTACCTTGCAATATAAAGGGTGCTGCTACGTCATGATCCCCCTCCAGCTCGACCTTCTATAACGCCATCACGGCTTTGTATGGCTTTCCCACCTTTGTACGGCTATGACGTCACCACGTACTCACTTGCTTGTACGGCTTTCCCAATTGGAATTTCGAGCTGAAAATGGCACACGGTTATTTTCAAGGCAATTATCCAATTTTGAGATCTGGAATGCGAAATTCCGACCCGTTCCAAGTTCTGCATTAAGGAGCTTTCCTACACCACCATAAAGCCTCATTTCGCAGTCGTTACCAAGAACTTAGCATATTTTAAAGGAAAACAAAGACAATTCTTCATGATTCTATACGATGCAGGTACAGGACTAACGATTTTGTTAATTTGCTCTTAGACTTATACACGATCAAAAGATGGATCTCTTTCCATGCGTTTCTTAGGATCAATGAATTAATTTATCCCAGGATCGGTGCAGCGCGTACTTTCAAACAAGGACAACCCAAGAACGGTTCTGTACACACTCGAATCTGGGGTTGATCGTTAAAAGGACACGATCTCGCACAGCCTGCACGTGTCGGAGGGGATTCTATGGCAATGCCATTGTCTGGGAAACCGTCTGTAAGCCCATCAGGGTGGTACCTTGGCAAATTTACACACCCCACCAGCCGTGTTGTATGCCCTCAGTTCATCATGGAATGTCGCCTCCGACATCTCCACACCTCATTGTATTTGCCTCAACCTTTGTCATAGGCTTCGATTTCCTTCTGACGCTGTCCAACGAACGAGCCACCACTTCTGCAGCTGTCAAAACCGTTTTATATGCCCACACAACGTCACGGTTTTACCAAATGCCACAAAAACAAATCGAGTTTGTCATCGATTTTCGAATTAAATGTCCATTTTCTGGTTTTCGGTGGCAGAGTGGTTTACCAAAATTAGACAGATTTAGTCTAAATCAGCTAAAGGGAAAACGTTGCAAATTATTACACAGCGGCTTATTTTTACCTGTATAGATGCCCCTTCTGAGCCAATGAATGTTTTCTGTGGTCAATACCCACCTTCGTGCTTCGCCCAAGAGATCCCTAAATCGAGTAGGTACTGAAACCAGCCGGGCAATCACATTTCATAAATATGCGGTGGATTCAAGAATTATATCAATAATTATATTTGTTGCTATTCATCAAGCATGACGTTGTTCACATTAAAAAAGTACCTCACCAAAATTCTAAATAACAAGAAATAATATATCGGAACAAATAACACGATTTCATTCAGCCATGCGTGATTATAATCAGGTGTTCCCTACCAATTATATCTGGGCTGGATGTACCTATACCTTTTCATTCACTACCATGTTGACGAAGCTTTGCGGTGCAAATGAACATAAATCAAGTTCGCGATAAATTTAAAAACACTAAAAAAGCCATAATTATGCTTCTATTGAAAGTTTTCGAGCTAAGAGAGTCGGAAAATTGCAGCCCCTATTTTTCACACCTTGGAGATGACTGACAGTAACGCCGAACTTGGCGGACCAACTAGACCCCAAACGGGACCTACAAATTACACTTAATTAATTTTGATTCACGGTGATTAAGGAAAGTGCGAAGTACGGCGAACGGGCAGCATTTTTTTAAAATTCTATTTTCGGATTCTACGTAGGTACCTTGAAACGGAAACCATCAAATTTTGAAGGGTGGAGGGGGTACCTACTTTTTTGGCTTCCCATGCTCGATTCCAAAGGTTCACTACTGAAAATAATTAATCGAAATTGGGACAGGTTTGCTTTGTTTTTAATTCTAAATGGCCTTACGTTTTTTCAACCATTCACGATTCCCACAATTGCTACTGTTTTTTTAATCAGAAGTAGAAGAAGTTGAAGAAGTTTATTCAGAAAGTAAGTTGTCGTGAGTCCCTCCCGGGAACACTCCTATCATATTAAGTTCTCACCAATATCCAAACGCCAAACTAAAGCTCCGTAAATAAAGACATGAGTGGGGACAGGCGACAGAACCCAGGGTTACTCAACCTGGGGCCCCACTACCAGCTCCCAGCAAGGAGCTGGAGGGAGAGGCCCCCAAGTACTATAAAACCCCGGATCCTGGCGCTCAAGCTTCATTCGACACTTCCTCTAACCAGCTCTCTCTTCTCTCTCTTACCTTACCTCCCAGATGATCGGTTGACTACAGCCGCCTGGGAATTTCACCTCCTCTCTCCTCCTCCTTGTCTAGATGATCGGTTGAATACAGCCGCCTAGACAAGGGACCTCTCCTCTCCTCTCCTTTACCTAGATGAACGGTTGACTACAGCCGCCTAGGTAAAATTCCCTCATCCACCTCTCTCTCCTCCAAAGTCGTAGATGTTCGGTTGACTACAGCCGCCTGCGACTTTTCCTCACCTTCCTTCCACACCACCTCTCTCTCCTCCAAAAGTCGTAGATGTTCGGTTGATTACAGCCGCCTGCGATTTTTCCTCCTTTTCTCTCCTTTACCTAAATTCACTCACTCACCTTCCACGCCACCGTGATGAGAATTTTAAATTCATCACAGTGGTGAACCCGACGTTCACTCAACCTTCTTCCTTCCCACCTTCCCACCTCATGTGTCGCCCCAGTCAAATAGTTCGGTGTCCCAAATTTTAAATTCAAAATTTCAACCAGTCAGTGTAAATTCGCAATTCTTGGCCCACACCTCACCGCTCAACTCTCAACTCAACGCACCACCGCTCCCGCCGATTGCGAATTTCAAAATTCAAAACCACGTCAAATTTTTGAATTTTAGTTACAGAAATGGACCCGAACTCACCGACGCCGCCGCTCCTGCGACCAGCCACACTGCAGCCGCCCGCCGCTGCGACATCCGACGCATTGGCCGACAACCCTTTCTCCACGCTCTCCCCGCCGACCTCTGCGTCGTCGACCACCGCCGCCGCCGCCGCCGCCGCTACGGCCGCAGCCGCCGCCAACGTCATGACGGCGTCCGCTGCGTTCCCTCTGTCGCTGCCCCCCTTCTACACGCACGACCCGGCGCTTTGGTTTTTCCAAGTAGACGCAGCGTTTTCGGCCGCCAACATCCGCAGCCAGAAAACTCGATATTCCCGGATCATTTCGTTACTGCCCTACGAGATCCTGCTGCAGACCTCTGATATCTCCCCCGACGCCGCCGCTGCGTACGACGACCTCCGCAGCCGCCTCATCAACACCTACCAGCCGTCGAAAATCGCCCGAGTCGCCGCCCTCTCCCAACCTCAACACCTCGGCGACCAGAAGCCCTCCCACCTCTACCGGCGGCTGCGACACCAGCTGCAGGGGATTATGACCGCCGACATCGCACGCACGTTCTGGTTACGTGCCCTTCCCCACCCCATCCAGATGGCCCTGGCCAGCCATCTCGACGGTCCCGACGAGCCCCTCCTGCGCCTCGCGGACACCGTGCATGACTTGGCCGCTGCGGCCGCCGTCAGTGAGGTGCGTACGCCGCGCCACCCCCCGCCTTTCCGGGACCGCACAAAATCCCGGGAACGCGGCCGGGCACCCTCCCTCGACGGCCGTCGACCACTTTCGGCGGATCGCCGACGCGACTCGTCCGCCGACCGCCGCCGCCAGCGCTCACCCGAGCGCCGCAACGCATCCCCTCCCCGCCAGCGCAGAGGTCGATCACCAGCAGCTGCGCGCGCATCCAACTCAGCCCGCCCCACCTTATGTTCTACCTACTTATCACCTACCTACTTATAATCTGCCTATACCATGTTACTACTAGTTTTAAGGACCGCCTTCAGCTCAACCTCTGTTTGCATCGGCCCTCAGCCCCTGTCACTTTGCGCCTTCAGCTCCTCCTCTTGTTTGCCGTAGCCCTCAGCTCCTGTCATTTTTGCGCCTTCAGCGACCACCTCTTGTTTGCCGTAGCCCTCAGCTCCTGTCATCTTGCGCCTTCAGCACCAATATTGGTTCAAACTGGGGGGACCTCTGTCGTGAGTCCCTCCCGGGAACACTCCTATCATATTAAGTTCTCACCAATATCCAAACGCCAAACTAAAGCTCCGTAAATAAAGACATGAGTGGGGACAGGCGACAGAACCCAGGGTTACTCAACCTGGGGCCCCACTACCAGCTCCCAGCAAGGAGCTGGAGGGAGAGGCCCCCAAGTACTATAAAACCCCGGATCCTGGCGCTCAAGCTTCATTCGACACTTCCTCTAACCAGCTCTCTCTTCTCTCTCTTACCTTACCTCCCAGATGATCGGTTGACTACAGCCGCCTGGGAATTTCACCTCCTCTCTCCTCCTCCTTGTCTAGATGATCGGTTGAATACAGCCGCCTAGACAAGGGACCTCTCCTCTCCTCTCCTTTACCTAGATGAACGGTTGACTACAGCCGCCTAGGTAAAATTCCCTCATCCACCTCTCTCTCCTCCAAAGTCGTAGATGTTCGGTTGACTACAGCCGCCTGCGACTTTTCCTCACCTTCCTTCCACACCACCTCTCTCTCCTCCAAAAGTCGTAGATGTTCGGTTGATTACAGCCGCCTGCGATTTTTCCTCCTTTTCTCTCCTTTACCTAAATTCACTCACTCACCTTCCACGCCACCGTGATGAGAATTTTAAATT
The DNA here is from genome assembly GCA_954871275.1 of Leptopterna dolabrata. Classification (NCBI taxonomy): domain Eukaryota; kingdom Metazoa; phylum Arthropoda; class Insecta; order Hemiptera; family Miridae; genus Leptopterna; species Leptopterna dolabrata. Next base: position 139,921,449 of record OX940974.1, on the reverse strand, counting down.
CATCACATAAGTACAAAAACGCTGCAAAGTCCTTGTCTTATTATTCTATTGGTCTTACCTACAGAAATGTTGGCTGTTCATTTACTGTTGTTTCATGCGCAATAATTGAAATATAAATTTTTTTCCAATGTTTCCGCCAATGCTGGCTGCCCAAAAACACGAATTAGACTCCTATTTTTGATAAAATTCCCTTTAATTGTCTTGATTCACCTGGTAATACTACTTCTAGTGTTATTATACGAATTTATGGGGATTTCAGACAACTTCCCAGGTTTTGGCTCATAAAAAAAGAATTTTGGGAGCTGAACATTCGTTAAAACCTCAATTCTTCACTCTTTGGTCAAAACCAACTTCATATTCGGTCTTCTCGCCCTAAAAAAACATGGAAAACGACACCTCACAAGCTCACGTTCACTAAAATCTCAAAAAAAACCTCGAAAACCCCTATTTTTACATTTTTCACCCATAACACCCCTGGGTGTATTCCGACCGGGCTGCCAAGCTTCGGAGCACAACTAGAACCAAAATGGAGCTTGTGTGCGAAAGAACGATTTTATACCAAAATTTGAGGCAAATTTAAGGCTGAAACTTCGTTAGAACCTCAATTTTCCACTCTTTGGTCAAAATCTACTTCTCCTCCCAAAAAAACCATGGAAAACGATAACGCATAAGCTCATGTTAGTAAAACACCAAAAGAAATAATTTTTTAGACCGAAAATAAAGTAGACATGGCGGACGGCGAACGGACATAGCATTTTTGGAAATTAAGCACCTTGAAACGCAAAAGAAACAATTTTGAGAGGGTGTTCGAAAACGTTTTTGCTGGCCGAATCCACAGGTGTATTATTCACAGAATAATGAACAAAATAAATGTATTAATCACTTTTAGGAGGAAAACCCGTGCTCCTACGGAATCAAAACTTACTTTGACGTTTCAGACCTTCGGGTTTGTATCAGTCTGTCGGTGGGTCCACAAATCTCTGCCGCTCGTTTAACAATACGGAGGAATTACTGAACTGAGTTGAAATTTAGAGGGCAGTTGCCGGTCGGCGCTGAGCGGTTTCATATATACATTTCGAAAAGATGGGAACTTTCGTCTCCGTATGCAAAAGCGTGAAATCTTTGCCCTATAGGCATAGCTCCGAAGTTCGAATGAAGCAAGAACAGTAGACACACAGCGGAGACAACGACTACTAATAGAACAAGGGAAATGGTAATGATGATGAAGAGAGTTTAAAAAATACAAAATGCGCTAAGACGTGGAGGGAAATAAAAATGCGGGCTGCTGTAAGGAGATAGAGGAGATAGAAAGTCAGACTCATTTTCAACTATTTACAACGAAAGCTGAAGAAACCACTTTCAGGAATTACTTGCCTCAGCAGAGCTGGAAGAGGAGACTGTGCATCCGAGGAGTAGGGATGCGGCGTCTATTTAGTTAAATGCGACATCAGGAGCGATAAATGTAGCCGTGGGCAGTCACTGAGAACTGCAAGGTGAGGGACTGAGAAATGTAAGGGACGGCAGAACGTATAGTGCGGGATACGCTTCAGAAACAGCATGTGATCCTTCAGGCGTAAACTACATTCACCTTAAAATGGCTATTCCTTGAAAACACCTCGCTTACCTTTCCCTTTGCCCGGGGCCGTTTTTAGAAATTCCTCCATCGATCATCCGACCCCCGGTCTCTAAAACCGCTTTTTTCATCCTTCCCCGGACCGTTTCAACCGGTGAAAAATAGTAAAAAGAGAAACTTATTTGACTTGAGCGGCCGAGTGAGTGGAGAAGAACAGAGTGAGAAGGGAATGGAAGGAGGGCGTGGGTGGTGTTTTTATACGTGATTTCCTTACATCTGGAAATGCGGAAGGAGGTAGTTGGCGCTGGTGGGGGAGAAAAAGTTTCTCAGGGGCGCGCAAAAGCCATTTTTCAAGTCGACAAAACATGGACGACTCTCCGCGGGAAACCTGAAAAGGTCAACATTTGAAAACGATGAATTCAACTCTCTTGGTGGTCAGGTTTGGAGTGGCGAACGGCGGTGGAATGGGGGGGGGGGGGGGGGGGGTCGGCCCCACTAAATTTCCTCGTTCTTTCTCCCTTCTTCTTTCCTCAACTATGTATCTGTCCAAGATCCACTAAAACAGAGATTTGGATTAATTTAATAAGACGAAATTTTACCGCGCGATTTCCTGCATTTTTGGGACAGTCCTCTCTTAGTTCTCAACTGGGAAACAACTCGGTTTCACGCATCGTCACTGCTTTCTGAAACAACAGTGATCGGCGCCGAATGTTTGACGAGGCGGTTTCGGGAGTTTGGATCGCAGCGTTGGTACTATATCTGAACCTCACGCAAGGGAAACATTTAGAAGCTGTAAACGGGAAGGAGAAGATATGTGACTCATCGGAAACTAATATGCTCACCATACATGACCTTTTGTCCAAAAGTGGGAAGAAGGAATCGCAAAGTTCGGGCTCGTAAGTTCAAATTTCTAAAACGACATCCGTGGAGAAACTATTACCGGCAGATAATAGTGTTGCGGTGTTCCCGACAAGGAGAACTTCTACAAAAAAGGCGAAGGAAATTAAAAAAAAGAAATAAAGGCGGGTTTCAACTCTGTAGCTGAAGGAGTGAAGATTTCTAGCGTGGGGTGAAAGTGGTGTGCTTATTCGTGCAGCTGAAAAGGAGGATCCAACGCAATTTTGGCTAACCCTAAGCTCAAAGATATTGGACTAACAATCTCGCGCCCTAGTAAAAAGTTACCAAGAATCGCTGAACTTGAGAGTACTCGCAGGAAAGAAGGAGGAGGAGATAAATGAAGGGATGATGAAGCTAAATAGCCTGGAAGAAAAAGAAATCAGTGAACAGATGAATTTCTTTTTCAAATCCGGCAGGAGGAATGAACTAACGGAAAATTTGACTATTGAGGTCTCTCCGGAGTTATGTAAAAAAAAGATTGAGTTTGACTAGGCTGTATTTGGGTTGGAGTTCTTGCAGGGTAGAGCATTATACGCGAGTCTCACGTTGCTACAAATGTAATGGACTTTTACATGTTCAAAAACATTGTAAAGCGCCAAAGCCCACATGTGCCCACTGCGCAGGAGATCATGATACCAATACGTGTGATAGAAATAACACTCGGCCAAAATGCATAAACTGCAACAAATTCCATTTGACGCATGATCATGAGGCAAACGACAAAAACTGTCCCAGCTACGCCAATGCACGAAAAGGGCTAATAAATCGTACTGAACATGGAAACTGAACCTGGTATGTGCGAACCAGGGACTTCTATTGAATGTGAGGATAACGGTGCATTAAAAACCATTTTCTCCAGATCAAAACTTTCGGTACTATCAATCAATATACGTAGCATTCAGGCTAACTGGAATCAACTCCTATGTTACCTCGATCAAATGATTTCGATCACTGTGCTCTCGGAAACATGGTTCTCGCCACACTGCAATTGCGCAACGACCTACAGACTGCCTGGATACAACAGCTGCGTAAGCACAACAACCTTCAACAAGGCCTGCGGAGTCCTTGTCTACACAGCGGAAGAAATCGACGTCACTGAACAGAAAGAGAGGAACATTGTGGGCGCATCAGTGATAAGTACAAAATTCAAAATTGGCTCAGGAATTTACACTCATTAGTATGTATCGGTCGCATGCAACTAATACATCAAAATTTGTCAATTTGTCAGTGAATTTAAAGCAAAGCTATTGCTATTTTAGAAGCAAATGACAACGTAGAAATTGCAGAATGTTACGATTTTGTACACGAATTGGGGTTTGTCAGTTGGATAAATACATAAATGTACCTATTTGCTTAGATCATATAATGGTTAAAGCTGCTGTGGACACAAGTACTCCAAGTCTGCTATTCTCAATATCAGTCGGACAGATCACTCTCCTGTTGCGTTCGCAATTGAAACATCTACGGTCTCCACCAGTACTTACTGATGAATTGCACTATAAAGAAAACCGATTTGAAACAACTTTACCAACTAATGAAACCTGAAGAGACCTTTGCTCGATTTTCGATTTTTCAATTATTATGGGGCGTGTACATCGAACTTCATCAGAAATAGGCAAAAATACCCCTTTTCAGCAACTTTGCCCGGTCAGTACGACTAGGAGGTGAGTGATTGTTTTTGATTCTCATAATCGATTTCTTTTCAATGAATGATTCTCTAGGAGGGACATTTTGCTCGATATTCCATTTTTTTAAATTATAATGGGGCGTACACATCAAATTTCGTCAAAAATAGGCAAGAACACCCCTTTTCGGCAGCTTTGTCCGGTGAATATGACTAGATGAGTGAATTGTCCCACGTATTAAACTCATAAAAAGTGAATTTTTGGTGATGAAGGTTCGTTAGAACCTCAATTCTTCACTCTTGGGTCAAAATCTACTTCATATTCGGTCTTCCACCCTAAAACACTTGGAAAACGATACCTAGCAAGCTCATGTTCACTAAAACCTCAAAAAAATCTCGAAAACCCCTATTTTTACACCCATTTTTCCCCCATGTATGGCTGTATTCCGATCGGGCGGCCGGGCTTTGGAGCACAGTTAGAGCCCAAAGTGTTCCAGAATTTGGACCCAAACTGATTGCGGAAGAACGACGATGTTAGACCATAATTTAACGTAAATTTAAGGCTGAAACTTCGTTAAAATCTCAGTTTTCCACTCTTCTGTCAAAATCAAATTCATATTCGGTCCTCTCGTCCTACAAAAACGTGGAAAACGGTGCCTCATAAGCTCATGTTACTAAAACGCCAAAAACCTTATTTTTACACCCATTTTGGTTTATTATTCTGTGAATAATACACTTAGGGTATTTGCTCAGCGAAAAAATTTTATAACACCCCCTCAACATTTTTTCTTTTCCGTTTCAAGGTGCGTAGATTCCAAAAAATGCAATGTCCGTCCGCCGTATCACGCATACAGGCTTCATTTTCTGTCTAAAAAATTCGTTCTTTCGAACACAGGCTCCATTTGGGCCTAGTTGTGTCCCGAAACTTTGCAGCCCGATCAGAATATACCCAGGGGTGTTATGAGGGAAAATGTGTATACAAATAGGTACTTTTTGTGTTTTAGTAACATGTTAGTAATATGAGCTTTTGAGGTATCGTTTTCCATAGTTTCACCCATGACACCCCTGGGTATATTCCGATCGGGCAGCAGAGTTTCGGGACACAACCCAAATGGAGCTTGTGTGCGAAAGCACGATTTTTTTTTAGACCGAAAATACAGTAGATATGGATAATACGGCTTCCGGCGTACGGCGGACGGCGCACAGTGGTCGGAAATAGCCGTTTTTGTGCAAAAACCTCTGAAGGTTCTAACTGGCAGCTACTCTTATGCTCTGTTGTTTTTTGGTGTGCTAAAACCGAATCTGCTACCCGTTTTTCTCTATTCGCTCTAGATGTTTGGTTATTACTGTTTTTTACGATTTTTTTGGCACTCAAAAATTCGTTAAAAATTAACATTAGCCAACAGACCAAACATACTTTCTCATATATGTTTTTTGGTGTGCTGAACATGAATTTGACAACGAAAAATACCTATCTTGCAACCTTATCCTCAAATTCCACCGTAAATCCCAAAAAACGTTAATTACATTTCAAGAGTACAAAAAAATCGTTTTTCAAAATTTCAGCTATAATCAAGAAACTAAATTTTATTTAGAGTACTTGCTGATCCATTTATTGTTTTAGACTTAAAACTAGAAACCTGGTTCACCTCCGACTTCACGTTCAGGACAGGAGTCCACTGAACCGGTCCCCAATTCTAAAATGAACTTACCCCCCCCCCCCCCCCCCCCAACCACATTGAATTTCGTTTATAAAACTTGGACTTAGTGTGATCAACTTCCCTCTTTTTCTTGATGAAATGTGGCAGAAATCTCTTCTTACTCTCGTCAGTTGCTAGGGATAAAGTGTCTTCTTTTATGTGGGGATACATTTCTCTCAATCCCTACTGTAGGTTACACTCGCTTCTGAACAGTAGGTACGTCACAAAACTTGTCGTAAGAAATTACTAATTTTCCCATTATTAATTCACGAGGGAGAGTACGAAGAACGAACCTGTCTCGTCAAGTGTAAAAGGAAAACTAAAATTCTGAGCAGTGTCACATAATATTATTGTTTAGAGAGATCACATTTGCTCTGAGCTTCTGTATAAACAAAACGCCTAAAAACTAGGTCACTATAAATTCAGGAGCCAACAGGTTCTATCGTGAATGCCCATCACCGGCGGCGGCGGGCGGCAATCAAACTCTTCTATACATGTATTTTGAGGTAATATCGTTCCCGAAGTGGAGCTTGGTGGAGCTTTTTTTTTTGTGGTCCACAAATAATATTACTAAAGAAGATTTTTCATTGTATTTTTTTTTTCAATCTTTTTTTCGGTGATCCATGGAAAAAATAAACAAATAATTCAAAACTTTCCGCTATTTATACCTAAATAGACCGAGTAAGATTGCCTAGAATTAACTGATTTCTATTACCAAGAGGGTACAAGATCGAATTCCGCGAAATGAAAAACTTATGCGTTGATGAATCTATAATGGTTCTTTGGTTTCATCATTCTCTGTTCGCCATTGAATATTTTTTACGGGCAAAATCGTTCGAGAGCTCTCATCCGTGGGTATTTGAGTCACCTCCAATGCCCAGAACAACGATTTGACAACTTTAATTTTGGGGAGTTGGACGGACATTGCATTTTTGGAATCTACGCACCTCGAAACGTAATTGAAAAAATTTTGAGGGGGTTGTTATAGAAAAATTTCTGCTGAGCGGATACATTTACATGCGCAATATCGTTTTTTTAGACCGAAATTTAAGGTAGATATTGATGAGGTAGATATCCATATTTCTGATGGATGTCCGCCGTGACACGTGGTAACACGTCAAAGTATAGCCCACGTAACTGTTGGGCGAACCCCACTCCACTCAAGGGGCTGAGGCAATGTGTAGCCATGAGCGAAATGATCAGATTGAATTCTGATCCTCTCATGGGAGGAGAGCTGATCACGTCCGCGACGCTGGCAGGGCAGTCGGACGAAAAGCCCCAGCCTGTAGTGGCTGTTAGCTTTACTTTACTTTTACGGCGGACGGACTGCATTTTGGTTTATTATTCTGTGAATAATACGCCTATTTATTCACACAGCAAAAAATAGTATAGCGCCCCCTCAAATTTTTTCTTTTACGTTTCAAGGTGCGTAGATTCCAAAAAGGCAATGTCCGTCCGCCGCCCGCCTTATCATTCATATCTACTTTAATTTCGGTCTGCAAAATTCGTTCTTTCGCACATAGGCTCCATTTGCGCCCTAGTCGTGTTCTGAAACTTTGCAGCCCGATCGAATTATACCCATGGGTGTTATGGGTGAAAAGTGGGGGTAAAAATGGGGTACCAGCCTCATTTTCAGACTAAAAAATTCGTTCTTTCGCACACATGCTCCATTTGGGCCCTAGTTGTGTCCCGAAACTTTGCAGCCCGATCGGAATATACCGAGGGGTGTTATGAGTGAAAATGTGTATACAAATAGGTGCTTTTTGTGTTTTAGTAACATGCTAGTAACAAAAATCTACGTATGGTTTTCTATGCTTATGTTTATAGCATATTGATATATGGTACACCCGTTTGGGGAGGTGCTTACGCGAGGTTTTGGTAACCTAAATTTGGTTCTAAATACTGTCTTACGCATAGCCACGAAATCACACAGGCACACCCGGATAGAGAACCTTTACGAGGATTTTGAAGTGCTTCTCCAAGAATGACGTATGTTTACAGATCGGCTTTATATGTGCATAAATCCCTCGGCTTGTTCAAGAAAAGAAGTGATGTGAGACCTACCAGGTTGAGCGCACAAAGTATTTTATAATAGCACGCCCAAGACTCCTACACTAGGCAGCTGCCTTGGCTAGCACCCTCGGTTTTCGAAAATCTACCATCAGCAAATGAAACAACTAATTCTGTAGCCGTATTCAAAAAATTAGCATTTCAATACTTGATGAATCAAACAAATGCAAAATCCATCATCCTTAAATTTAAATTTTCAATAACAGAAATGTACTTTCATGATGACCCCCCAAAAATCCATAATCCCTAGATTTAAAATTCTGAATAACAGAAATGTACTATACTAATGACCTTCATTAGACATACTAGATTTAATTTTGTTAAAATTAAGAGATTTGAGAAGTAGGGATAATGTATAAGAATTATAAACTATAAATGTATTAACGAACGAACGAATACACAAACTGAACTGGGAGAGAAATGAGCCTAGACAGGTCACTGATCTTAGGCTCAGGTAATAAACAGAGGAACGTTGCATTCATAGTTTTACCTGTGAATCTATCTGTTTTATGCAAAATATGTAAATAAACGATACATTATTACTAAATATTTAATAGAACATTGATCTTACAATATAACGTTAACGGTCGGGCCATTCAAAAATTAATGTCGCCAATAACAGGAACAATGGAGGAAAACTCAAACACGTGAAACGACGAAAGAACACAAATTAACTCTGAACAAACCTTGCGGATTTGAATTCACTTTCAACCCCAGTAACTGTATGGCAACGCTGCTCAGAATTTATTATTTTTTTTAGCTCTTTCCAATTGACTAAGCCAACTTACTCTCCATAATTGATTAAAAATAGTGAGAGCATTTGTTGATAGAGCTGGGGTTTAATTGGAGGAATTTTTTCCATGAGATTTCATTTTATTTTATTAATTCTGAATTCGCTGTTTCTAGGTACTGGATATCTGATAAGAATGTGGATGGTATATTACCGAAAAATGAAAGTGGCCAGGAAGCAACCATTGTTTTTCACTCACGAATTATGGAGGCTGAATGAATATAGCGGACAGTTAATCGGCAGTGTGGGCCACTGAACGATGTGAAGGGCGGCGGAATACCTGAGTTGACTTAATACCTTGCATACATGCCCCCCCCCCCCCCCCCCACCACCAACTCATCAAGGAAAACGGCAAGGAAGGGGGTTACGTCATGACTCCTCAACAAATTCTAACACAGATTTCCGAACACTGAAAACTTTTTGCGAAATTGCGACGAAAATACGCTGTTGCGACGGGCTCAACATTTTTGGTACAGGGATTATCGAAACAATACAACACTCGTCTAACCAACCAGCGTGAAGTAACAATAACCTCATCTTCAGCGAAAGAATTCAGTCTTGACTTGAACTGCACAACATTTCTGTGGAATCCCAGGTTTCACAGCATAATTCTACTATCTACTTCCGGTGATATCCTACAGCTGCTTGTAACAGTTCCCAAATACTTCAAAGTTCATCGAATCCATATTCGCCTACATTCATAGTACCGAGCCGGTTACAATATTTTGTCATTTCCTCCCTATTACGATCGGGCTGCAAAGTTTCGGGACAAAACTAGGGCCCAAATGGAGCCTGTACGCGAAATAACGAATTTTTTAGACCGAAAATGGAGTAGATATGCATGATACGGCGGACGGCGTATGGACATTGCATTTTTGGAATCTACGCACCTTGAAACGTAAAAGAAAAAATTTGAGGGGGTGCTATACAATTTTTTGCTGTGCGAATAAATAGGTGTATTATTCACAGAATAATAAACCAAAATGCAGTCCGTCCGCCATTTACCACCCGCCGCATCTATACATATAATAAAACAGTGTCTGTCTGTTTGTTTGTTTGTTTGTTTGTCTCGGCATCAATTGAGAACGGCTGAACGTAGAAAGTTGCGGCTGGTACCATTTGACGCAGAATTTATCTGGGAAGGTTTATGAAAAATCCGCATTTGAATCTGTCCATCCGTTGAAACGCTATGAATGAAATACTACTAAAAAACGTGTTATAATCACTTCTATGAGGACGTTTATGCTTATAATAACTTTGAACGGTTGGACGTAAATCCGTGCGGCTGGTACCATTTGACGCAGAATTTATCTGGGAAGGTTTATGAAAAATCCGCATTTGAATCTGTCCATCCGTTGAAACGCTATGAATGAAATACTACAAAAAAACGTGTTATAATCACTTCTATGAGGACGTTTATGCTTATAATAACTTTGAACGGTTGGATGTAAATCCGATTGTAATTAGATTCTGGATTCAGCTCGACGAGTACATTCAAGTGGTACTTCAATCAGGATGTTAGTGGGAGGGGGGTACAGGTTATGAGAGGGGGGGGGGGGGGTCTACAGAAATTTCAAAACTACTTGACCAATTGGAGTGCAACTTTGGGAATTTGTTGTGTGAACATTGAGGAATGTTTCTAACCAGGTAGGGAGGGTTCATAGGATACGGGGGGGGGGGGGTTAAAGGCAGTTAGGGTTGGCATTGGGGCAAGACCGTTGGCTCCATTTATTTAAATCGCAGCAACACGCGTCGGTTCATATAGTATAATCTATACATATAATAAAACAGTGTCTGTTTGTTTGTCTCGGCATCGATAAATGAGAACGGCTGAACGTAGAAGGTGGTATCTGTTATGAGTGGGGCCTGTCCTAAAGGGGGTGTCTGTTCTACCGTTGCGAAGCGCGGGTACACAGCTAGTCATCAATAAAACGCTGCAAAGTCCTTGTCACATGGGTTTATTATTCTACTGGACACACATACAGAAATGTTGGCGTTCAAGTGTTCTTCATTGCTTCTTTCATGCGAAATAATTTAAATAGATATTTCTGATTGATTCCACCAATTTCGGCCCCCAAAACACGAATTAGGTGCCCTCCTTTTTTTCCATCAAATTATCTTTGATCACTGGTAGTGTCATTTGTCTTGATTCTCCTGTTGAGACTTTTTCTAGTGTTATTATACAAATTGATGATGATTTCAGACGATTTCCCAGGTTTTAGACTCATAAAAAAATCAATTTTGGGAGCTGAACATTTGGTAGAACCTCAATTTTCCACTCTTTGGATAAAATCGACTTCATATTCGGCCTTCTACTCCCAAAAACATGGAAAACGATACCTCAAAAGCTCATGTTACTAGCATGTTACTAAAACACAAAAAGCACCTATTTGTATACACATTTTCACTCATAACACCCCTCGGTATATTCCGATCGGGCTGCAAAGTTTCGGGACACAACAAGGGCGCAAATGGAGCCTATGTGCGAAAGAACGAATTTTTCAGACCGAAATTAAAGTAGATATGGATGATAAGGCGGGCGGCGGACGGACATTGCAAGCTCCATTTGGGTTGTGTCCCGAAACTCTGCTGCCCGATCGGAATATACCCAGGGGTGTCATGGGTGAAACTATGGAAAACGATACCTCAAAAGCTCATATTACTAACATGTTACTAAAACACAAAAAGTATCTATTTGTATACACATTTTCACTCATAACACCCCTGGGTATATTCTGATCGGGCTGCAAAGTTTCGGGACACAACTAGGCCCAAATGGAGCCTGTGTTCGAAAGAACGAATTTTTTAGACAGAAAATGAAGCCTGTATGCGTGATACGGATGACGGACATTGCATTTTTTGGAATCTACGCACCTTGAAACGGAAAAGAAAAAATGTTGAGGGGGTGTTATAAAATTTTTTCGCTGAGCAAATACATAGGTGTATTATTCACGGAATAACAAACCAAAATGGGTGTAAAAATAAAGTTTTTGGCGTTTTAGTAACATGAGCTTATGAGGCACCGTTTTCCACGTTTTTGTAGGACGAGAGGACCGAATATGAATTTGATTTTGACAGAAGAGTGGAAAACTGAGATTTTAACGAAGTTTCGGCCTTAAATTTACATTAAATTTTGGCCTAACATCGTCGTTCTTCCGCAATCAGTTTGGGTCCAAATTCTGGAACCTCCAAAGCTCGGCCGCCCGATCGGAATACAGCCATACATGGGGGAAAAATGGGTGTAAAAATAGGGGTTTTCGAGATTTTTTTGAGGTTTTAGTGAACATGAGCTTGCTAGGTATCGTTTTCCAAGTTTTTTAGTGTGGAAGACCGAATATGAAGTAGATTTTGACCCAAGAGTGAAGAATTGAGGTTCTAACGAACCTTCATCACCAAAAATTCACTTTTTATGAGTTTAAAACATGGGACATTGTCTGAAATTACCATAAGCTGTATAATAACACTATAAGTAGTATCAACAGGTGAATCAAGACAATTAAATGGCACTATAAAAGATCAAAGATAATTGGTAAAAAAATAGGAGCCTAATTCGTATGAACAGCCAACATTTCTCTAGGTGTGTCCAACAGAACAATAAACCCATGTGACAAGGATCTTGCAGCGTTTTTAATTATAATGAGTCATGTACATCAGATTTAGTCAGAAATAGGGGAAAACATCCCTTTTTGGCATCTTTGTCCGGTTAGTACAACTAGTAGATGAGTAAAATTTTTGATTCTCATTGTCGATAAATCACTTAAAAGGAACTCAAAAGAGTTAAGGGAACAATATCGACTGGAAGACGGGACCTACACAGAAAACCGGGTAGGTATTATCACAAAGAAGTCGAACAGTTTCTGAAATAGAGTGTTGTATTCACATGTAAACTCACAGAACTGACCAACTAACTTTAATCGAATAAAAAGACAAGAATATCGACTTGAATAAACTTAAATTCACAGATCGACGCACAAACTGAATTCCATGGAAATCGAAAAATAAAACACATCGATACCAAAAAAACAGAAGGCCAACCAAACCATACGAAAATAATACGATGCAGAACACGTTGCGATGACATGGATGCATGGCATTTCCAACATACTCCCACCTGAGGAGTATTAACGACTCAAGTTTGAAAACATTAGAAACCTGGACCAGGTAATCTGATTCGACGTCCACATCGGGTTTCATCATCCTTCAAAACAGTCCTCATCCTCATCCGGATTGATATGAGACACAGGCCACTCATCTTGGGGTAGGCAGAGCCAATCTGGTCCCTCCCACCATCTGGAATCCAATAACTCTTTTGTTTGACAACCACGGCTCACCAAGTCAGCAGGATTTGAAGTGCCAGAACATGTCTCCAAACTCCTTGTGCAGTGAGACTCCTGATCTCCTGAACTCGATTGAACACAAAAACTCCCCATGGTTCTTCTCGGCGGATCCAGCTCAAAACAGTGGAAGAGTCACTCCAAAAAAATGTGGGAACCTCACCCATCTCCTTGACAATACTAGACGCCAGTCGCGCACCAATAGTTGCAGCCAGTAGTTCAAGACGGGGTATAGTCAATTTCTTCAAAGGTGCGACACGTGGCTTGGCACCAACCAGTGTCACAAAAACAGTGTCTTCTGTCTGAACATGCAAAAATGACACAGCTGCATATGAAGTAGAGCTAGCATCACAAAAGGTGTGAAGGGCCACACTGCTAGACTCAATAGAAGCCCTTATCCATCTAGGAACTTCAATTTCGCTGAGTGATGAGATCTCTGCCATCCACTTTAGGAATTTTTTCTTGCTTTTCTCCTTCAGGGGGGTGTCCCAAGTACCTCCGTCGATCCAACTGTCCTGAATGATCAGCTTGGGAATCAAAATGGCAGGTGAACAAACTCCAGCTGGGTCAAAAATCTTCTGAGTCGCTGAGAACACAGAACTTCGAGTAATTTGGACCTCGTTAAAATCATCAAAAGAAGGAGGGTTCACTCGAAGCGTGTCACCTTTCCGATCCCACAGAATTCCCAAAACAGCTGTGGAAGTAGCTTCATTTAACGATGGGTCAGACCACTCCCACCCTCGAAGGTCAAATTGTGCATCCAAAAATATGGCTTTTGCCTGAGTCATAAAGTCAGCAAGAGAATCCCAATCATCGAGAGATGTGACACAATTATCCACATAAAAGGACCGCTTGATCCTGGAGATGACACTCTCTGAGATTGGAATGTCATTAATAACAGTTTTATGGGAACATAGTGACAAATGGTAATTTATAGACACAGAAGAGTCGTATTTGGGGTAGTGTCCAAAATCCCAATTGTCTATGGAAACCCTCTCAATGATGTCATTGCACAACCACTCGTTGAAAACAGCATCATACGCCATCAAATCAGTAGAACGCAATTTTTTCAAAGTACTTTGCAGTCTAGAGGACGCCATCCTGAAGTTACGGGGAAGCAGTGGATGCCCAACCAACCGTGGAAGTGAGACATCGTACCGGCCATCATCCAAAATTTTGACGGTCTGTAAAAAATGTTCCTGAGCCAAAGAACGAGCCTCTTCCTTTGTACTTATATCACCAGGGTCATTGATGCCAATGACATCCAATCGCCAGAGATCCGAAGCTGGAAGGTCTACTGTACAAAGGGAACTTACATTCAACATGTAATTACAAACATTATCCCGCAGTCTTCCCATAACCGTCCATCCCAGTAGAGTTTCAATGGCCACAAGACCACGGCTGAGAACCTGGCGTCTACCAGTGAGAAGTTTTCCAGCAACATCCGCACCCACAAGTATGTCAACAGGCCCCTGAGTAGTATCTGACAAAAATATCTTCCTGGAACGAAGCTCCTCCATCCATAAACCCTTAGGAATAGTAGGTACAGCATGACATATAGCCTCAGAATCCAGAACATCAAAATGACAGGCAAAATTACTAACGACGCTCTGAAGGTGAACCTTATAACAACTATGAGTCTTCAACTCGGTCCTATCCCCTCCAAAAAGAGCATGAACTAGCTTCTCAGTTTTCGATGGTCGGAGATCCAGTTCCTTAGCCAGCTTTGCTGTGATATAGCTGCGTTGAGATCCAGTGTCAATGAGAAGCCTTGCCGTCAAACCATCACTACCCTGCAGACGAACTTTCAATGTCTGCATCAAAACAGGGGTGCAGTCCATATTAGAACAGTTGAGGTCAACATCAGATTTAGTAGATGGCTGAGGGTCTTCCTCGGTCTTGAGAGACGGACACATCACAGTCGGATGTTGTTTCATACAAATCATACAGGAAAGTTTGACCTTACAAGGTTTCCTGCCATGAAACGAGGTCACGCACCTAAAACAAATTTTCTTGGATTTTAGCAAGTCAAACTTACCAACCGCTTTCATCTGACGGGCTTTAAAACAAAATTGCGCAGGATGGTCATCACCACAAAACAAACACCTATCTGGCTTGGACTGCGACTGAAAATTGACCAAGTCAGTAGCAGTGGATACTTTAGGTGTTGTGGAATCGGATTTTCGGCCATTATCCTGTTTGTCTCTATGAGTAATATTAGCGGAAGACGAGAATGAATTTCGTGCGAGGGATAATCTTTCCTCGCTCTCAACCTCAGCCTTCAAAAATAGCCTCAACTCAGCCATGCGATCAGTAGCTTCCAACAGTAGCCCTTTATCAGATGATTTGACTCTCTTTCGCTCCCACTCTCTCAAAACAGCTTCCGGTAACGAAGATTCAACCATTGGGTACAACATGCTGGCATATTTGTCCGAAGCTACTCCCAGGCTCTCCAATGCCATCAACTGGGTCTCTAGCCGATCATAAAATTGTGAGAGTGAAATGGAGGTTTTACCACTTGACTGTAGTAACACAAGATTCAAAAGTTCTCTAACATAAAGCTCCACCAATAGTTCATCACGCCCAAACCGGTTCTTGAGTAAAGTTATAGCCTTTTCATAATTGTCCGCAGAGGGGGGAAAGCTATCTAGTAACTCACGAGCAGGAGTACCCTCTTTAGCAGTGCGCAACAACAACTGAAACTTGTCCTCAGCATCCAAGTCGGATCTTTCATGAATTTTGCGAAAACAGGCCCAAAAACTTATCCAGGTTTTCGGTTTTATGTCAAATTTTCTGAGTTCCAACTTTGGTAGCTTGTAAAAACACTGCTTGTCTCTAACGCTGACGACAGAGTGAGCGGCTTCAGAAGAGGGGGAAACAGGCTTAGTGATAAGGTCCTTCCTAACGCATGCAGTCATCCAAACTTCTCTATATTTCTCCACTGCATCGTACTCAGTCACTAAATCGTCTTCATTGAAATCCTTACCAACTTCAGCAAAAAAAGCATCACTCACCTGACGATCCAAATAAAAGAGACGATCGGACTTGTCTTCCAATTTCGAGAAAGCCTCAAGCACAGAAGGAAGGGGAGACTCCTGTTTATCCAACAATTCGAAGAGCTTGGTAGCACAGGTGGTAAAGAGACGTCTTACCTGAGTCCTTTCTGCTTTCAATCTTGTGATATCCATCTTCAAATATTGTCCCCACAAGGGATGCCAGATTTTGTCGATAAATCACTTAAAAGGAACTCAAAAGAGTTAAGGGAACAATATCGACTGGAAGACGGGACCTACACAGAAAACCGGGTAGGTATTATCACAAAGAAGTCGAACAGTTTCTGAAATAGAGTGTTGTATTCACATGTAAACTCACAGAACTGACCAACTAACTTTACTCGAATAAAAAGACAAGAATATCGACTTGAATAAACTTAAATTCACAGATCGACGCACAAACTGAATTCCATGGAAATCGAAAAATAAAACACATCGATACCAAAAAAACAGAAGGCCAACCAAACCATACGAAAATAATACGATGCAGAACACGTTGCGATGACATGGATGCATGGCATTTCCAACACTCATAATGGATTCCGATTCACTAAAATATTCTCTAGGAGGGACCGAAAAGGGGTTTTTTCACCTTTTTCTTACGCAATTTGATGTACACGCCCCATTATAATAAAAAAAATCGAAAATCGAGCAAAGGTTCCTCCTAGAAAATTGTTTAGTGAATTGGAATCAATTATTAGAATAAAAAAAGGATCACTCGTCTACTAGTCCTACTAACCGGGAAAAGTTGCTGAAAAGGGGTGTTTTCGCCTATTTCTGACGGAATTCCATGTAAACGCCCCATTATAATTGCAAAATCGAAAATCCAGTAAAGGCGCCTCCTAGAGAATCGTTTAGTGAATTGTAATCGATTACGAGAACCAAAAAAGTCACTCACCTACTACCCGTACTAATCAGGCGAAGTTGCTAAAAAGGGTGTTTATGCCTACTTTTGACAAAATTCGACGTATACGCATATATACTATATATGATATTATTATTTATAATTATATTATAAGTATATATATACTAGTATATATTATTATATTATTATTATACTATATACTAGTACTATATATTATTATTTAAAAATCGAAAAATCGAGCAAAGTTCCCTCCCAGAGAATCGTTTAGTGAATCGGAATCGATTATGAGAATTAAGCATTTCACTAATCTACTAGTCGTACTAACCAGGCAAAGTTGCTGAAACGGAGTGTTTTCACTTATTTCTGCCGAAGTTCTATGTACATGCCCCATTATAATTAAAGAATCGAAAATCGAGCAAAGGTCACTCCTATAGAATCGTATTTTGAATCGAAATCGACTATGAGAATAAACAATTTCACTCATCTACTAGTCGTATACTAACCTGGCAAAGTTGCCGCAAAGGATTTTCTTCGACTATTTATGACAAATCTGATGTATATGCCCTGTTGTATTAAGAAAATCAAAAATCTAGCAAAGGTCCCTCCTATACCATTTTTAATTCAAACGGAATCGATTACGAGGATCAAACAATTCACTCATCTAGTCATATTCACCGGACAAAGCTGCCGAAGAGGGGTGTTCTTGCCTATTTTTGACGAAATTTGATGTGTACGCCACATTATAATTAAAAAATGGAATATCGAGCAAAATTTCCCTCCTAGAACTTCAGTGAAAAGAAATCGATCATGAGAATCAAAAACAATCACTCACCTCCTAGTCGTACTGACCGGGCAAAGTTGCTGAAAAGTGGTATTTTTGCCTATTTATGATGAAGTTCGATGTACACGCCCCATAATAATTAAAGAATCGAAAATCGAGCAAAGGTCTCTCCTATTGAATCGTATTTTGAATCGAAATCGACTATGAGAATAAACAATTTCACTCATCTACTAGTCGTATACTAACCTGGCAAAGTTGCTGCAAAGGGTTTTCTTCGACTATTTATGACAAATCTGATGTATATGCCCTATTGTATTATGAAAATCTAAAATCTAGCAAAGGTCCCTCCTAGACCATTTTTAATTCAAACGGAATCGATTACGAGGATCAAACAATTCACTCATCTAGTCATATTCACCGGACAAAGCTGCCGAAAAGGGGTGTTCTTGCCTATTTTTGACGAAATTTGTTGTGTACGCTCCATTATAATTAAAAAATGGAATATCGAGCAAAATTTCCCTCCTAGAGAATCATTCAGTGAAAAGAAATCGATTATGAGAATCAAAAACAATCACTCACCTCCTAGTCGTACTGACCAGGCAAAGTTGCTGAAAAGGGGTATTTTTGCCTATTTCTGATGAAGTTCGATGTACACGCCCCATAATAATTGAAAAATCGAGCAAAGGTCCCTCCTAGAGAACTGTGTTCTCTATCGAAATTGACAATTACAAGTTTCAGTATCCCTTAGATAACCCCAAATCAACTGAGCGAAGTTGTGGAAATGTACTTTTTCGTCTATATCTGAACCCCCATCATAACTGAAATATCGAAAAACGAGGAACGGTTCATCCCATAGACTTAATTGGATTCATCCTATAAAATCATCGAATATCTTAAATTTTACACCCATTTGAGATGGGCAGTGTCAAAATTTTATGAAATTTTCTGATCAAATTTCGAAATTCCAAAAGAAGTCCTTCCTAGCGTTCCTTCAGTTGAATAGATCCCCAGTAAAAGAATTTCAAAATTACAAAATTACAATGTGTAGCAAACGGGCAAGTTTTCGATTGTGAATATGCATACAAATTCAGGGCAGTAAAATTTACCGATTGGTTCATGATTAATTTTATTTTTCAGAGTTTTTTCTCAAGACCGAGGAACTGAAAGTAGGAAGGTAGTTACTTACTAGTGACAGTGAAGTGGCACTTGCACAACTGCTGTACAGACCGTAGATCCATGCGCCTTTTCCTGAAGGTAGGTATATAATATACGCATTTCCCCACTCGACTTTCGGCGAGTTCAGCAAGAGGTGGGGTGGATCCCTCGATGAAAAGGAATGCACTCCCCCCCCCCCCCCGAAACCCCTCAAAATCCACGTAGGTACCCATAATTTGTGTGGAAAGGAAGGTATAAGATAGGCTTAAATTTGCACTAGTGCAGACAACCTTCGTTAACAATGCCAATTTCAAACTTAAATCAAGGAACAGTTCACCAATGCTGTCAAACGAAATTATTGAGGCATAAACATCGTAATCGCTGCTCCAATCTCCATAAAATCCTCGCCGAGAGTGCACAGATGAATATCGTTACGTGAATAATGAACCTTCATCGGTGAATATAAACACGCAAAACCAATAACATCTTCTCGAAAGGATTGAGAACGATGCATGCTAAAACTGCGAGATGCAACTTTACCGACCAGGTATAACAAATTTCAACCGAGTTCATCAGCCCTGTGCACAAACCCCCAGATTCCCTTCCACTAATAACCTCAGTTCATTCAAAGTACACGGAGTTTGAGCCAATTCAAAGATATTCCTTTTCGGTAATTTCAATTTACAGCAAATTTCAAGGTAAAAATCGGTTTTAACCATTTCGACGTCCATGAATCCAATGGCCGCGAAGCCACGGCAAACTTTTTGAGAAAATCTATTTGAAGGAGATTAAAAAGTGAAAATTAACGTTTTGTGCCATTTCAAGTTCCATGAATCTGGCATACCGCAATGGCACACATCGCATATTGTGTTCATTATATCAGTACAACGTAGCACATGAAGTCTGACCCAATTAAAAGATATAGGTACTTTTAGAGAAAATCAATTTGAAGATCAAGATGAAAATTACCTACCATTTATTCAATGTTTGGTAAATCCGGCATATCGCAATGACCTCCGGCCAATTTGACGTATTGCATTCAGCACAATAATTATTTGTATCACACAAAGTTTGACTCAACTAAAGATATTTTTTTAAAGAAAAATAAAATGTTCAAGGAAACATATTAGGTACCTACGGATACTGATATGATAAACACATGTAAATTTGGTGGGTGGCGACTGCGGCTTATGGATATCGAAATTGTATAAAATGACATGCCTGCTGGATTTATATATATCGAAATAGCATAAAACGATACCTTGAAATTTTTCTAAATAGAAATAACTCGAAAAGTATACCTATCTTTAAACTGGCTCGAAATCGTATACAACATATTTCGAATGAACTGAGGTTGTTCATAATGATTATCCCCTACAAACCATACTGATATCCTCCAGCGACACTTTTTTTGTCTGGCTACAGAAGCAGGAGCAACGTTTGAGTAAGTGGCCGGGAATTAGCAATTCAGAAAAATATCGCTGAAATCTGCAGCCAATTTCACGCTGGTAGGTACTTTTTTTCCTCGACTTTAAGAAATAAAGAGCTAAACATTGCAAAAGAAGATCCATGAGTGCTCTGAATCCAATTTTGCTGTCAAATATGCTAAATCCGAACAATATCGCATCCACTATTCAGTGGAATCACTGGCCGTATCAGATTTTCCGTGAGAAATCCACTGCTACACTGTCGGCGGATATTCTTTGTCTGTTCCGACGTTGCTTCTCTCCGCCGCGCCGTTCCCTTTCAGGGAAAATACTCGTATTTAGTTAACGGAGACGTCTATTTGCCAACGCTGGCGTCTCGCAACGTGAACGGAAATGTAACGTGAGATTTATTCACGACTCGGTACCTACGTGATGACTTTTTCCAGCGCTCCTGATTCGTAGGCTCAATGGATCTAATCTCAACTTCTTTTCATCTCCCTTGAACTTGGGAGTCGTGGATAATGTGGAAACACCGAATGTTTCGTTGAGTACCTACCTGCTACTACAGGTGGATATCACTGAAATTTCAAAATGTCTCAGTTCCAAGCTTGCAGTAGTAAAAACATGTTTTTGGCTTGTTAGACTGTACAAAACAAATAATTTATGTAGGTTTACCATAATAGATGCTGTGACCTACTACTGTTTTTCTTATTATCAATCGCATGGCATGCATATATGGGGAGCCCTCACTGATCCCAATTTGGCACGTGTTTGCGGAAGGTGGCATTGGTTTGCAATAAGACCAGTCAACGTTTATATACGTAGGTATATAAATGTCCAAATAAATATAGATATTTCCATTTGCTTTCGAAGGAAATCAGACCTTGGCTATGAGACGAAAAACTTCAAATTTCGCGAAAAGATTTAGCAGATAAAAATAAGTTCGAAGATTAAAAATTTTCGAAAACAGAAAGTGGGTCAAATTTGAGTATTTGTGACCAAAAATGTTAATGAATCACCTACAATGGCGACCCAAGACAGGAAAAGTTCATTTCGATAGACAAAATAATCTTTTCTAAAAATAAGTAGTAAAACAGTCTAAATAGGAATTTTGAGGGTTACAAACCGCGAAAAATAATTTTCAAAAATACTGGTACATAAAAGTCACCATCAACACTGCTAACTCATCAAAACTGTTGAAGAACGGTGACTAGAGATAGAAAAAGACTATTTCAACAATCAAACATTTTTCCTATAATAAGGTCAACAATTCCTACAATAAGGTATATTACTACTCCTACAATAAGGTATATGACAACCTTGCAGACATACTAACAAAACCTCTTGCGGGTCGAAAGTTCCGTGATTTCCGAGCGCGTCTTGGATTGTCTTATTCGTGGGATGATGTTGAGAGGGCGTGTTGAGATATATTGTCACCTACAATATGAGTTCAACATCAACCCGAGTTTATGAGCAGTTAAGTAAAATACTGTTTGTTTCATTAAAGTTTGAGCTGTCAATGCGAATTGCCTTCTTGATTTCCAACAGTATTCCTATAATATTTCTATAATAAGGTAAAAAATTACTCATAATTGGAATAAATTCAGTAAATTTATTAAAACATGGGAGAATACGATAATTTGGCACTACAAAATATTATGAAAGTTGTAGTAGGTAGTATGCTGATAGTATAGGATTTACTATCAAGCGTATCTTATACTGTTTTAAATTGATCCCTCGGGTATACGATGCATATTTACGGTTCACGTACCCACTCCCGATGGGTCTTGTTGTACTGTGCAAGGGCTAAGAGGGAATTCAACCATTCTGTGGGCGAGTTGGTGACCATGTGGACTGGCGCCAGGTGAATTGTTGACTGGAATTGGGATGGCGACTGAGGTCATCCGTTGCCACGGCGGCTGCGGTGAGGTGAGGGCAGTAGTCTTGAGTGAAAAATAACCGGGACTAATAATTTTGATCCTAAGACAGCTGATCATATTCGCGACATCGTCAAGGCAGTCTTACGATATATACTTAATTTGTGCTTGAACATTTCTAGGACTTGAGCTATTGACTATTCCAGAAGGTGTGTGCTCACCACCGGACTCGCCAAGACACCCGGCAAAGCATCGATGGTGATTGTCAGCTTCGATGTCTCCTCCATTGTTCTCTTACACGTATTGGATACCCAGAGGGCTACGTTCCCGTAATCTATGCATCACAAAAGTTTTATTTTATTATGACCTATAAATTAAATACCAAGTTGTCAACGGCGTCTGCCTAACATTTAACCTAACTGACTCAGGAGATGACGTTACTTCATCGTTTCCGCCGGAAAAAAGCACGAATTCGCTGGGATAACCAGGTTGCGATCTGTAATGGAGTTTCCAAACGCGAAACCGTCTTAGTTCACCTATATTTTTCCGCCCCACGGAGGCACAGTCCATTTTTAACCCCCCCCCCCCCCCCCCCTTCCTGTTGAAACTGATCATTGTTCTGCTAGTTTATTTTCTGCTTTTGAACCCGCCTCGAGGTGAATTAATTCTCTCAGGGCCCTCCAAGCAATTTGATGCCCCATTTATCACTTTACTTCCAAACAACACCAACAACTACGCGTATAATCAGCGGTTGACGTTTCAATCATAATGTTTCACCATAATTTACCTTCATCTCGCCTTTATTTTTCCGGGAAGGAAAAGTTAACCCCTGAATTAGATTAATTTTAAAACTGTCACGTATTTCAGAGGGGTTTTTATTTCAAACTGGTTGTCTTCCTGACTCGCTGGTGGTGAGAGGCAGTTTGTCTTGGTGGGCACTCGAAGAAATCGTGTTCGGGCTCTCTCTTAATTAAGGTGAGGGTCGAAGAATGATTAATGGAAAACATCCCAAGCCCCCGCTTCACCGCCCATGTCCTGGCTCAAGTGGTATTTTCTCAGGCGTTGCTGTTTTTGGAACAGCTGCCCGCAGGCTCTGAATAAATTGTATTCGCCCCTTCGTCTGATAAGCTCGACAAAGTGAAATTCCGATTTGCATTATATAGAAAACTTGGTAAGGGATTAACATCAATGAGTCTTGTTTGGGGAAGAAAAACAATGGAGGATGCGCAAGGATCGAGATCTCGCAGTTTCGACCATAAAATCGGATTCACCAACCTCAAAAAAAACCCCACGTGCCAGTTTCGAGCACCATAATCCTCCGGGTCAACCCAAGACACAGATGGGACGTGTTGTAATTATTAGGGCGCTGCCACTCTGTTCTCACCAAAGGCAAAGGATGGGGGGAGGGGATCAAATTCGACTTTTTTGGGGTCAAAACCCCACAAAATCGTTAAAACCGGCTGTAAATAGGCATAAGTTCACCAGAAGTGGTGTAGAATGGTGAGCCTACATATAAAAACACAATGACAATAGTAAAAATATTTGAATTTGAATTTTTGTAGGTCAAAAATTGCTAAACATTGTAACAAATATTCAAAAACTGCTTCTAGTTCGCCGAAAATGATATCGGTCGATGAATCAAGACAGGAACAGTTTAGTTCAGTACCTAGCCAACAATTTTGCTGTAAGAAGATCAAAAATTGAATTCTTTAGATTTAAACAATTCCCAAAAGCAGAATAATATTTGGGAAGACGGAGGGAAAATAACTTCATTCATGCACCTAGCTCAAACGAGCAACATTCAAGTTGTTGAATGATTGTTGATGAGTTCTTGCTGATTTATTTTCGGCTATTTCTGACCCAGTTTTTGTGGGAAAACTTTTTTTCGAACGTTTATTTTTTAGTCTCAAATCACCATTCCTATACCGATTTTAGAGAAACTATATTCTTTTTCGCTGATATTAGCATTTACACGGTTAGTAAAAATTTTAGACAAACGAAAACTAAAGTTTTACTAATATAATAATTATACACCTATAAACATAAGTACCTAAATCTAGGGATGGATCCACAATGATCTGAAATGGAGAAGAATCAACAACTTTGTCAAAAATTCAAATAATAAAAATGTTGGACCCATTGCTATAACTTTTTTTCAACGAAAATTTGCAAGAATGGAGAGGGAGTAATTTGAGGTTTTTCTGAGGTCAATATCTACCCTCGTGCTCCTCCCAGGAAAGCCCTAAATATTATTGGAGCGGGCCGGGAAATTAAAGTTTCATAGATATGCGGAGGATTCAAGAATTCTATAATTAATTACTTGTTGTTATTCATGTAGCATGACGTTTGTTCAAGTTGCAAAAGTACCTAGGTTCCTACCTATCAACAGAATCCAAAATAACCATCATTCTTCAAATCTAATCCGAAATCTTTCAAATGAAATAATACCACGAAACAACAAACTCGATTTCATATGGCCATGCGTGATTATAATCATCTGTTCCTACCAATGATATCTGGGCTGGATGTACTTATACCGTTTCATCATGATCACGTTGACGAAGATTTTTCGGGGCAAACGAAAGGCTGGACGTACAAAAATCCGGGTGGCCTCAAAGAATTCTCAAGTTCGAGATCAATTGAAAAACTAGACAAAATATATCCTTCAATCGAAAGTTTTCGAACTGCTGCGTTCGGGAAATGTCAACCCCTATTTTTCACCCCTTAGAAATGACTGACAGTCTCAAATGGGACCTACAAACCAAAACGTCAAATTTTGAGGGGGAGGGGGGTCAAATTTTGTTCCTATGTTCGATCCCAAAGGTTTATTATTGGAATTAATAAACCAAAACTTAAAATAGCGATTTTCAAACTTCTGTAACTCCAGCATCTGACGGTTGCGAGCGTTGAAATTTGGTTCATGTCCTCAGGGGCCCCTCGAGAATGGGTGTACGAAAAACCAACACCATAGACCCTCAGGTGGCCGAGTTACGGGAAGGCAAAAAAACCCTACCTGTTCTGTCGTGTAAATAGTGTTCTTGGTCGCTTTCGAGTTTTTCGGTTTTCTTGGCGGGCGGGAGGCTACCGCGCCAATATTTTTGAACCTCAAACTGAGTAGATTTTTTATTTACAATACATTCGTTTCGAGCCAGAGACTCATCAAACAGTTTTCCAAGGATTAAAGACTTATCCTACAATAAATCCCCATGGCCTAACGAGATCACCATCAAAACTTCAAGTCATAAGACCTATTCGGATCATTATTCCGTTTTCGTGGAAGAGACAGGCAGACGAATGAATACTGTCCATGTTTAATTATGATAAATTACCGACCACAATCTACCCACAATGTGACTGCCAAAAAAGTACTATTTAGCCTACTATTTAACCTCATAATGTTTTGAACAGTTTTATTTACACTCAACACACAAGCTAGAAATCAAACTCTGGACGCCCCCCCCCCCCCCCCCCACCACAGAAGTTCTATGTACCAAGCGTTGTCGTGTATCATGCTGAATGTTGTGTTGATGTAGATTGCAGGGATGACATTTGAGATGTTAACATTTTTTTCCGACATCAAGAGATGAGCGATCATCTATATATAGTTTTGAATATAAATATTTCAATTTTTCACGCTCTTCAAGCTTTAATCCCACCGTCCACTTCCTTGGGACGTCCAAATTGATCATTCAGGGAAGAACAAAAATCAATTTTTATATTGAAAACCGTATTACTGGATCGAACGGAAAAGATCCGGACGGATTATAATAATACTGAATAACATTGAATTCATAATAATTCAATATTGAATTATACTGAATAATGACACATTATATTTAACGTGTTACGAACCTTGTTGAGGCCCCTCTTTACAAACACAATTCAAACGAAGGCAGACAAACAATTAATCCATTTGACCGAGACATGTACGAACGCAATGCTGAGTATATTCTCGGATTCGAGATATTAGAAAGTCGACTTAATTTCTTCAAATGTGAGTTTAAATGATGCTGACGAAAGTTTGGTCCGTAGTTGAGAGTAAGCGGCACAGGCTCACTCTTTTCCCATTCTCTCTTCTAAATTATAGATTAATTAAAACTTATCCCTCTTAGCTCGGAGTTAGTGGAGTAACCCCCTTGCGACGCTCGTCTCTCTTTTCTTTCCCTTGCTCGGGGAAAAAAAATACCGAATAAAAAACCTTTTCTCGTTTTTTCATGATGAGGGAACTCAGTTTATGAGTAAGTGCGATCCCCGGACTTGACTTGAAAGCTAGTTGGAAAAAAACATGGGATTCTCATAATTTTTAATGATTTTTCTTAATGCTTGAGCTTTACCTAATGTAGAGGGATCTCCCGTCATTTGTCAGGCTGGACAATTTTCCTTCTCGTTAATAAAAAATTAGGGTAGCTCCTTCGGCAGATGCGAACAGGTCTTGGTTTCTAAAGTAATGAAGGGAAAAAGTTTGGGGAGGTGTATCGAAAGACACCCGCGATCAATTTTTTATACCGATACGAAGAAAGAACCAAAGAATCATCCGTAAATGGAATCAACTATGAGTGCAGATGGCGTAACACCTGTAACAATCTCGACCGATAAAAATATCTTATGACTAGGAAAATCTAGTCATACATAGATGAGCGCATACGCACAATCTAGAGTTGATAGTTGATAGAGACATAATGAATGGCAACCTTTGATACTGACCTTTTATCGAGATGTTTTAAAACTAACGTGTCCATAAAATTTGCTAAATTTAATTAACTATACATAACAATCAATCAGTTTAATGTCTACGGTTTATTTATTTTATAAATTCAAGTTGTGGGGCAGAAAAATCGCCCAGATAGCTTTTCCATAAAGTGCCATGGAATGGAAATATCCTAGAATTGGATATGAGGGAAAAGAAGCCATATCAAGCTTGAATGTAATTTATATAATTAATTAACATACCTAACGTCATCGACCCACAGCGCCGCGTGGAAATACGTCCACGTCACGCATATTTCCACCAGTTTTATTTCCCAACTTATACAAAATTTTGTAGGAACCGAAAATTGGTAAACAGAAAATTTCCTCTCAACATAGTCAGAACACGGAAACGAAAATTAATACGATGTATCTGAACCCCATTCAGAAACGAACCTCATTTTTGGTTGGATGGGGCTTAAAATTTATACAGTCATTATGAATGCCCATTTAATAAACACCGTTATTACTATAATCAGGAAGACCTGATCAGATTATTCACATTCCTGAAACAAGAACATAATACGCCTAAAACAACTAGGTAATATCATCCATCCTGCTTCCTTATCTATACTACAAAAACCACCTAATATCCAACAACAAGGAAATTTTGAAATTATGAATTCAACGGGAAATAGAAACTGATGAGGCAATGATCGACGCGGAACTCCTAGATGGAGGTTGACTGGATAAAACCATTAACGGACCAAACCGCGACACACATGGAAGTATAATCGGAATATTCTAAAAATGAAACAGATAATATAGATAACGGATGTATCCGTACAGGTACATAGGAGCCCCCCATAGGATGGTGCGGATAAGGCCCCTTGAGGTCCCATACAAATTTCAACATGATTGATCCAGCGGTACGCCCTGCGCATGCGCTAACGTTAAATTCAACAAACACGCATAACTTTCACAATTTTGATTTAATTTCGCTCAAATTTTCAAGGGTTGTTTGGACAAGGCCTAGTGAGTTCCAGTATGAATTTCAGCATGATCGGACCCTCGGTGCGCTCTGCGCATGCGCTGGCGTGAAATACATTCAATTTCCTTGTTACAGCCGTAGTAACCAAAGATTTCACCCAATTTCAATGTAATTCTCAGGGATTAAGCGGGTAGGGCCCATTGAGGTCCCATATAAATTTCAACATGATAGAGCCAGCGGTTCGCCCTGCGCATGCGCTCTGTCTGTCTGTCTGTCCTTCTATGCACGGCCAAACGGCTCGACGGATATCGACCAAATTTGGCACGAATATCCAGTAGGCTCCCAAGTTGTGCAACGTCGCATTTTCAATTCCCTGACCATAGCGGAACTATGGTCGACCATGGTCAACTCCTGAATGGCTTGATGGATATCGACCAAATTTGGCACGAATATCCAGTAGGCTCCCAAGTTGTGCAACGTCGCATTTTTAATTCCCTGACCATAGCGGAACTATGGTCGACCATGGTCAACTTCGTTAATTGAAATGGTAACCCCTATTTTTTATCGCGTATTCGTAATCTACGTGAAATTCTATCTACGATCGACCCTTCGGACTACCCCCGCGGTCGACCATAGCGCATCCATGGGCCCCTCCATGGTCGAATCCCGAATTGCTCAACGGATATCGACCAAATTTGGCACGAATATCCAGTAGGCTCCCAAGTTGTGCAACGTCGCATTTTTAATTCCCTGACCATAGCGGAACTATGGTCGACCATGGTCAACTTCGTTAATTGAAATGGTAACCCCTATTTTTTATCGCGTATTCGTAATCTACGTGAAATTCTATCTACGATCGACCCTTCGGACTACCCCCGCGGTCGACCTTAGCGCATCCATGGGCCCCTCCATGGTCGAATCCCGAATTGCTCAACGGATATCGACCAAATTTGGCACCAATATCCGGTAGCCTCCCAAGTTGAAGGTAGGCGCATTTTTAATTCCCTGACCATAGCGGAAATATGGTCGACCATGGTCAACTCCTGAATGGCTTGACGGATTTTGATAAAATTGGGCACAAATACCCGGTAGGGTATGGGATTTTTCCGTCGTTTGTTGGTTCCACGATACTGCGTACAGCGAATCTCGGATAGCGAGCGAAGCGAGCGGTCAGGCTAGTTATGTATAATGGACGTAATGTATTATGGAAGTCATGTTATGTATAATATGTATATTTCATGTAATGTTATGTAATGTTATGTTATGTAATGTTATGTAATATGTATATTTAACGTTATGTAATGTAATGTAATGTAATGTAATGTTATGTTATTTTGCTTCCGAGTCTGTTCTATTTTATAATGGGTCACTCTGATTGTGACGAGGAAGCTCCTGTGCCATCACCTTGGCAGTGTATTTTCGTTGAAATAGAGACGATAGATATGTACGTACGCCGGAAGGGTATGCGGGCAGGGAAAGCAATTTTTACAGGCAAACCAAATATTTTGTGAGCGAGCACTATAATTTTTCAACTAAAAAACGTGTTAGCTAAGCGTTTATAGCAGTAAGTACCTAGTAAAAATTTTGGAATTCTCGAGGTAGCCCTAAACGATATCTCATCTCATTCAATATTCGCTGTAGGATCGGAACATGAGGAAAAGGCTGGAGGAAGTTGGCCATTCGTCTTGGGATAAGGGTTTATTTGGCACTACTCCAAGAAGAGAAGTACGGTCTCTTACTATTTAACAGGCGATTCACTGAGCATCCAGCAGTTCTTATCAACACATAATATGAGCAGTGAGTGAGTGACTTCCGCTAAATATATATTTGAGCGTCTGTAACCAGGTTTATTATTCAAAGTATAGATCTGCTTCGATAACTATTTTTAAACATTCTTATTTAAACGCAAATCCGTTGAGAATCAAGTCCTGGGCATGCAGCGGCAGACAATATTTTGTCGAAAACCACGTTTTTCCGGCAATGACCCCCCCCCCCCCCCCCTCCACCCACCTTCTAGAAGTAAATTTCGAAATTCCAGCAACGTAGGGCACAACTAGACAGTTTCTCGCATCGAACGAAAGAAGTAACGGTTGAGAACTGCGGACTGGGCAGCACAAACAAGATTGAGCCGATAAAACAACATTTTTCAGAATTAACCTCCCTTCCCCTCTTCTGAAGTAAATTACGAAATTCCGGCGATTTAGGGCATAATTATACAGCATAGATTACAGCATTAAACGAAAAAAGGACCACGCAAATCGGTTGGTAACTGCGGCCTGGGCAGTACACACAACATTTAGCCGAATAACCAACCTTTTCAGCATTCAGCATTCCTTTTTTTCGAAATTCCGGCGATGTAGGGCACAACTATACAGATTACTGCATAGAATGTAAAAAGAACCACGCAAATCGGTTGGTAATTGCGGCTTGCAAACAATATTTAGCCGAAAAATTGTCACACACACACGCGCGCGCGGTTTTTTATCATGGATTTGGATTCAGGATCGTCTGAAACACATTTGAATGTGGATTTTTTTCATTCTCGGCTGAGTGATGTCCTCTTCTGACCAGATCAAATACATGAGGACGTCTCTTACTAATTACGGACGTCCTCTAAAAATGGGTTGATTGAAGTGAACTTAGTTAATTCCTAATTTTAAATGCTGAATAATGTTTAAAATACGACTTGAATTGTGAATGAAAATGAATAGAAAGACTTCCAAGTTTTCGAGATATGTCTGAAGACCTTGAAATCTCAGCAACTGGTAAATTGAAAATTTGAATGATAGCTGCGATTTATTTAGCCGATTATGACATCCAAAATAAAGCTCGACCAAGCATTTCAACACTGGGTAGGTACCTGGATAGATGGCTCACTCTTGAACTAATCAGAGGTGGAATACCTGAAAAAAGAAAAATGTCGTTAGAAATGAAGATTGGTAGAAAACTGGGGAAAGCAACAACCAATAAATTTAATTGTCTAATACTTGGAGAATAAGCTTGCAAAATATATTAGATCCTTCCTGAAATTATCGACCATAATACAGAACAAAACCAAGATTTGGGTCATACTTACCCAAGTCACACATCACCGCTGCGCGAAGATGAGGGAAATCGCGTCGCTTTTTAAGCTAGTCGCATACATTATTTACAGAGTGTAAAATGTGAGTAGATCATTAAATTCATGTGTTGTGGTTTGGATCCAGGTGAGACGGGAATATGAGGTTAGGACATGCCCAGTGGATATACCAGTCTGGGTTCTTTTCGGGAGGTGCCCAGTGGATATACCAGTCTGGGTTCTTTTAGGATGTGCCTAGTGGATATACCAGTCTAGGTTCTTTTGGGACATGCCTAGTGGATATACCAGTCTAGGTTCTTTTAGGAGGTGCCCAGTGGATATACTAGTCTGGGATCTTATAGTGCCCCAGTGGATATACCAGTCTGGGGATCTTTTAGGTGAGGAGTGAGGCAAGGAGAGAGAGAGATAAGACAGCATCTTAAGGGGAGCGTAGAATGCCTTGGAAGGCGCAGCAGGCGAGTTTTTATAGCCTGGGGGTTATGCTCCCTCCATCATCCACTCTCGTGGGGGATGGTGGGGATCCCTTCCCACTCGGCCCTTCCAGCTCTCTCGAGCTGCCTGCCCACATCTACCAATTCATTCAGATGTTTATTTGCGAAATCTTTACATACAAGGAGTGATATCACGACATCATGTTTGTCCGGTTATGAGTGCATGATCAAGATTGCATGGCGAATCATCCTGGAACCTGTGACAGAGTGACAGTGAGGGTGGACTCTCGAGTGTCCCCTCCTAGACCAGCGAGATTATCACCAGCTAAGAAGGGATATCGATTAGGCTTCCCCAAACGACCCCGCCTCCACCGAAAGAAAAAAATGTATCGAGAACAGCCACACTGTGACACTCCTCCCCACATGACATACTTCTGGGTAGCAGAAGTATGAGAGGGAAAAGGGGGAATGAAAAGAAGTATGAAGTTCTGGTTCAGGAAACCTCATCTGAACAACTTCAAGGTGACTAACCTCCATCGTAATGGTACTACATCAACAATATTTACTGGTGGAAAACGAGTATTGGCATACGAGTATTGGCGGATAATGTTGTCAGAGGTTGTTGTCCAGCGAATAGTGCTCATCTGGGCAACCTCTAGGTGATCAACCTTCATCGTTAGGATGGAACAACTATTGGGACTTGTCATTTGGGACACGGCATCAATCGCCTTCTGATGAGCTCAGTATATTTTAATTATACTGACACTCTAAAGGGGTGAAAGGGGGGTGGGGAAGCCAATAGCTGTATGTATTATCAAAGGGACAGGTTGCTTGTAAAGGAATCCTTCTGGGAAACCTTTGGGCTTATCCTTCTGGTAAGCCCACAAAAAGTGGATGGAGTATGGTGAAGCGCTTAGCGCATACTACCGAACCAGGCTCTGCTACCATGTGACAGAGTGTAACAGTCCCCCTCAAGAGTCCCCCTCCTATACCAGCGAGATTATCCCCAGGTATGTCGAAGGTATGTCGATTAGGCTTCCCCAAACGACCCCGTCTCCATCGGAAGAAAAAATGTATCGAGAACAGCCACACTGTTACAAACCTAGCGCTTAAGAATGGGTTGAGCTCATTTGGTGATTTGAGCTCTGCGAAGCAACAGCACTCAAAATCAATTTTCGTATTCGAAAATTTCCTATCTTTCATCTGATTCTTTCGTTTGCCATTACAAACATTTTGGTGAACTTCGGAATTCCGTATCCCGTAGCCAAGGTAAAATACCTTCCGAAAATACAATTTACAAATTTTTAAAATTCACCAGGTTTTAAAATGGTCTGAAATGGATTTGTATCGAAACAATTGTAAAAAAATTCATATATTTTTTCGATAAAATGAGACGGGTGAGTATATGAGCGTTGTTGGTTCCACAAGAAATTGTTGTGGTCCTGTTTCATCATGTTGAAAAATGAGGCTACAGCACGGTGGTTAAAGAAAGGTAATCAGGTCAACCACCTGGTGTTTAGCAAAGATGTTTCGAGTTCAACAAAGTTGCATCCTGCGGGCAGGCGAGATGGGGCGGACGAGTGCTCGTAAAGTGTAGATGAGTTGACCGCTACTCCAGCAACGAGGGAGCGAGAAGATGTCTTTAGTTAGTAGTTGGTCCGAGCCTGAGTAACCAAAGGGGACCATGAGACGAAATTTATGCTACACATTGAGGGGGCAACGGCCGGTTCCATAACACAGTTCGACGAAACACGGTCAGGCATTAGGTTGAGTGTTGTAGACCTGAAACCTAATAGGTGGAGGAATAAAGTTCCAGCCATGCAGCATGATCATGTGAGCGAATCAACCAGGAAAGCAACGCACCTAATCAATCAGCCCTTCAATTCATTCTATTTTCCCTTTTCCACAGTTTTTAGCGAACTTTCGATGAAAACCTCAAGTATATACATTTTTGGTGAATTTTGAGCAGCTACGGGTATTTTATATCAATTTTGGGTATTCTTGCTATGTCTACCGATTTCTGACATACAAAAACTCTTACTTAGCTGGTTTATTGTTCTTGAAAATCGGTATTTTCGAAAAATTTGTATTTTTTTCCCCCTCTCGTAGCCACGGTCGGATTTTGTCTGGAGTGACAATATCCCCGACAATACAACTACTCCTTCTGCTTCATCAGTACTCGAAGGTAGGGAAGCTTTGTATTCGTGCAAGAGCCGAAAAAAATATATGACCTCCACGATGAAAACTTCCAGTCGCATTTTACGTTTCAGACATGAAGCAACATAGTGGGGAACAAGCCGCAGGAGTCAGAGCACAACCTGGGTCCCCACCATCCCCTACCAAATAGGGGATGGAGGGAGACGACTCCCAGTAACGTAAATACTCGCCTCCTTCGACTTTTCACTCATTCGACGCTTCCTCTAGCCGCTGGCTACTCTCTCTTCTCCTACCCTGCTCTCCAACCAATCCAAAAAGATCCTAGATGACGGTGGTGGTCAGCCCATAACCGCCTAGGCAAATTCTCCTAAAAAGATTCCAGATGACGGTGGTGATTCGCTCATAACCGCCTGGACACCTCCAAAAAGATCCTAGATGTCGGTGGTGACTCGCTCATAACCGCCTAGGCAAAACCTCTCCAAAAAGATCTCAGATGTCGGTGGTGATTCGCTCATAACCGCCTGGGCATTCCCTCACACCACCGTGACGAATATAAGCCAATTTTAAATTCATCACAGCTCATAACGACCCTAGAAATCGTCAAAAATAAGAATGAAAAAGAACAGAAAGTTGGAGGGTAGATGCAGAATGTTACCCTGATGGTTCCACGTTGATTTCATTAAATTTGGACGGCATCATTCGGATGCTCATGCGCAACACGAAATGTTTGCCAATTCGTTGTGTTGCTCATAACTGCCCGAAGAAATAGTCGTAGTGAGTTGAAATTTGGATGGTAGGCGCGGGTTGGAGCACAGATGGTCCCACATCAAATTCATTGAAAGCACCGTAACTTTCGTCTGCGCATGCGCCCAATGTCAAATCCTTCTAGAGCCCACAACTACCCTAGAAATCGTCGTGATGCGATGAGGTTTGGATGGTAGGTGGGGGGTTGGGCCACAGACAGTCCCATATTAGAGTCACTGGCAAAGTACAGTAACTTTCGTCTCCGCATGCGCAAACGTGAAATCCTAGTAGAGCCCATAATAACCCTAAAAAATGACATGTATTTGAATTTAAACATAAAACGACATGTATTTGGATTTCTCTCTCAATTTTAATTATTTTTACTCATTTGTTCCAGTATAAAATCTTGTAATGTATTGCAACTGGCTTCGAAACTTTTTAAATACTTAATCTTCAAGTGGTATGATATCACAAATATTCAAAATAATTATATGAATGCCTATAATATCCTATTAAGCTTATCATTAATCCTATTACTACAACTCTTATTCCATCCTACTATTTTGTCATTTTTGAACCTCTCCATTTCAAATCCATACGCGTCAATTCTCCATCTATCCACCGAATGGACCCACCAACTAATTATATACGTCCATGTTACATAGGTGAGGAAGCTGTACTACCTACCTGACTTGGCAGACTTTTTTTAACTCTAGGAATGGATTCAGAATGCTCTAAAACGGACATGTATCGAAAAAGGGTAAACAAATTCATGTTCTACTAAGCATTCTTGAACCCTTGTGTAATAGCTTGATATTCATAGAAAATTCCCCGAAAAGAAAAAACACTTGGAAAAATAAAACGTAGCCATGCGCACACCAAATTATTGCCCCGAATATACAAAAAGGCGCTTCATTCGCCAGGAAGATGTTCCAGACACGCAGCATGGAATTCCTACTGGTCTCGATGATTTCTAATGCCTCCCATCCGCAGGAACGTCGTTGAGAACCATAGTATAATATTAGCTCAGTTGTCGAGGTGTTCTATGGTGAAGCACGTTCAATTATACATTCAGAACTTTTGAATATTGTTCTTATAAAGATTTGTAAAACGATCCACAGTATAGGTTTAATCACCTGTGTCATGGTATGAACATGTGCGTCCTTATAGAGTTATTATACACTGTAGATGTTTTTGAAAATTCTATCAGAAGACATATATTGACAGTAGATCTGGAGTACCACATAAGTACACTTTTACTGTCGAGAGTTTATTGTATTTCAACAGACAAGAGCGGGAAAAGCTCAAAAAATACGTAGAAATAACAGTGACAGTGGTATCTACTAAACTGTTTCGCAAATTCACTAACGGAATACTTTTGAACCTCAAGCTGAATAGCGAATGAAGGGTAAAAAACTTGGTTATATATAACTAAGTTGTTTCAAGCCTCATCAGAGTTTTCCAAGGATCGAAGACTGAAAAACGTGAACATTTTAAAAACGACTGCCAAGGTTGTACATAGCTTCCACAAATCCACCATATAAAATATGACAGAAATTAAGTTCACCTATGGGAACTGTATCCTGACAACCAGCACATCCACTGAACGCTAATGTTATTGATTGAAGGTAATCATAGACTCATAGTAGTAGCTATGTACAGGATTTGATGTTTCTGTCCACCAATTTCGACCTTCTTTTGTTTGATCAGCACATTCTATAGAGCAACCACCCTTGAGCTCTGAAAATGTCGTCCAAATCGGTACGAACTAAATCACTCGCTACGAAGTTGTGGACCCATTTGAAAGAAAAACGGAGTTATTGAAAAAAATAGTCTATTCCCACTAATACACGAAAAAAACGCGAAAAACACTGACCAAACACTAATGACGATGGTTTGATCACCAAAACCGGTATAACAGTGTTTTTCGCGTTTTTCGTGTATTAGTGGAAATAGACTATTTTTTCAATAACTCCGTTTTTCTTCGTCCGAATTGGGTGAGTAGAAAAAGAGCTAACCTCGTATGAAGGTCCATACTTATGCATGCGGCATGCGTGGACGAAAGTATCAATGAGATTTGTATGCAGTTCATACAGGACCACTTGGGACCAGTCAGCAGTAGGAAGGTACCGATGACATTTTCATCACCAACAGCGAAAAGAACGGAAATATACATACGGAAACCAAATTTGCTCAGGATGGAAAATGGGAATACATTTCAAACTTGGGAAACTTCAACAGAAGATGATTTTTTTTTTGAGTAAATATTTCACAAAAGTGGAAACCGTGCGATATGATGAGAACTCAAATAAAATTACAGATTTTAAAATTGTTCGTGAGTTACTCGCAGTACTGTATTTAGAATGATACATCTCGGAACTCGAGTTTTCTCGTTCAAACACTTTTTATTTTTCCCCTTAAGTGATTTAGAATTTTCCCCAACTCTCTAAATAAACCGCTCTGGAAGCATCTGCCTTTCGTTATCACACACATGAGCGCTAACGGATGAATTAATGGGAACGCGCCCGCTTTATAATTAGATAGTCTTTCTTCGAGCATTTCTGTGGAATTTCCGAATGGATACGGATATCACTTCGTTCGGATACGACATCGTGGTCTATTGATGTCCCAGCGAGCACCATTCCTACCACAGGGTATGTTAAATAAATGATAGTAGCTAATGCCGAGGGGCGGATGACCACCACTGATGCCAATTTTCGCAGCTATTAGTGGGCCTGCAGTAGTATTGATGCTGAGCGTGCGTGTGGATGGGAACGTGGAGTAATAAGTGAGACTCGCGGGCGGAGCGGTCATCGAAATAGGTTGGTAGGTGGTAATAATCGGTAGCTGCGGTATTAGGAGTGGGATTATTATATCGGAATATCCTTGGTATTGAGTCGCTATTGACTCGAAAACTATATGGAGTGGTGGTGGGTGAGGCTGCCCCTGCACTCGTTCCCAGATGCCATCGCAGCCTGTGGAAAGGCATTTCGAGAGAAGGACGAGGGGGTAAATGTGCCTTCGTCCACCAGAGACGCGACGATTGGACCTCTCTCGCCCTCCCGTGCGACAATCTGTAGTAATTTAGGAAAATTTACAGCTCTACCTCTGCTCCAGCCTTGTCAGGACAAACTACTATACCGACCTCGGCCGCCTACATCTAAAATATCGAAGAGGTGGTAGAGCTTTTGTCCTTCGTCCCTAACACGGCGTGGTCTGGCCGGGTGGACACACTTCGACCCTCCTCTCTGCCGCTACTGCTGACACCTTGAATAGGGCTGGGGATCCTCCTGTCTCTTGATAGCCGTTATGAATCGTGGAACACGTCATACTCTAGTTCGGCCTATTCTGCCCTCCTACCAATATTTACTGGGGTGGGGTGGGGGGTGTCATTTCGATGAATAATTTCTGAATTCGAACGATTCAGGGAACGCACTACTCCTCAATAGCTAGGTCAGTTCGATGGATCTTGTGGGGGATACTCCAAATGATCCAGGAATAATGTGGAACCGAGGTGACACGGCAATGTTCTTACCTTAATAGCCACTGATAACACATATTACGCTAAACACCAGGATATAATGAATGAAAATCTGAAAACTGAAATTCAAACACTTTTTGATGCACAATAGCTGTTGGTGTCGTTACCCTAGCCCCACTGCCAAACTCGAACAAGTCAGCTATTTGGCAATAACAAATTACATGTATTGTGCATTACCAGATGATTATTATATTCTCAAAGGTTGATAACACCGTTACTAATGATAAGCTGCTACCAACAATATGCGGAGACGTGCCGCGTAGACAGAAAATGCCCATTCCAGAGAATCCAGAACACATTTTCTATTATTTTCTCAAAACGTTTGTTTGAATTACAGGATTATCTATGAATGTCTATAATTGTGCATTCATAAACGGCGTTGTGTTCTTCATAGTGAACTGGTTTACATTATCCTACTCCCTTCCTCATCTGTACCCTCACCTCCTTTGAACAGATGCACCCTCGAACACCCCTTACAGCTTAAATCGCGTGAGGCACAATTAATGGTGACAACGATAGTTAAGCCGAGTAAGAAATAAACGGGTCGGATGAAGGCAGCCTTCGCCGAGAGAGGGCTTTAAATCCAATTACTACAGAAGATCCGCCTCTGCTGAGAAGGTAAATTATTTTTGCCCTAGTTAGACAGTGATTTGAATACAGAACATCCATTTGGGAATTTCAATGCGTTTCATCATTAATGGACAATTTATTCAATAAATGGGAAATACAAAAATAACATCCCGTGTAGGTGGTGGAATGACGCATGAGCAGTGGTGCTCGGTGCTCATTTGCCGACTTTCATTCGGGATATAGTTGGAATCAAAAGCTATGAACTAGAGCGATAAGGTGTAGGTGAAGGCAATAGGGGGTGCCTATTTATTTTATTACTTTCAACGATAGGTAGCTAATCAATTATCTTTACAAGGAGATGTGATATAATGGATCGGAAATGAATATTTTATTTTACTGTTTACCCGCTCAACTAGTCGGGTATCCGAGCTAAAAATTAGCCTACGGGGATTACGATTAGAATAGTATAGAACAGAATATTTTTATTCAGAACATTTACATTTACAACAGTAGGTACATACAACATAAGGAAAGCTAGACGCTCCTCGTTCCTATCGTGTGCTGCTCGACATCAGACTTTGCCCGTGTCGTCGAGCTTTCTCCTTCTAGTTCTCCTGGTACAATGATTATTCCTACGTTATAAAATTATAACTTAATAACTAACACATTTCCTCAACACACGTATACGCTATTTATTAAGTTACCAATACTGTCCATTCCTTTTTGCACTATCCACGACAAAATTCCAGTTCTATATTTTGTTTTCAAGTAGTTCACGGGCGATTTCATGTTTTAATTTAGATTTCTGTGGATATAATACAGAATGTACGATGGGCTATGTGTCGTAAGAACCATTCGAAGCCTGGGGGGAACAATGTTTCCGTCTGTCACTGAACAAGTTTGACAGTGCGGTATTCTTGTGCTGCTTATCATGTGTGGGTGTTTATGATGAAAGAGTAGGAAAACCTTCACCTACATCTGTCGAATACCTTGACCGCTGCAAGATCAAATAACTCCTGCTCAGGTTCCTACGATGCAGGGGCTTCATAATTTTCAAAATTGGTTTTTGCTTCAAAAAAAGATTATAGATATGTGAATTATAGGTACCGCCCCAGTCTAAAATTCCATACTGAATAACAGGCTGACACATGATGTAGTAGACAAGTTTCAGTCGAATTTTCCTAATATTGCAGAACTTTTTTATTTTATTACAGCAGTATTCTATACGAGAGCGCCATGTCAGATCCTGATCTATCATGACCCCTATCCTGATCTATCAACTACTTCAGTTTTATGCCATCCCTGAAATGCTTTCCTTTTGTACATGCCAACGCTAGATTTATATCAACAACATCTGACTTATTACTACCATATAGCACCATCCTCCATCTTCGTTTTTCGGTTTATTATACTGTGAATATTACATCTATGTATCCGCTCAGCAAAAAATTTTTATACCACCCCCTCAAAATTTTTTCTTTTACGTTTCAAGGTGGGTAGATTTCCAAAAATGCTATGTCCGTCCGCCGTACGCCGTATCATGCATATCTACTTTAATATCTGTCTAAAAAATTCGTTCATTCGCACACAGGCTCCATTTGGGCCCTAGTTGTGTCCCGAAACTTTGCAGTCCGACTGGAATATACCCAAGGGTGTTATGGGTGAAAAATGGGGGTAAAAATGGGGTTTTGGGGTGTTCTAGTAACATGAGCTATTGAGGTATCGTTTTCCATGTTTTTTAGGACGAGGAGGCCGAATATGAATTCGATTTTGACCACTCCGCCGTCGTTTTTGATCACTGTAAGCTTTCGCCAGTAATGCCTACCGCCTGCATCTTGTCAAAGAGCTTCTCTCTACGAGTGGCGTCGAACGTTTTAGCGATGTCTAGCATAATAAGGGCTCCTTTCTTGTTTTGTTCACGGATTTGATATACGTCACATGTTAGTGTATAGTGCTTCTTCTACCGCTGTATTTTTTCTGAAGCCGAATGGGAAATTTCACCTGTTTCCTTTTATTCTCTCAAGTAAATGATCTCGGCGAGTGATTTCCGAAAAGGTGCTATATGAGGGGCATCCGATGATCGAAACTCGGCGATAAACCTGTAGAAATTAAGTGAAATGACGTCATAGGTAAAGGCCCTCACCCCCGCGTCCGAATGAGGAGAACCATCCACTTATGACGTCATTTCGTTTTCTTTCTATAAGTTTGTTGCCCACCTACATGGAGTTATGAAATTAAAATTGGCAGTGGAGGGATTTCAAGGGCGCTGAATCCGATTCTGAGATAAAAAATAAAAAATTTGCACACACGAAATCTGCCTGGAATTTAAGATTTTGTTGCTCTCTAAGAATCGATATAAGTGGTCTTTGACATATTTCTCTAGTGTTTCTGATAGTGAGCTCAACAAGGATATAGGACGATAGCTGCCGGTTTTGAAACATTCCAGAGAGACTGAGAGTGAGAAACTTGAATTAAAGGCATGTATGTACCAGCGGGTGTTTTAAATAGGTAAATGAAGTACTGTTTTATTATAATGCGCTGTATCCATCTAAGCCAGGGGCACAGTTACCTCGATTTCCTTTCAAAATTACTTGTTATTAATGAAATCGGCTTGCACAGGTTTTATGATGTATTTACTTCGTTCGGCATGATCGATGGTAACTTCATCCGATTTGTGAGAAAAACTTATTTGGTGAGTGGCAGGCAATTTTTGTTGCATTTACCCCAGAAATATTCTTGGCAAGCAGATCCTCAGCAAGAGGGCATTCCACTGCTTTGTTAATTTTCCCAGAAATAGCTGTCTCGATAACTACCCACGTTTTTGTCGGATTACCTTCTGCGTCTTCTAATTGTTTCGTAAAGAATATATTTTTGGCTTTGCGAGTTACTTCCTTTACAAGGTTCCTATACGTAATATACCGTGTCTTAAGAATTGTATTGCTCTTATCTCGTTCTGATTTTTTTTTCCAAGCACCTCGCGGGTTCGAAGGGATTGGATGATTCCGTCCGGGATCCATCGTGTAAGCTTACAATTTCGTCGTCCGACCTTCTTAGCATCTATCCACAACCCAATACCCGACGTTAACCAACTCCGAGGTTAGTTAACATGGTTTGAGCTCATTATAGCTGAGAAGTCTTTTTGTTTTAGGGCCATTCCTAGTTTTCCTTGACTAATGACTTTTTGAACATTTTTGTTGTTGTTTTTAAGCTTTTTTTTTTAAATAATCTGAGTCAACGATTATGACAGTTGCGTAGTGATCAGCAAGTTATGTCAGTCTTTATTATTATAGGTCATTATTTTCGAATTGGAAAATAGATGGTTGATTAAACGTTTTCGAGTTACCCCTTATTCTAGTAGGTTCGTTCAATGATGTGATACAATCATTATATAGGTCCATAGTCTGGTTAATGTCACTGAGTAAGCCGACATTTAGAACCCCAAGAAGGAAACAATTTGTCTCAGTTGTTCCTTCGAGAATGATGTGATACGATCATTATAAGTATAGGACAATAGCCTGGTTAGTGTCATTGAGTAAGTCGATATTTCGATTTCCAATAAGGAAACACATTTTCTCTGTCGTTCCTTCGATTAATGTTCTGAGGCCTTCAGCTAATTCCACTGTCATCATTTCTAGAAGTGGGAGACCGGTAAATGCAGACCAAGCAGAAGGTTTCCAGGCCAATGCTGAATTTTACTTTTAGACCCGTGGTTTCTTTACGTGAAATTGTTTCGGTTGTACAACTAAAATAATGTTAACAGTAAACTACTACTCCATCATTTCTGTTTCGAGATTTGTTAAATGAATAGCATTTATATCCCTGCATATTAGTAGGATAACTTACAAAAGTCTCAAAAGCTTCAGTAAACACTAAGAAATCGGGCTCGGAGTTGGATAACTCTTAAGATGCATAAGACCTCATCCAGGTTCTTGGATGCACTGCGTACGTTCATGTGAAATTAAATAGTTCATATTCTGGGTTAAATTTACTTATAAAATCATTGAGGCTATCATAGGCGTTGGATGGCTGGTCTAGACTTCACAAGCCCTCTTCGTATCCTCTCTTCAAATCCAATAATCGGTTTTATTCACAAGACCAGAAATTGCACTGAGATAGCTGGGGCACGTTCGGTCGCTGGCTTCATGATCGTGAGGGATTCCAAACTTACTACAGCTCACACGACATGAAGTTTCGTTTTTCTTGGGGCATTCCTTGACGTCATGGTCTCCCACGGAATGTTTACAGTTCTTATGAGCATGTTTACAGAATTTTCCAACCTGACCAAAACCGTTGTATTTTTAATATCTTGAAATGCGGATGACGTCTTCTACTCGACAACAGCTCCACCCAAGGACGATCCTTTGCTACCGTTGAGAAACTTCTTACGTAGGTCTGGGTAAACCTCAAAAACAAGGTTGGTGGTTAGTTGTTCCCTTTTACCAAAATGGAAAATGAAATTCAGCTGATCCTTCAGATGTTTAAACCGATACACAACACATTCATTCGTTCATGACGAAGGGCGTATGAAACCTCGGAGATTGTCTGATGGTACATAGTGGTTAGCTAGGGTTGGCAGAGGATTTACGTTTCAGATCTCAAAAATAGAGATCGACGAACCTGTGAACAAGCGAATCTGAACGTCTGGTCTTGTAGGAACTGACGGAAAATGTTAGGGCCCCAGTCCTGTTCGTCGACAACCGACGCTATATTCGCCTTACTTTATAATCCTGAATTCAGATCATTACCAT
The DNA here is from genome assembly GCA_954871275.1 of Leptopterna dolabrata. Lineage (NCBI taxonomy): Eukaryota > Metazoa > Arthropoda > Insecta > Hemiptera > Miridae > Leptopterna > Leptopterna dolabrata. The sequence continues at coordinate 139,878,356 of OX940974.1, read as the reverse complement.
TACCCAAAGCTGATCTTGGGCATGGTGGATTCACCAGCACTCCTGGCAATAGTAAATTTCTTGGTCCCTCGTCCTGGTTCACGATCTGGAAACCTCGTTGGGCTCGCGCTTTCGGCTAATAACTACCGTACACCGACATTGACTTCTTTTTCCAATCACCATCAGTGGTTCCGAGCAAATTGTTGTTTTTTATGAATGACTGATGACCTTATTTCTATGAATCTTTGTGCGGGCATTCTTCTGTTTATTCTTTTTTGTTTGTTAATCGCTTATTATTTCCAATTGCTGTATTGGACTTGTCTTTATTAAATAAATAAATAATACTGAAGTACCCGACCATTTGGATGAAAACAAATTCGAAGAAAAGGAGGTCGTCGGCGCGGTCAGCAGTGCAATCCTTCCGGGAGGTGATTGGAGGTAAAGAACCCCGGGTTTCCGCGCACGCGTCAGAAACGGTAAAAGAAAGGTTGCTCGTAAACGAAGCCTTTGGCCTTCAGCGAGGGACGCATTGCCATGAATTGCTCACGTTTGATCTTGTAAGATAGCGGCTTTCTATTCGTATTAAACGCCAATAAGATTATTATTTTTTTGGGTACTGCGTGCTAGCTCTAGGCGCAGTTATTCGTATTCGGAATGACACTGCGTCGTGTGGGGTTCATGACCTCTCTATTTTGACGAAGTATTTGACGAGGAACAAGTTCCCACCTTTTCAACCCGATCTTTTCGACTTCTCCACTTTGAAACCACCACTTGTTGACCACTTAAAACCAGGCGTGCCTCGTCAAACAACCAGTCATTATATGATTAATTACAGCCATTTTGCAGGTTCCTTGCTTGCCGCATGTGACCCTAGAACGTCAAACGAGGGAAAGAAAATCCAAGTAGAAATGATGGACGGCGCATGTGTCAGGAACTCGATTCAGGGTCCAGTTCATTCGTCGTACGAATAGATTACAGCAATTCGGTCAACGGGGGCCGCTGAAAGAAGCGTTCGGCTAAAAGCAAAGGACGCATTGTGATCGCGGTTGATGTTGTCGGTTAGCGGCTTTCTATTCGAATACGTAACCTAGGGTTAGCGTCTGCATCGAGATGCTCTAGGCCAGTGCTTCTCAACGTTGTGTGAGGGGGGCTCCCAAAAAAATAAAAATTAAAAAAAGTGGAGGGAAAATAATTCTAAAGATGTGAAAATAAATAAACGACCAGAGATGTGCACTATCATCGATTGCACCTGATATAAAGAAATTGGTTCAAAAGAAGATTGGATTCGTAGAAAAAGTAGTATCTATAGCAATAAAGTATTTTATGGAAACCTGCGTAAATATTTGTTTTTGTTAAAATGAAGACTTATTGCTACTATTAATGAACTGCATCCATTTCGAATTTTCTCTGCGTTTTAAATACTGGAGGGGGCCCAACTCTGGCGGGAAGGGGGTTGGGGGGGGGGGGGGGGGGCTCACAAAAGGTTGAGAAGCACTACTCTATGCGCGGTTACTCGCAATGACTCTGAGTCGGATGGGCTGCAGGAACTCCATTACCACACTGAAACATTACAAAGTGGCTATGCGTTCCACAGGATGGTATACTTCATGTTCACCTTGAGTTCAGTGAATCCAGCGGATGAAGAATACATCCAGCGGCCGTAAATTGGGGCGCCGGATTCCTCGGATGGTTGAATATCCGAATTCCTCCTAGGAACTCCCGAAGCGTCGACGTAACGTACATTAAACATATGGAAGATTTTCCTCTCTGCCGATGACACTCAATCCTACGGGTAGGAATGTGCTCGGTGCAGTTTTTTCGGCACTCCAATGAGTGAATCCCCGGGCGACGAGTTGGGGGTGGTCGGGGTCTCACGGTGATTGATGGCTAGCTCGTACTACTGCCTCCGTGATGTCTTCGTCTTGTTAAGGGCCTTCTTGCTCTGGTGTCTTGCTTTGCCGGAGTTGGGGGTCTTCATCGGGGTCTTCCTTCAATGGATCGGTCCTTGGCGGGGTCTTGGTTCGTCTCAGGTCTTCTTCGGTACATCCCTTCTGGGAGAGGTCTTTGCAGGTGCCTAACTCGTCGCTGGTCTTCATCTCGCCTCTGACTAACTGAGGGTTCCGGAGTCCCTCTTTATATATCAACACATAAACTCAATTCCATTTAGAATATATATATATATATATATATATATATATATATATATATATATTTATATATTGTCCCCTGAAAAGCAGAATATCGTAAGCGCATTTTCCGTATTTTACAGGAGAGATGAAAAACTGTGGAAGGATCTTTTTATTGCCTAACCCGTTAAAACTTAATATTTTACCATAAACTGGACAGTTTTCTGTCGATTTATTTTTAAAAAAAATTGCATAAAAGCCCTGGAAAGTAATACTTTTTTGAGAAAAAGACGCTTACGCTATTCTTGCTGTTTCGAAGAACTGGGAGAATAGTTGTAGATACGATACAGATTGTCTATCGTATTAAAACTAGCGTATCTCCACTCGCGCGCACTTGGAAAGGGGCGCTTACGACATTTTGCTCAAATTCGATACGTGCGTACGACAAGCTGCTCCCTGGCGCTTACGATCTATGACATAATATTAACATACTGTCATTTTATCGCAACTTACAGTAAGAATGGGGCACTTGAGACAATGGACAATTTTTAACTCGGTATTTACATTCGATTCGTGGCACTTACGTTCTGAATGAATGGTGTATACGATATTTTACCAAACTGGTAGTTCCGATTGGAAATGTTTGAATGCCTGTTTTTGAATGCCTTAGAGACGTACATCGCTTACGACAAATAGCTAAATAGATGGGCCTTTTTAAGACGAATCCAAAGGTTACACTAACTCAAAATCGCAAACAATGGCGCTTACGATATTCTGCTTTTCAGGGGACGATAATACTGACATGGGACCTTCGTGAGAGCAAAGATGACGCCATCGTAGCGTCAATTAGGGTTAACTTTGTCATTTTTGAAAAGGCTCATTGATATGTTCTCTTAGGAGCAGAGATCATTGTGGCTTGTCTCGGCCCGTTGATCCAATATTTATATCAATTCATAAGAATCATTCACAGTTTCACAAGTGATGTTGCGATCATATCACCATAATATCATTATTGTGAGAATCCCATCACTTTTAATTTTACCTACGCATTGAAAAAGATGGCGAATGAATGAGTACCATATGACAAGCTAGTGTTTGCAGGTGATTGCTCCTGAGCAGAAATGCGACCAGAGAAGTGAGAGGAGGGGAGAAAGAAAAAAAAAACCAGTCATGCAGCATGACTTAATGAGCGAATTTTCAAAGAAATATTCGAATTAATGGCTATGGTTTTGAATAAAGGAAAACTTCGGTCTAAAATTTGGTTTTCTATGTATATTCTCTTCGTATTTATTTTAATTTGTACGTTTTGTCCATCCTGATTCTACCGTTTGTTTATTACGTAATTGTACTAAGTGCTTATTTATTTGATCGCTGTGGGTTCATATTAGGTAGGATAGGGTAGTTAGGACTTTTGACTTACCTACTCCAGAGAGTGCAGTAGGTAAAGGAGTTGTTATAGAAAATCATGAGTGCTTCAAGTGCAGGTTGTTTTTCATGCAGGCTCAATCTTGAAATAAACTATGAAGGAAGGATGTGGTTTCTGGAAGGATCACTTGGAAGAACATGTGGGTTCTCTTGATTGATCTACAAATTTGAACTGCAATGTGAACAATTCAAACACAAAAAAGTATGATGTAATAGAGTTTTTTCGGGCTAGTGAAAGCGTTTGCATAGAACGGGATCAGGCGATCGAGTGAATGAAAGAGAAAAGGAAGCTTGGATGCCGCCGCCATGCAGAAACACAAAGAAGGAATGCCTTTTTAAATTCCCGTCAGCTCAAGAAAACTAGTAGGTAGGCAACGGAAAATATTGTATTAAGTAGGTTCCTTATAATACATAAATTTAGTTAGTTAATTGTTAAAAAAAATCACATGATCGGTAGGTAATTACCAATATTGTGATTTTTTCAAAAGAAGGTCAGTACCTATTGGTAGCTTTGGAACATAATTATTAGGTATATTCCTACTAGATGCCCCTGTTACTAATATTTTTTTATTACCTTGATTTCTAATTTATCCATGTGGTTATAATTTGTTATTAACTGCTACGAACTCTTTACACAATCATTTTGTACGTAGGTATTAATTTCATATAATTACCTACGTAATAATTATAAACTGTTATGAGTAGATTCCTTGTTCCTTCTGAATGGCCTTTCCTCTTGACTACGATTTCAGGCCTGGTATCTAAAACCAGTTCAAGATTTGCTCTACTAGGTAGGTAGATCCTTCCTTCTTCATTGATATTATTTTTATCATGTTAAGTACCTACCTACCTTTGAATATCAAATATTCGTATGATACTGATAATAAATTGATAAGATACCTACCTAACCTTCTTCCTCCTATTGTTAGTACCTAAATTGAATAATTTGAAATAGATTTTTTCTTTCGTCTTCCTTCTAGTAATACGTGGGCCGGTACTTGTCTATCTATGAAGGTATCATAACAATTATATGTCAAATGGGAAATTCAAGGAGTTGTACTAATCGTTTGCCTCCCCCTTTTTTGCTTCGAACTCTCGTCTTCAATTAATACTTCTCACATTTTTCAATCTGACCACTCTAAGGGGGTGGGGGGGGGGGGTAAGAGTTTAAAGATTATCCTAGTTTTGGGTAATTTTTGCGCACTTTAAATGCTCTAATTTAAGAACGGATTTAGATATCTAAAATCCGATTTCACCATCGTGTTCAGCGTGCAAAAACCTTTAAAATGAGGGGTCACTTGTTAGAAAATAACATTTTGGGGATTTTTGGGTAATTTTTGCGCACTTTAAATGCTCTAATTTGAGAACGGATCAAGATATCTAAAATCCGATTCCACCATCGTGTTCAGCGTGCAAAAACCTTTAAAATGAGGGGTCACTTGTTGGAAAATAACATTTTGGGGATTTTTGGGTAATTTTTGCGCACTTTAAATGCGCCAAAACCCTCCTTAGAGTAGGCCAATTTCGCCCATCTTCGAACTTAGCCTTTCGATTGCCAAGATAGATTTTTTGTGCAAATTTGAGCTGTTTATCTCAATTCTATCGAGAGTTATCGTCTGGAGTGACACATATATATATATATATATATATATATATACATATAAAAAAGTGTTAAATTTCAGGAATCGTTTTAGAATGGTCTGAAACGGATTTCTATGAAGAAAATTTCCAAAAATTTATATTATTTAAATTTCGAAGCCATTGCAATAGCTTCATTTTCTTTGAAAATTCGCTAAAAGGGATGAAAAATCTGAGCCAGTGAGTTAATTGTTCTCTCTCTCTCTCTCTCTCTGAGATGAATTATCTGAGCGATAGAGGTCTCTCCAATGTCCGATGATTGATTGATGTCCAACCCTCTCAACACAAAGTGAATATTAGGGGGCGGCAAAGCTCGCATTAGTGGGACACATTAGTTACTTCAAATGTCACCGGAGTGCGTGGAAACCAGTCGATAATACACATCGCAATCGCAATCCATTACCGGACCCCCATTCGATTCTGTAACTCGAAACCAATTTATAACTCTCCAACCTCTATACGATATTTACGCGAATTCTCTCGTTGCCGCCTCTGCAAGTTCCTTTGCAGGACAGAGAAACTCATTACACTGACGAGAGGGTGTGTATTTGGCTGGATGCAATACAACAGACTATAATTCACAACATCTACACAGACAATCCAGCGTTGAAGCAGCCCACAAAAGAAGATCGAATATTCTGTGGACATGAATTTGTTTTAAATAATTATTTTGGGTGGATGGGTTTCAATTTGTGTGTGAAAACTCTAATAAGGTCATAAGTGGGTGGTTGGTGGCGCACTGGTTATAAGGCGCTCAGCATAATCTTAGTTAGGATGACATAATATCATCATGTTATCAGATTCTGTGAGGACCCCATAGAGGACGTTGACCATAATGTTTCGTACAGCCCCCTTTATGAAGAGGAACGTACAGAGCACACCCCACCAGCATCCGAAAAGTTGGCACACTTTTAAACATTTCTTCAACGACTGAACGAAAGCAGCTGCTTGTCTTCATGGGGGAAGCCGGAACACGGCAGTGAAACATGACGCGTACTTGCTATTTTACTGTGCATTATTCTTAATTATTATCCTGGCTGTATAATGTAGACTTAATCTGAAGTACTTTACAACACTCTGTAACTCTGTTCACTCTGAGTGGCTGGTTATAAGCTACCTACCTGAAAAGGAGCGCAAAAAAACCGCCAGTCAGCCGCCAGTGGTTTAAAGTTCATGACGGTACGTTTATTGTCGAATGAAATCTGAGGGACACCCCCAGACCCCCGGATTATACCAGTTTAGATCAAGGATCAAAGCAAGGAAACATGGAACATGTTTTGCGAATAGGTAGTACATGATAACAGAGGATAATATGAGGTTCGTTCGCAGTACAAATCGCGACTCTGTTCCGAACTCGAGGAGTTCTGGAAAATGGCCGCCTCAGGTTCTGAAAGGGGTTCCGAATTCCGCAACACTACGAACGCTCAGTGAATCTGGAACTGTCAACGTTAGTAGAGGAAGAGTCCTGCGTCATTCGTGGATGATAGACAAAAAACGCTGCAAAGTCCTTGTCACATGGGTTTATTATTCTACTGGACATACCTACAGAGATGTTGGCTGTTTATTTATTGTTTCTTTCATATAAAATAATTGAAATAGCTATCTCTGGTGGTTTCCACCAATTTTGGCCCCCAAAACACGAATAAGGTACCTACGCTTTTTTTTTTAAATTAAATTATCTCTAATCATTGATAGTACCATTTTATCGTCTTGATCCACCTGTTGACACTTTTTCCAGTGTTATTCTACAAATTGATGGTGATTTCAGACGATTTCCCAAGGTTTTTGACTCATAAAAAATCAATTTCGGGAGCTGAACATCTGGTAGAACCTCAATTTTCTATTCTTTGGTCAAAATCGAGTTCATATTCGGTCATCTCGTCCCCAAAAACCTGAAAAACGGTACCTTAAAAGCTCATGTTACCAACATGTTGCTAAAACGCAAAAAGTACCTATTTTTACACACATTTTCACTCATAACACCCCTGGGTATATTCCGATCGGGCTGAAAAGTTTCGGGACACAACTAGAGCCCAAATGGAGCATGTGTGCGAAAGAACGATTTTTTTAGACCGAAAATGAAGCCTGTACACGTGATACGGCGGACGGCGGACGGACATTGCATTTTTGGAATCTACGCACCATGAAACGGAAAAGAAAAAAATTTGAGGGGGTGTTATAAAAATTTTTTGCTGAGCGAATACATAGGTGTATTATTCACAGAATAATAAACCAAAACGCTGCAAAGTCCTTGTCACATGGATTTATTATTCTGCTGGCTGTTCATTTAAGTATTGTTTCTTCCATGTGCCGTAATTTAAATAGCTGTTTGTGATGGTTTCCACCAATGTTGGCCCCCAAAACACGAATTAGGCTCGGCTTTTCTTTTAAGAACATCATCTTTGATCATTGCTAGTGCCATTGTCTTGATTCACCTGTTGACACCTTTTCTAGTGTTAGAAATTGGTGGTAATTTCAGACAGTTTTCCGAGGTTTTTGACAAATAAAAAAAATGAATTTTGGAAGCTGAACCTTCGTTAGAACCTCAATTTTCCACTCTTTGGTCAAAATCGACTTCATATTCGGTCATCTCGTCCCAAAAAACATGGAAAACGATACCTCCAAAGCTCATGTTACTAAGACTCAAAAAACACAAAAAATACCTATTTTATACCCTTTTTCACTCTTGGATTTATTCCGATCGGGCTGAAAAGTTTCGGGACAGATCTAGGGCCCAAATGGAACATGTGTGCGAAAGAACGAATTTTTTAGACCATAAATGAAGTGGGTAGTTACGCTGCGGACGGACATTGCATTTTCTGAATCTACGCACCTTGAAACGTAAAAGAAGAATTTTTGAGGGGGGGTTATACAAATTGTTTGCTGAGCGATTACACAGGTGTATTATTCACAGAATAATAAACCAAAACACAAAAAATATCTACTGTACTTTTTTACCCATTTGGTTTATTATTCTATGAATAATACACCTGTGTATTCGCTCAGCAAAAAATTTTTATAACACCCCCTCAAACTTTTCTCTTTTCCGTTTCAAGGTGCGTAGATTCCAAAAATGCAATGTCCGTCCGCCGTCGCCGTCCGCCGTATCACGTGTACAGGCTTCATTTTCGGTCTAAAAAAATCGTTCTTTCGCACACATGCTCCATTTGGGCTCTAGTTGTGTCCCGAAACTTTTCAGCCCGATCGGAATATACCCAGGGGTGTTATGAGTGAAAATGTGTATAAAAATAGGTACTTTTTGCGTTTTAGTAACATGTTGGTAACACGAGCTTCTGAGATATCGTTTTCCATGTTTTTGGGGACGAGAAGACCGAATATGAAGTTGATTTTGACCAAAGAGTGGAAAATTGAGTTCTACCAAATGTTCAGCACCCAAAATTGATTTTTTATGAGTCAAAAACCTGCGAAATCGTCTGAAATCACCATCAGTTTGTATAATAACACTAGGAAAAGTGTCAACACGTGGATCAAGACGATTAAATGGCAAGAGCAATGATCAAAGATAGTTTAAAAGAAGAAGAAAAAAAAAGAGCGTACTTACCTACCTAATTTGTGTTCTACGGGCCAAAATTAATGGAAACCACCAGAAATAGCTATTTTGATTATTACGCATGAAAGAAACAATAAATGAGCAGCCAACATTTCCAAAGGTATGTTCAATAGAATAATAAACCCATGTGACAAGGACTTTGCAGCGTTTTTCTCTTTTTCCTTCACTGTGCTATGTTGACGCGGAACACTACACGACGCACACTACACGGAACACTACTCGCCCCATCGAAGTAGCTGGGCCGAGTACTCCACCGACTACTCGGCCCAGCTACTCGGTAGGTGTAATTAGGCTGGGCGACGGGGAGACGTGTGCTTCTTTAACCGGTCTGGCGATCGGTTAGTGGAGCCGTTGAGGCAGTGGACGTCATCATCAGCCGCTCGTCCGTAAAGGGTTCTCGGTAGGTGGTTACGGACCCTTTACGGACGTTGAGGGAGAGACGTGCACTGCCTCGCGTCTCCGTTAAAACGGTTGACGGGGAGGTGAATGTGGTACACGTCTCTCCACTGCTCGTTCATAAAGGGCTCGTATGTTTCTACGGGGGCATCCTCAACGGAAAGGCAATGGAGGGTTGTGCTTCCTTAGCCTGTCCGTTAACCATCCGCCATCAGTCAAATGTGTTACGGAGTAATCACGGATCATTGAAGGAAGGGCACGGAAGCATTAAGGATAGTGAAGGGTGGGCTACAGAAAATCCACGGAAGAATCACCGGTAAGTCACTTAGGGCGGTATTCATAGTCCTCACTTTATTAAAAGTAAATGCTTAACTGTACAAATAAGGAAGCAATGGCCACTTGGGCTATTCATAGTCAGTGATAAAGCAAATGCTTAAGCCGTCCTTAAGCATTTCCTTTATTCCTATTTCATAGAAAATAAGTTAAGTAAAATCTTTACTTTCGAGCCAAAATAAGTACCTAGAAAAAACCGAGGTAGGTCGAAAGTTACCGTGAGCATTTCCTTATTGATAGTTTGCACTTTCTCTTTTCATTTCTGTCATCTTTTCAGTGTCCGGATTTTCGTTTCTTTTCCCAAGTATTCCGGGTTTTTTATTTTGATACGATGGGTTACCAAATACTCTGCTACTTTGTATACGGAGCCAAAGAGCGAAATAATGCGTCGGAAAGGAGTTATAGGCCAAAAACCGAAACAGTTACCGAAAATCGACGATTTTCTCAAGATGGCTGCGCCCGCGGAGCATAATATCAACAATCCAGAACTACCCGACCTTTGCAGAAAACCCCTCTTTTTCGTTTATTATTTTCGATAATGAACCATTAGAATCCAGCATGAAAAAAAAACCCAGTTTAACCCCCCTCCCCACCCCCTCCCCACCCCCCCCCCACCCCCCCACCCTCAACATTTTATGGTTTCAATTTCAAGGTACGTAGAATCCAAAAATGCAATAAGAAATTACTGTCCGTACGCCGTACTTCGCCCTTTCCTTAGTTACCAAGAACCAAAATTGATGAAATTTGGTTTGTAGGTCCCGTTTGGGCTCTAGTTGGTCCTCGAAGCTCGGCGTTACTGTCAATCATCTCTAAGGGGTTCAAAATAGGAGTTGAAATTTTCAGAACGCCGTAGTTCGAAAAGTTTCAATAGAAGGGTATGGTTGTTTTACGTTTTAAATTGATGTTGAACCAAAGCATTTTTTGAGACCACCCTGAGCATTGCATGACCAGCCGCTCGTCAATGAAACCGAAAACCTTCGTCACCATGATCGTGATGAAACGGTATAAATCCGACCCAGATATCATTGCTAGGGATCACCTGATTATAATCAAGTCGAGTTGGCTGTTCTGTGATGTTATTTCATTCGAAAAATGGTGGATCTTTTGATTTTGTTGGTAGGTACTTTTGGAACTTGAACAAACGTTATGCTTCACGAATAACAACAAATAAATAATGATCGAATTATTTAATCCCACGCATTTTTATGAAATGTAATTCCCGGGCTGGCTCCAATACTCAATTTAGGGCTTTCCTGTGGTGGGTGGGGGGGGGGGGGGGCACGAGGGTAGGTACTGACCACAGGAAACGGTGATCTACGCAGATCTATACTGGTAAATTATTACACAACGGTTTATTACACAAGTTTACCTTACGCTTCGTGAATAACTACAAATAATTAATGACTCCCGCGCATTTTTATGAAACTGCAATTCTGTGATACTGCAATAATTTTGACTTGAGTAAAGATTTTTCTTTACTTCACAGAGTAATGTCTATGAAAACAAAATCAGATAAAGCATTTCCTTAAGAAATTATTTTACTTTCAGAAGTAAAGTATTATTTTTACTTAAAGGCCGAATTCAGTCCTAACTTAAGGTATGAAGGAAGGGCACCGCCAGTGAAGGGTGGGCTACAGTACACCTAGGGAGAGTCCACGGATAGTTAAGGGAGTCTCATGGGTTACCGAAACTTCAAGGACAATCAATGGAACGTTAGTGATGCTCCACGGAAGAATCAACGCTGAGTCAGTGAAGGTGTGAAGGAAGGGCACGGACAGTCAAAGGTGGGTTGGAGAAAATCTAGGGACAGCTCACGGGAAAATCATGGATGGGCTACGGGGATGGCGAAGGAGTGTTACGGGATTGTCCAAGGGTGGGGCTATGACGACCCGTACAAAGTCACGGTACAACCACCGGCGTGCGACGGAACGTTGAAGGATTAACACGGAAATCGCTACACTTTTACGGGGATTTTCGGGGCGCTTCCGTGAAAATGACCATCCGTTGATTTTGCCTAAATAGTACACCACGGAAACCACCGGTGTTTCCGTTGACGATCCTTCGACAATACAGAGGTTACGGATAAATTTATACAGTGCATCCGTGACCGCATAACATTTTTACGGATGCACCACTTCTGAGGGTGATTCCGTGAACTGTCATTTAGTGCCAATCTACGGGGGCGCGTCCGTTGTTTTCCTATGTAGGTAATCGCTCAGCAAAAAATTTTTATAAAACTCCCTCAAAATTTTTTCTTTTACGTTTCGAAGTGCGTTAATTCCAAAAATGCGATGTCCGTCCGCCGTCCACCGTCCGCCGTATCACGTGCACCGGCTTCATTTTCGGTCCAAAAAATTCGTTCTTTCGCACACATGCTCAAATTGGGCCCTAGCTGCGTCCCGAAACTTTGCAGCCCGATCGGAATATACCCAGGGATGTTATGAGTGAAAATGTGTGTAAAAATAGGTACTTTTTGGGTTTTAGTAATATGTTAGTAACATGAGCTTTTGAGGTATGGTTTTCCATGTTTTTGGGAACGAGAAGACCGAATATGAAGTCGATTTTGACCAAAGAGTGGAAAATTGAGTTCGACCAAATGTTCAGCTCCCTAAATCGATTTTTTATGAGTCAAAACCCTGGGAAATCGTCTGAAATCACCATCAATTTGTATAATAACACTGGAAGTAGTATCAACACGTGGATCAAGACGGTTAAATGGCACCACCAATGATCAAAGATAAATTGAAAAAAAGGAGCGTACCTAATTTGTGTTTTAGAGGCCAAAAATGGTGGAAACCATCAAAAATAGCTATTTCAATTATTTCCCATGGAATAAACAATAAATTCACAGCCAACATTTCTGTAGGTAGTCCAATAGAATAATAAACCAATGTGACAAGGACTTTGCAGCGTTTTTTCATTCATAACACCCGTGGGTATATTCCAATCGGGCTGCAAAGTTTCGAGACACCACTAGGGCCCAAATGGAGCATGTGTGCGAATGAACGAATTTTTAGACCGAAAATGAAGTAGGTAGTTATGCACGATGCGGCGGACGGACATTGCATTTTCTGAACCTACGCACCTTGAAACGTAAAAGAAATAATTTTGAAGGGGGTGTTATAAAATTGTTTGCTGTGCGAATACATAGGTGTATTATTTGCAGAATAATAAACCAAAAATCTGGCTGGGTTAGCTATGATAACCATTTCCCTCCTACTCACCAGAGCGCTCTTGCGTAGCTGTCCCCACAGTTCGACAAAAAACCCCGAACTCCAGAACTGCGTTCGGAACGTGTTCCGGACTTGGAGAAAAAATTACTGTGAACAGTGAACTCAAAACTAGAACTCTGAACGCCTGTTCTGCGAACGCTATAAACACTAGGGCGCCTGCGCGGAACTTGTTAGAACTGTCTGGAACTGTACGGAACTCCACTGCGAACGAAGCTATGGAGATATGTAGAAAAACGTCTGCCAATTCGAGTAGGCACTATACATAGTTTCCTCACTTGAATCACATGAACGTATAGACTAGTTGGGTAGGTTCGTTATGATACGGGACCATCTGCGATCCAACCCGCGTGTACCCTCAGAATTTCAGCTCTCTACGACTATTTATCGCGTGGTTGGAAACGTTACAAGGAAATGGTCAACATTTCATGTTCGCGCATGCGTAGATCAAAGTTACATTACCATTCCAATGAAATTGATTTGGAACTACCAAAGTATTATTCCTGACCGACCCTCCAAGTCTGAATTGATTTCAACGATATTTAGGGTAGTTATGGGTGTTCCAGTAAGACTCCAATGAAGTTCATACGGAACCATCAAAGTATTATACTGATCGACCCTCCAAATGTGAACTCATTTCAACGATAATTAAGGTAGTTACGGGCACTCCAAGTATTTCACGTTTGCGCATGCGCAGAATAAACGATTTGCATGATTTTGAAACGGGACCATCTGCGATCCAACCCGCGTATACCCTCAGACTTGCAGCTCTCTACGACTATTTATCGTGTAGTTAGAAGCGTTACAAGGAAATGGTCAACATTTCATGTTCGCGCATGCGTAGATCAAAGTTACATTACCATTCCAATGAAATTGATTTGGAACTACCAAAGTATTATTCCTGACCGACCCTCCAAGTTTGAATTGACTTCAAAGATATTTAGGGTAGTTATGGGTGTTCCAATTATTTCACGTTTGCGCATGCGCACACGAAAGTTAGGGTACTTTTTCAATGATTTTGGTATGGGACCATCTGTGACTCAACCCGCACCTACCCTCGAAATTTCAGCCCACCTCGACCATTATTTCGGGTAGTTATGGGTGTTGCAAAGAATTACCACAGACTGACAGACACGGAACCAAAATAATATGTTCCTCGATGTCTGAAATGGAAAATGGTATTGCAAATTTTCATTTTGGAGGACGTGAACTTTTTTTTACTCAATCACGAATCCAAGGCTTCCCTGCCTTCGGTAGTGAGGAAGCAAAAAAAAAACGTCGTGGGATTTCCAAGCCTAGGACCAGCGAACTAACGCAATGTCATGTAATACACGTCGTCAGCGGCTTTCTGCGTTTTTCGGGTAGGTAGAACCTCCTCGGCAGTTTTCGGTGGAGTGGGGTCTCGCCATGCTCTCCTCGGAGTTAGAAGTGTCTGGAACCCGCGTCCTGGGGACGGAGACTAGCGCCATCTACATGTCACTGAGGGAGTCAGAACCGCCGTCAGTTTTGCCAATCTCACTGTTTTTCCGGATTCTGGTAGATCTACCGAGTTTTTCACCCTTACAATTCTACATACCTAACTGTTTTCTACATTTTGGTTTATTATTCTGTGAATAATACACCTATGTAATCGCTCAGCAAAAAATTTTTATAACACCCCCTCAAAATTTTTTCTTTTACGTTTCAAGGTGCATAGATTCCAAAAATGTACTGTGTACCGGCTTCATTTTTGGTCTAAAAAAGCCGTTCTTTCGCACACGCTCCATTTGGGCCCTAGTTGTGTCCCGAAACTTTTCAGCCCGATCTGAATATACCCAGGGGTGTTATCAGTGAAAATGTGCACAAAAATAGGTACTTTTTGTGTTTTAGTAACATTTTAGTAACATGGGCTTTTGAGGTATGGTTTTCCATGTTTTTGGGGACGAGAAGACCGAATATGAAGTCCATTTTGACCAAAGAGTGGAAAATCGAGGTTCTACCAAATGTTCAGAATCTACTAGATAGTTACTGATAATCTGTCCGAATCCAAAAATCAGAGTCAAAAGCAGCAAGGGTTGGAACCAAATGACAGACAAAAAAACTAAACGTGACTAGAGAGAAAGCCGTGAACTGTCCGTGTCTAAAAATCGAAAACGAACGCGAATTAAATCTAGATAAAATAATAAAAGAAGGCAAAACTAAGACAAAACTAGGACCGGGTAGGTGTGATATTGATTGTGGTTGGCGGGTTTATTTGTGATAACTGATAACGAAACGACGTCCTGACTCTCTCAGTGACCTGTAGATCGCGCTAGTCTCCGTCCCCAGGACGCAGGTTCCAGACACTGCTCTCGGAGTTGGGTGGCAGGAGTGGGGTAGAGGGAGAACTATGCGGGCGATGGGAAGGGGAGCCGAGTTCACATGGTCTGAACGCGGACGTTTTGCAGCCCCGTTTACTCCCTTAAAAACATGTTCCATGTTAAAAAAAAATCATGCTGTCAGGATAATATGGAGAGAATATAGAAAATTTCGAACAAAATGTTTTCAACTCGCTAGTGAAAGGTATTAGAGCGAGATCCATCGCAGTAAAGAAGTGGCTCTACGATTATCAAATATTGGATGATGAAAGCTGAAAACAGGCCGTAACACGGTTTTAAAAAAGCCCATTTGAAAGTTGACTCCCAATGTGAGGGCAAAATCCGCATAGCAGGTGGGGAAAAAGTTATCAAGTGCGCCTGGGACAAACTCCGACCGTCCGGAGTTTACTATCGAACTGTTTACACTCACTTGTTTGTTCCTTGAAGAGTTTTAGCTGATTTCAGGGAGCGATTAGATTACTATTTAGAAGAAAAAAAAACTTGGGGAAAAATTCAAGAATTCTTGGCTGTGTTCACTGTTTCTCAAAAACACAATTTTTTTTAAAACCAATTATCTTTGATCTTTTATAGTGCCATTTAATTGTCTTGATTCACCTGCTGATACTACTTCTAGTGTTATTATACAAATTTATGGTAATTTCAGACAACTTCCCAGGTTTTGGCACATAAAAAGAGAATTTTGGGAGTTGAACCTTCGTTACAACCTCAATTCTTCACTCTTTGGTCAAAGTGGGGTGGTGGAGAGGGGTAAACGAGGGTTCGAAAGAAGAGGGGGGGGGGGGGGGCTGACTGAACCTCAATCCATAGTTATGTCTCCTGGTGGGTGTGAAGGGTGAGGGGAGGGTTACAAATTGGTGGTCAAAAAATAGGGTGATGGGGGATAGGTATATGCGGGGGGGGGGGGGGGGGGGTGATTGAAGGGGTGAATGATGGTGGGAGTGGTGAGGGATTGGCGAAGGGGTGGGAGGGGGCGGGTCCTGAGGACCTTTGGGGAGAGGGGAGGGGGCCAGGTGGTGATTGGGAGGGGGGCGGTGAGGAGGAGGGGCAGAGGGTCAATATGAGGGGCGTGGTGGGGGGGGGGGTCAGAGGTCTGGGCGCCAGAGGGGGGGGGTCTCAGGACAGGAGAAGACAGGGAGGGGGCCAGGAGGTGATAGGGAGTGGTCCGGGGGGGGGGGGGTGGGGGGGGTGCCCACCCCATCACACCTGGAGGGGAGCATGTTGAAACAGGAATATCCCAGAACATACATTTTTACCCTACTGAATTGTTGGGGGTAAACCTATGGAATTACACCCCTCACAACCTCCAACCCCCCCCCCCCCCCCCCCCCGTCATTTCTTTCAACACCAACTAATACAAAAATTTCAACACAGTTAACAGTGTTTAAAAGAAATTTTATTCACGCTTGTCCTTACAGCTGTATACACCTGTTTTTGAAGCCAAAAATTGGTGCTCCTGTACCTACTCAATTTAACCATCAGAACTAGCCAGGGAAATTCTATAAAGAAAAATACGCATTGTAACTCAAAACAACTTGTATGTAATTAATGTTTCATAAAAGGAAAAAAATCACTATAGGTAGGCACGTTACGTGGGCTACAATCAAACCAGGAGGTAATACACGGTAGATACGCTGAAACAAAGTTCGAAAAACACCAATCAACCTACAACCTACCCACCACAACCCACAAACTACCAACTAAGGTTCATTTCGATTTTATAAATTTGATGAAACGCAACTTATGAGGAGGGGATTACCCCTCCAAACATTGCTTCAGAAACTGTACTCCACCCTCCCCACCAATCTTCATTTTTTACAAATCCGAGACTAAATTCCAAACGAAATCAATTTTCTTGATAACTCAAACTGCATCTTGTAGTCCAATAATTAGGTAGCAGAGGCAGTACTTACTTGTCTCCCCAGCTTGAACACTAAAACCGTTGTGTTCCCAGATGTTACGGACTCGTCAGAAGACATGTTATTCATCCAAATTTTGAACTGCTGTGACAACTTTCTTATTTGACAGAAACACCAACCAAACAGTGCTGCCAACTTGGTAAACTGTCCTCTAAATGGTGGTGTCGTGATATCCTCCCAGAAGTATCTCTCTCTTTACCTATTTTGATTATACAAATAAACTAAACGAATGAAGAGGCGTACGTGACCAAACGCAGGGCAGACCTTCCTTCCCTCCAGCAGTCCCCAACGGCCTGTAACGACTGTCAAGGGACTAGGAGAGGCAGGAAAGGGTTCTGTAAAACCCGCGTTTTTACCCGTTTCTTCATTCTATGCTCAAACTTCAAGTCGATGACTTCTCTCTCCCCTCACGCCTCCTTACCTTTCTCACCGAAAAGAACTCGGAGTGGTGGAACCGGTCCGGTGATAACCGACCAGGTGGTAACCTTCTGGGCATATCCTCTAGCGTCTTTAGTGGTAAGTAACCTTCCTGGCTTCGCCATAGGTGTTAACCTTTTAAACGCTAGCTTCCATCACCTCTTCATCGCCATTTAAAACCTCACCTATCCAAGCCTCACCTCAACCTTCACAACCACCACAGGTGGTATATTCACTGTGTCACTAATCATATAATATACTCATAACAGTTGTAGAAGGCACCCTAATCCATAGCTTACAAGAGATAATAAAATCATAGAGTCTTTCATCTCTCCAAGTCAGGCGCTTTTCTCCCCATTACAAAATTTCGTCGCATCTTGATAGGCGGGATGAGCGAAGAGAAAGGATCTTTCATAGAGTGGCAAACTACAACAGGAAAAAGGTAAAAGGAGAACGTCGCACACTTTCTTGATAAGGAGTTGACAATCAGCAGGCGACGGCTGGTAAACAAATTACTGTTGTTCAAGTTTTTAATGAAACGAATGCGGAGCTGGCCCGGTGCCATTAGGGGTCGTTGGAATTGCCTGCATTTACCCCCCCCCCCCCCCAGGCCCCCTCTTAACTCGAGTTCTACACCGACATTGTTTATGCCCCTAAGGAAAAGGGTTCATCTGTGATTAAATCCTTACAGTTGTTGAAGGGGGCGGGCGGGAGAGCCGGCAGTGGCTGCCAAATGATTTAACTGAAATGGAGAAGAAGGAGAGGATTATGTCGCGGTTGAGAGGCCGATGAAAACACGGAACTAGGCTGGGAATCACTGGCACTACCTTCGAATGCAAACAGAAACAAACAATTAGATCATCAGCAACTCGTGGCGGTGTAGGAGAGGCGGAGGGGAGGGGGGAACTCACCCCTTCTCCGTAAGTTGATCACCAGTCAGCATCACGTACTCAGCAGAAATCAACTGACTGATGCCAAAGTTGAGGCAAACAAGTTGATGATGCCAAACGGTGTCCCGAATCCCGCAACTCATCATGTCAGTAGTGGGAGGTGCCTTTGTAAACGAATTTAACTAACATGAACCAATCTAATTTGAGTGCAAAATAAAATGGAATCATGCACTTTTTTCAATTTTACAAATAAAGCATAAAAAGTGAAAACGAACTCAGCATAAACTAAACCGGAATTGAATTTGAACGACAAAAATAGTGAAGGTGATAACGTCTAACAAAGCTTAAAAATAGATCCCGACTACCTGACGGGCTGATTTTCGATTTGAAAAGCAAGAATATTCAAAAACATGTTTCATTTTCAATACTCGAGACAGCGAATTTTCATCTTAGGAAGCAGGTTATCAGGAGATTCACAAAATCGCGTTTTTTTCTCCGTTCATCTTTCAATTTCTCCTGATAACCGGCTTCCTAAGAAGAAAAATCAATGTTTCGAGTAATGCAAATGAAATGTATTTTTGAATATTTTTGCTTTTCAAATCGAAAATCAGCCGATCAGGTAGTCGGGATCTACTTTGAGCTTTGTTAGACGTTATCACCTTCCCTATTTTTGTCGTTTACATTCAATTCCGGTTACAGAATTTAAATTATTTAAGTTATTTTAGTTTATGCTGAGTTCGTTTTCACTTCTGATGCTTTATTTATAAAGTCGAAAAAAGTGCATGATTGTATTCTGCATTCAAATTTTGTTTGGGCGATGTTAGTTCAATTTGTTTACAAAGGCACCTCCCACTACTGACATGATGCGTTGTGGGATTTTCGGGACATCGTTTGATTTGAAACATGAACGTAGAAAAAATGCGATTTAATGAAATTTTGTCAATTTGAAAAAACATCCATATCTTCAAAAAGCAAAAAATAAATATGAAAAACATTCATATTTCGCTTAGAAAAAGACAATTTTCCTCATAAGATCCTCTGGTTTAAAAAAAAGGAAACAGTAAAACTTTAAGTGCGATAAAAAAAAAACTTATTAAAATATCGAGAAGAATGTTGTTCAGATCAGAATTACAGCGTGGTTGGTGTTTTGAACTTGAAAAAAATTGTTCATGATAAAAAGTTAAGGTTTAAGTACGGATTCGAGATATAAAGAGGATTTGTGGGGTATATAATTACAGTGCATACCATATGGATCAGAATTTCAAGGAAATGCTGAAATCCAAAGAGGACTTCAGAGCGTTCCAAAATGGATTTGTAAAGATAAATGTTCCAAAAAAACACGTACCAACTGGACATTTGTATGGACCCATTAAAATAGCTTACATTTTTCGAAAATTCGCTGAATATTTTTAAAGGTTTAGTTGTTTCTGTTCCTACTTCACTATTCAAATCTACACGGTTTTATACAAAATAAACATTATTTTTTGTTAATCAATGAGCTTAATAATATTTTCTTACGATTCAGTAGTAACGATAGAAACCTTTGGTGGAGTCATGGATTACGAAAGGATTCTGTTTCTATACGAGTGAGTGTATTAAGTGGATGTGGGCGGTGGTGAGGGGGGGGGGGGGGAGAGAGGAAACCGAAATCGTGTGAGGGATTAGCGATCCCTTTCATTAAAGTGTCGAGTCGACTCCAGTGTCGCTGGCTCAGTATTTGGTCTTCCATAGAGGATTAGGTATTAGTTCCCATGAAAACGGGGGTCTGAGGGAGCAATGTGGCACTTGAGGGTTATCTCTCTACCCAGCGGAGGGTCATCACCTTTAGTACTAACCCCCACACCGCTCCCACCACCAAACTCATTCGACCAACTTTGAATTTAAATTAGACTAACCGCACGGTGGAGGGGGAGAGGGGGGTCGCTGAACTGATGCGCTCACCGGAGGCCGAAATTATAATGGGCCAAAGAGGCGCAACTTCTCCGCTATCTGCCTCAAATCTTCAATGAGCATCTAATTAGGAGAAACTGTGTATACTAATGATCGTTTACAGAAGGTGCGAAAAGTTTTCACCGTCACAACCTCTTCACCCAATTAGCATTTCAATTTTCAAAGGGTGATACGGATTATTTTGAAAGTGTTCTCTTTCGTTTACTTTACCAACTGAATACCTATTTGATGTTGGACGGAAAAAAGATAACGACAGCTGGTTTGCCCTGAGCCCCCGCTATCGCTATGAGTAGATAAGAAACAAGACCAATAATTTTCAAGAACAACCCAATATACACCACAGTTGATGCTGAGACCAATGCATACCGCTCGAACGTAGAATGAAGAATACTCCATGTGTAACAGGCCTGAACGGGAGGACATTCTTTGTGACTGCCCTGTGCTTTCGGAATTCCGAATGATGGCATTCAATCGGGCGAGTCTGGATCGGGATGAGGCAGTTCGGGTCCTTGACGGCGAGGATGGCCACAAGCTGTCCTATTCCGCAAGCTAGCT
The DNA here is from genome assembly GCA_954871275.1 of Leptopterna dolabrata. Classification (NCBI taxonomy): domain Eukaryota; kingdom Metazoa; phylum Arthropoda; class Insecta; order Hemiptera; family Miridae; genus Leptopterna; species Leptopterna dolabrata. The sequence goes on along the minus strand of OX940974.1, from coordinate 139,857,573 downwards.
TGGCGGTACAGAGCAATGATGGTTAGGGAATTCAATTTTTTAATCGCCCTTGTGTCATAAATTCGTAGATTGACAGATCCCTTTAGTAGCCTTCCTGAAGATCCTAAGGCCAAATTTTGCATCAATGTCGGGGGGGTTATTATTATATATTTTAATGTTATTTTTTAGATTAACATTAAATTATTATATAATTTAATGTTATTTTCAATAATGTGTGTCAATACTAAGGCCAACACTTTCGCCAGACGGTTGGAAAAACCAAGTCGTATTGTTTATTTTTTCAAATGATAGCCCATTAATTTGTATATTGTATTATGAACAATAAACTTTCTTCTTCTTCCAATTTGATGTTAAACGGAAAAAAGATAACGATAGCTTGTCTGTCCCGCGCCACCTTTATCGCTATGAGTAGATAAGATACAAGAACGGAACAGTACGGAACGATCCCACAATGAGTAACGAAAAGGAGCAGCGTTCTTACCGTCCGGCGAGTTCAGCAAGTAGACATAGAAGGGAACCTTATAATTGGACCTCATGGAATTTTTTAGATTATCCTACAAACTAATCGCTAGTTATCCAAAAATTATCAACATGGCGCCTACATAAGCGCCAACCCCCTAAAAAATTCAGTTCATATGCGCCAGTAGAACTGTAGCAAGAGCGCCGGGCGATCTGTAGCAAAAGCGCCAATCCCCTTGTAATATGCTCTTTGTACTGACAGTGCAAGAGCTCACTGGAATGACCACAATCACTAAAATTTTTAGGGGCAAAAAATTAAGGAAAGTAGATGTGGTGGTGGAAGTAGGTAGATGGTTTTACAACAAGAACTACCGCGCAAGGTTTTGTGAAGCCCCCCTTTCTACTAACTACCTTCGGGCATGATTATGGATTATGGGATTCGGATATGGTCCCCTGAAAGGCAGGATATTGTAAGCGCCATTTTCCGTATTTTACAAGAGAAACGAAAAACTGTGGAAGGATCTTTTTATTGCCTAAACCGTTAAAACTTGATATTTTACCGTAAATTGGACCGTTTTCTGTCGATTTACTAAATAAATAAAAAATTCATGAAAGCCCTGGGAAGTAGTACTTTTTCGAGAAAGGCGCGTACGCTCTTCTTGCTATTTTGAAGAAATGGGAGTTGTAGATACGATACATATTTCGGCACTTGAGCTATTCTTGACGTCTTGCTGGAAAAGAATTATTTGGAAAACTAGCGTATCTCCATTCGCGCGCAATCGGGAAGGGGCGCTTACGATAATCTTCTCAACTTCGATTGGTCCATACGATACGCTGCTCCCTGGCGCTTACGATCGATGAAAATAAAAAAACGTTGTCTGACTATGACTTTTCCGGTACCAGCTCATTACTTGCGAACGTTTCATTCAATCAATACCCCTGATTAGATCGATAGTATTATAACAATCTCACACATTCAAAAGTATTCGTCGACTGTTGCATCTATAACTGACCCACTAAATTCACCCCTTGAAAATATCAACAGATACCTCAGCGCAGAGGGTGAGATTGCATTTATTTATTTTAAACAATACGGGTGAACCCAATTACACAATAATAAATACATTGAAGCAGTAATAATAAAATTAGTAGGTATTTTGTATTGAATAATTAGCCGTTGAGACTTTTGAGCTCACTGATAATAAACTCATTCGGCAAGTTGGTGATGGAAATTAAAACTTTAGTTGAACGGGGGAAAAGTTTCAATGGTAGATAAATTATGGATTGTCTCAATTCAATCCACAACTATTCAATCATTCAAGAGCTTGCTCTCAGTTGGCCCTTTATGAAGTTGGGGTTTCCTTCCTCCTCAGTAATTGTAATTACGGTCTATCCATCATATTCTTGTACCTACTATTTACCTCTGAAATACCTCTCTTCGAACTGAATAGCTCATCTCATCATAAACCGTGTAAATATAGGTCAACACTCTTGGGAGACCATTTTAAATATGTGGAACGTGTGTGCGTGACGTATGAGTGGTTCTGACGTGTTCGCAATATGCAAAAATGAATACATTTGCTTTCCTCAAATTTTGAACCACACCCAACAAGTAGGTAAACGTACCTAGAAGTACAGGCTCGTTTGGGGAGTTGATTAAATAAACGTTCACATCTATTGGAGCAAAAGGGGGGAACGAGAGGAACGGCCCGAACCCATCCACTATGGCGGCTCCTGGAGCCACCCGCTAATTTGTTGACCAGTAGAACTAATAAATGTACCAGTAGTTAAGTCCTCATTTATTTGACGACGATTAGTTTTCGACCATGTCTTCAGCTGTAACTCCTTTCTTTTCTATCGCACTCAAATCACTACTCGTTGGAAAGTTCTCAACCAATTGAAGATTCATGATTAATTTAACTATATTAGGGAGACCTACCGATTTTTATCTTTATTTCATGGAATTTCAGTGGTCGAGTAACACCACCTTAGACACTAGTTCCCTGGGTTATACCATGAATGTGGATAGACCCACCCACTAGCTCCCACTGCCTAGACGAAAGAACTGACATATGTTTTTCGTATCGTTTTCAAAACCTTAGAAGAGGCCACAGATTTTTAACGGATTCAAAGAATCATATTACGCACTTTAACGTGCGGGTGGATTCCACACGAACTTTCTCATTTGAAATGTCGGCCCCCGCATTTGTAGATTAGGATTTTACAAGAAATGGACACAAACATTCGTGAATGGCGTCATCAATGCGATAACGATAACACGCTCCACATGTCTGCTTTTTATGTAATTTCCAGACCTGTTAGAAGTTTGTCTAAGAAGTTCCAGTGGAAACATTACGCAGGATTTATGGATCAGAATATTTAAAAATTCAGGAACCGAACGGGGTCAAGCGTCGGTTGTAATTGCCAAACACAAAGCTGTTTTTTCTCTAGCTCGATCCTTGAGGCTTCAGGTATCATGCTAGCTTTCTTTCTCCAAGTCATCCCCTTTCTTTTTGTTCCTCTTTTATCTTCCGGAGCCGTCAAGCCGACAGTCCGCGCCTTGAGATCCACATCGCGTGTTGTGGGGTTCATCAGTTCGTCAAGTCAACTGGAGGGCTGAGCGTGCTAAGCCCCATGACACCGCAAAATCCTGTGTGATGATATGGATCTGGGTTGCTGGAAGGTTCAGGTGGAGGAAATGAGATGAATGATTATTATAACGAGTTATAATATACTCACAATGTTACTAGAAGTCGGTATTATCAGCCCACCATTAAATATTGTACTTTGAGAGTCAATGAATAGCCAAAATGAGAATAGTTACCCTAAGTAAAAACTCCCTTTTGTTACACTATCTTCAAAAACTAGAGAGAGAGTGAAAACTTGTTACTTGAAAAGGAGAAACTTGATGGACAATAATGGACGTGTGCACCAACCTCCGACAAAAAAATCACGGACTGGGGAATTTTGAGGGTCAAAATCGCGAGAAGTGGTCGTGAATAGCTCCAGTCACAATTCACTTTTATAAATTAAGAACAGGGTTAATGAGAGGTTATCTATTCCCACTAGACATAAATCACACTGTTATACCGGATTCGGTGATCAAACCATCGTCAGTAACAAACAACAACTATGTTAATAAATGATAAATTTGTTACTGACAGTGGTTTGATCGCCGAATCCTGCGTAACAGTGTAGTGTTTTCAGTGGAAAGAGGCAGCCTTTCAACTCAGTTGTTAGCGAAATTTCGATGAGAATACGCGGCTGCAATGGGACCAAAAGTTCAGTGAATTTATCTTTTGTGAACTTACTCAAGTTATGTTAATCCCCCCGTAGTGTTACCGAGCTTCGCCCGTTCACTATAATTCGCTTGAGTGATTTGGTGAGGAAACGTCACCAAGTGATTCAGCATGCCAAAATGCTCCTGATCCCAGCTGAATCGTGTTTGGCCATAACAAATTAACTGCTCTACGTAAGATCTTGGATAGGAGTATGTTCAAAATCAGCATGAAATTGCCTATAAAAGTAAAGGCTGTTTTCCACCATTTTTTTCACTCCAGATTGTGTCAAGGGAGGGTACCTACTTAACTTTTTTTTAAATTACATGCAAATGTTGTTTTTATGTTTTTGTGATAGCGGCATAGCTATTCCTATGATTGGCATCTCATTACGCAGGTCTTCTCCAGTTTTTCTCTTCGCTATAGGCGTTTATAATGATCACCTCGCCCCGAGTTCGTTTCCATCAAAAGTTCATTATCAGGACTCCTCCGTCAGACTCAGGCTGTTGTGCGAGGCGGCGACCCCACAATCTCACCTCCAAAAAAAAAACCGTCTTCATCTTATAAGCCTTGTCAGGCTGAGGATGAAGACAAAAGACGACTTACTTGTGGCGTCCATGACGCGGCTCCCCCCCGCCGCGATCCCTTGTTCATTACGGGCCAGTTTGAAAGAAGAAGGCGGTATTTTGTCCTGTGGAGCTACTCGACAGCGAGTCTGTCTCTGTTGGGGAGTAACTGTGAGGTGTGATTGTGCTCCTGACAGGTTCGTTCAATAGGAGTAGATGCGTTATCTTTCCCCGCCTCCCCCCTACCAGAGATACAATTAACGCCAATCCGATGGTTTACCTTTGCAAAGTAAAAAAAGTTTGAATGCGTTCTCATTACATATTTAAAATGGTGATCTGTCCCTTGCAGCTCTGATACTATGAATCCCTTTCTTACAATCTCCCCTTCACAAATTGAGTACGGATAAAGAGACTTCTTTACTTTTTGATACTTTTTCAAATACCGTTTCTTTTACGTATCCTTTCAGCTCAAATTTCAAAAGTGACAGCAGAACATAATATATCAACAACCTTTCCTCCTCTCCTTCTATCTATAACTGCAATTAATATTGTTGTTACATAGTTGTAACAGTCGGTGATGAATTTTTCATCAAATATCCACAATATTTCGGCGCCCTAATGTCTCGGGCCCTCTTCAGGCCTGATACAAGAACACATGGAACATACTTACATTAGAAATCGTTTACAGAGGAACCAGGTTTTCGTTTTTTGTACGCTGTATTCGGTTGCTGTTAAAATTTATATTACGGTTAGCGCATACATGTAATTTTTATTTTATATATATATATATATATATATATATATATATATATATATATATATATATATATATATATATATTAGAACGTATTTGTAGGAAAGTTGTGTCCGATGTAAAAAAGGAATTGTAGGATTTTTCAAAATTATTTTGTGGCATACAGCGCCTATCGGTAAGGCAGAATATCCAGTCTGAGATGGCACGGAGGAACAGCTGTCTGTAGCGAGGACTCTGAGTGCGAATTTGGATAATGCATAAAGAACCCGATAACCTCCACCATTTCCTCTTCCTCTTGCCCATATTTTGCATCCCCTCGACACCGCCACCTTCAGCCACTCATAGACACGTGTGATGGGGACCATTATAAGACCATGCTGTTCTCGAGCCAAGTCCATGTGGACAGCGTATTTTGGTTCACAGCTAACGCTATAAAACTAAGTTTTTTTATACCCTATCTAACATATGATACACTTACTCTAACTTATAAGTTAGTGGAAGGTGGGAGGGGGGGTTATCATATCATAATACAATATATTTACTTAATGTTTTCCTTATTGCTTGTATAGCACCTATTGATGTAAAAATGTGCTTTACATAAAATACTATGCCTACTCCTTGTAACGGACCCCATAAACAAATTAACATTATTGATCTAGTGTCACTTTTAAATTGAACAATTACCCGACGCTACCATATTCCTCACATTATTGAGCTACATCCATGAGTGAAACTCACACGCAAGGGAAGTCGAGGAATCACCAGCTGCCATTTGACATATTACTCCGACATATTCTTCAAATGTGAATAGATGACGAGGTATTCGTTGAAAGAAAGATAATCTCTTCTGTTTCCCTTTACCATTTTTCATTGTTCCACAAAAACTGTACGCTGTATCTGCCGTCCCGCCCGCCAAGGAACCGAAAACCTCGAAGCGACCACGTAGGTACATTGTTTACACGACAGAAAAGGGGTTTTCCCCCCCCCCCCCCCTACCTACCACAACTACAGCCCCTGGGGGTAACCGGTGTTGATTTATCCTACAACCATTCGAGAGGGGCCCCTGAGGACGTGTACCAAATTTCAACCCTCGGGACCATCAGGTGCCGGAGTTACGTAAGTTTGAAAATCATTTTTCAAGTCCTTTCTAAATTTTGTTCTCGTTCTTCTTCCTCTTCTTATGCGAAATGGCTACAGCTTCACATACGTAACGGATCGATCTGAAATTTTGCACACACATTCGCTGTGCTCCAACCTTCGTTAAGTATGCCTTTTGTGCCCCCCCCCCCCCACCAATTTGACCATCAGGAGGGGTTTAAGAGATTATTTCCTATTCCCTGAATTTTGCCCAGGTATGGTCATGATTCTCATTCATTTTCAAGAAATTTTAGATGAAAGCTTTCTGACGAAAGCGGTGGTATAAGTGGAGGTACCTATAAGTGGAGGTATAAGTGGAAAGAGTGGTCTGGGTCCCATAATAATTATTGTACATTAAATCCAACGAAATTGACAATTTTTCTTGTTTCCTCCCGGGACCGGTGTTTCCAAGAGGGCTAAGAGCGTCCGATCTGTATATCCCCGTTTGGGATAAAAGTTCGCGGCGTCTCTGGTTCTCGTCTCGGGCGGGCACTAGTACAAGCTTTAAAAAGCTTGCATGCGCTTATCCGGCCAGCGTTTAGCTCTTCACCTCTGATAATGTTCATGCGAAACCTACCGGGACTAAACGACTGAATAAATAACGTTCGAGTAAAATGTTCCCCCGGGATTACCCAACTGAGGTCAAATCCAGGAAAAACGGAGTTATTATTGAAAAAATAGTCTCATTTCCGCTAATACACGAAAGAAAGCGAAAAACACTGTTATACCGGTTTAGGTGACCAAACCATCGTCAGTAAAAAACAACAACTTGTTACAATTGTTTGTACTGACGATGGTTTGATCACCGAAACCGGTATAACAGTGTTTTTCGCGTTTTGTCGTGTATTAGTGGAAATTAGACTATTTTTTCAATAACTCCGTTTTTCTTCGAAATGGGTTCCCACGATTTCGCCACGACTGATTTAGTTCGTATCAAATCCAGGGTTATTAAAGGCTTTTTTTCTTGTTTCCTCCCTCTCACTTCTCTCTAAAGGACAAATTCTCGTTCCCCATGGCTGTCCGTTAACGGGAATTTTCGCTGTAGTTATCTAATTTTTAGGCCCGCTGTAACAGTTCATTTTAGGTGAAAATCCGCAAAGGGTAGGGAAGAAACTATTCAATAAGGACGGAGAGTGAATACGGGAAGAGAAGAGGCCGCCGGTCGATCGGAGAGAAACAGCCTCGCGACCCTCTCAGAGCGGCTGCTCCATCGCTGCCTGAGCAAAGGACAGGACGCGAGGCGGTGGAGCTGAGCGGTCTCCGTGTGAAATCCTTTGGGCAAACGGAGTCAAACTAAACACCGCTGTGGAACGGGTGATGGTGGTGGAGGGGGGAGGGGGGGGGGGGTCTGGTGTACTGAACGGATTAGGGTTTTCAGAGCGCCGTTTAAGTCTTGGAAAGGCCGGAAGTACTAGCCCCCCCCCCCCCCACCATTCCATCTCATCCTCTAATGGCAGAATTATGACTCCCTTCTCCCTCCGAGGAAATATTTCTCCACTGCGTCTCGGTGGAACACTGCTCTTTATTACTGTGGGACCCAGAATGGAATGTCCTTGAAAAACTTGAATACACTCGGATTTCAAAGGAATTCCCTCTCGAGTTCAGGGATCGCTGCTCCCATTCATTATGATAATTGTTCATTATTCCTACCGGGACTAGGAAAATGAAAAAGTAAATCAAAACTAAATTGGCTTAGTGCTCCTTAAAGCACCTTCGATGCGCTAAACTTATTTACCGCCATCTCCCCTCCATCATCAGCTGCACCGTTAATTAAATAAGCTTCGTTAATACTGACCGACAGATGATAATCAGCCTAAAAACCAGTTCCTGGAACCCAGCCAGGATTGGTTTGACTTTATCCCACATTTCCTATTGAACGCTTAAGGCCCCTTTCACACTACGAGCGATACGTCTCGCTCGTCCGCGGGGGCGTTTTTCGCTCTTTAACCCTACCCTTTCAGGCTGCGACTGAAAACGTCTTTCGCTGGCCAGTGTGGCAGCTGTAGATCCAGTTGTGGATCGAACGCGGTCTGTGTGCCTTTCCTCCCATCACAGGACTCGTTCGTTATGGGTCAAACCCATTATAGCTCAAGCACATAGAACGCGATCCGTAGGTTAGTACCTAACCCCGTACTCGTTACTAGGTACCTACCTAAATGTTGCTAAAATAATTCTCTTGATGACAAACAGTAACTAAAATGGCAAAAAGAAACGCAAATAATGAAGTTCTGAAGGGAAATTGTTGATGTGGAGTGAAAAAAGTTGCAAACGTACCTAACAACAAACTCCAGCCCCTTCTACGTAGATGGTATAATGAACCGTTGTGTAATAATTTAACGTTGCGTAATAATTTACCGCTGTGTAATAATTTACCCATCAATAATACTTCAACGTTCGTTCAAGTTTCACTACCTATCAACAAACTCCTCGACTTCATACTCCGTGAATATAATCAGCTGCTCCCTGGCAATGATTATATCGGGCCAATTCCCAATTGTTATCGCGTCCCTAGTGATGATATTTGGGCTGAACGTATACAATTTCATTCACCCTGCTGTTGAAAAAGTCTGTCGGTGCCAACTTCTGGGCCTTACTGTGAACGAACGGCTAGACGTAAAATGCTCCAGGTGGTCTTAAAAAACTCCCAAGTTCGAGAACAATTTAAAACCGTAAAAAAATCGAGATAACGGTGTCCTGGAAATTTCAACCCCTATTTTTCACTCCTTAGGGAAGACTGACATTAACGCCGAGCTTCGAGGACCAACTAGACCCCAAATGGGACCTATAAACCGAATTTCGTCAATTTTGGTTCATGGTAACTAAGAAAAGTGCAAAGTACGGCGTACGGCGGACGGACAGAATTTTTTTAATTGCATTTTCGGATTCTACATACTTTGAAACGGAAACCATCAAATTTTGAGGGAGGGTTAAACATTTTTTTCATGGTCGAATCCACAGGTTCATTATTGAAAATAATAAACCAATATTATTAAGAACAAATAAACGAGGAAAACTTATCAAAAAATACTATTCTTTCATTTCGAAATGATATAAAAAGAATAATTTGTTTTCTTCTCCTACCCGGGAACATCGGAATTTTTCGTGACTAAAAATAAAAGCGTGGAGCGTCGGGTGATATTTTACTTTTAAAGATTGTTGTTTGTAAAATTTCATAAGAATTTAGGATTGAAAGTACTTATATCTTGTAGATGTGAAATATATTATGAGCGACCCCCGCTTTTATTTTTAATCATAAAAAATTCAGATGTTCCCGGGTAGCAGAAAGAAATCATTTCGTTCTTTTTAGACCATTAATTCCAAATGAATCGTGTTTTTAAACAGTTTTTTAAAATTATTTTTATTTCACTCTTTTTAGTCTCTAGAAAATCTTGTAATTATTTGTTATGCTACCCAGGATCATCGAAAGTTTTTAATGAAGAAGTGGGGCGTTATGGTTGTTTTTTCATTTATTTTTATTTTACTCTTTTTAGTCCACCGTGGTCGTGGTGGATTAATAAATTAATTACTGCACCTATGGCTTTTATAACTGATTCATGCATCGTCATCGAAGGTAGATGACTATGCAAAATTTCAGTCAATTGGACATCGGGAAGTGGTCAAAAAATCTGTTACAAGATTTGACTACCTACCGGTAGTAATTAAAAAAATAAAATAAAATAACGAGCATGTCATTGGACGGGCGGCAGAAGTGTACACTTAGGCAACTAATGCATTTTACATTAGCAGAGCAGTCGTCATCTACTATTCCCGTTTATATCGCCTCTCCGCACCTTCGGCAAACAGCCATTATTCATTTAGATACTGATGCTGTTTCCATTTCAATCGGGTAACCGTAATACCGTAATTTCGACAAACTACTTCAGGAACCATTCTGGGGTATACGAGGAATGACCGAGAATCAGAGAGGGTGAAACCAAAAAATATTGAGGCCCCGCCAGGGATTTGAACTGAGGCCCGCCGAGGTTTACTAGTGCTCTTGATAGGTAAACTCGGTTTGTTCAATATGGCCAAGTGATCAAAATAACGCAAATTGGAAATTCTCGGATCTTCCTCTCCTCCTTTTACTGTGAAGGGCGGGAGGGTAGGGTTGGTGGGAGGCAGGGATGGTGGGAGAGTAAGGAGGATCTGAGCGTGAAGCGATGCGTCTTAAATATGCGTTTGGATTCACTCCCCAGCGCGGAACGCGCCTAAAGAAGTTTGTACACTTCAAAAATATTCCGTCACAGTCTTACTTTCATTTTGGAGTTACATAATGCCTCCTTCAGTAAAACTTTGAAATAAGTAAAATTATTTAAAAAAGAGAGGAAAACTAGAAACCTTCATTTCATGACGAGTTCCTCCCCCGGGGTTCTATGTTGATTAATCTTCGTAGTGGTGAAACGTAATCGCCGCCGCCCCGAGATTTTACATCGTAGGGGAAGCTGTCCCGTCGACTTAGGATCACAAGCAGCAAACTCGACTTGTTACTCCATTAATAAAATTTCCACGAGGAGAGCAGAGATTGGAGACAAAAGGGGATTGGACAGGGGACATGGGCAGGAGGAGGTCGGCTAGAGCTGATGAGACAAGCTATGGCGGCGTTGGATTAGGCCTGCTGGGAGCGCTGCGGGGATCTCAATTGCGATTTTGAAATTGTTTGGACTAGGCATTCAATTTTCGCACACTGCGGGGTGGAACGGCGCAGCAGTGCACGAAGTGTCGGAGAAGTGCAGCAGTGCGATATTGACAGAGGTGAAAAGTGATATCGACAGTGGTGAAGCTGTGAAGTGGCCGACAGAAAGGAGGGGAAAGGACAGAGAGAAGCAGAGAGGGAAAAGGAACTCATAAAGAAAGGCCACCCTGATTGCAAAATGTTTGCCCCGGTCGATAGAATGAGGGGGGGCCCCCGCGGATGAGTACCCCCATACTAAGTTGACCCCTCAACCTCTCACCACCATAAACTCATAGCCGATCCCTCCTTTCCTCGCCATCCGGCACTCCAAGGGCCCATCGCTCCGACTCGGGCAACCTTCAAGGACTAACGTTCGCTCCCTTTATGATTGATCGGCCTCCAAAGTTTTGATTGCTTTAACTCCGGCTTCCTTCTTACCATCAGGTTTCCTAAAATAATGATCGAACGACAGGAGGGTGTTGTGATGGCTGTGGGGGGGGTTAGGTTGTTGCTGTGAAGGCGGTGCAAGGTGGCTATGAAGTTAGGCCGTGACGGCCGAAGATGAAAGGGGAAGCGGGGGAGTAGTCCGTTAGCCGCGTCATTTTCCTTAAAACTCCACCCCTCCGCTCACACGTCACTCAAATTTATTAATGAACTTGGGTCTGTTGCAGATCTTGATAAACTTCTACTTGTCAATCCCTGCCTGATAGTCCAGTTCATTTAATTCCATCAGAGGTAGGGAAATAATGCTGTTCGAAATTTTAAAACCATCACCACTCATCTATTTTAAGAGTGTATCTTTAGAACCGTTGAGAATGGCGAAAAGTTTACCATTATACAAGAAAATGAAAACGAGACTTTCACATTAAGGTTGCCAGATCCACTATAATTTATAGTACCCCACTGTATTTTCGTATAAAATACTATAATACTATTTTTTTTTAAATAGTAGCCTAAAATACTATAAAATATGGTTCAACGGTTTGGTCGGAAATAGGAAAATTTTGAGTGATGAGCTTGTATGCTCAGTTTCACACGCCTGAAGCCAAAAAACGGTAATTCCAAACGAAAAATGTCACACAGATAACTAAAGTTGTAGAGCATGAAATTCTGCGTTCATATTTTGACAACGTGAGATTACTAATATTTGATTGCCGTTCAGATAAATAATCGGAAGTAAGAAGGCGAGTAGTGGAGGGAAAACATGTTAGGTACAATAAAAAGGAAACGATAGGAATATTGTCGCAATGCCAAAAATATTAGCACATATTGGTGAGGATGGAGGGGGGAGTGGGAACGATATTTTCTTTAATCTGAGGTGAAAATCAGATTTATAACCGGAAGAATGTTAGCGCATCGGAGAACCCTAATGTTCGCCGCATTGGCAGGAAACCTGCGCCCTTCAATAAATTACGTTTCCGATAAACGTAATACCCCCACCCACCAACTCATCCATTACCCTTCAACAATTTCCTCATGTATTCGTCCCCCCCCCCCCCCCACGCCGTACAAATTATTCCTGCAAATTACAGTTGCGCACCGGAGAACCATTGAAATTTGTGGGGCGATGCGACGCATGTAACAATCGTACTCAGAATGTGTAATATATGCGCATTCATGGAGGAGTAATGCAACTCGACTGATGAGCAACCTAAACAGTAGTCGTGACAGACTCCTTGAACTACGAGTATGCTATCCACAATCCAGCAAGATACCTACATCGGCTAATATTTGTCGGTATACCATGGAATTTAAGTTTAAACAATGACATCTAGGGCATCCGATTTTTAAAATTTTAAAAACTGTCTAATAAGGGCTGCAGAAAAGTATAATAAACGAAAGGTGCAGCGTTCCTAACTTAAAAAAACATGGAACAATTAGGGTGCTCCATGCCCACATAAGCAGCGATCTCAAACATTAATAACTCGGCTTCAACTGAACCAATCGGGTCTCTGAAAACCTAACCTACTCCAAGAAATGCCACACCACTCCTTCCTTTACTCCGGCACATGGTCCCGAGGGCTGACATTTTGTACAGGCCCTCAGGTGTCCCTCGAGAATGGGCTTAGGTTAAACCAACACCCGTGACCCCCAGAGGGCCGAGTTAGAGGGGTAAAAAGCCCGAATCGTTCTGTAGTGTAAACACTGTACTTGGTCGCTTCGAGTTTTTCGGTTTCTTGGCGAGCGAGAAGCTCCCGCATTCCTAGATAAGAGTACATTCACCTTCATTCAAACAGCAATAAAAAGTTCCCATCCGAATTTGCTAGGTTTTATGACCTTTTTTCAGATTTTAAGGCCATTTGACCAATGTGCTTCGAATTGGAAACACGCTCCTACAAACGTTACTACACTTCCGTCACGCATCTCAAGTTTTTCGCCCCTCCCAAACCAGCCGAATGTATCAATACGTTTTCTTATAGAGGATCAATGGAGCAGTTTAAGCAGGAAGGTCTTAAACAAACTTCCACGGTTTTACATAATGTCCGCCAACTTGGCATTCGAAGTTTTTCCCCCTTCGTTCGAACTGCGTCAGTGGCGCTTACTCTCGCTATAAGTGGGAACAGTATATAATACACTGCCAAGGTGATGGCACAGGAGCTTCCTCGTCACAATCAGAGTGACCCATTATAAAATAGAACAGACTCGGAAGCAAAATAACATAACATTACATTACATAACATTACATAACATAACATTACATTACATAACATTACATAACGTGAAATATACATATTACATTACATTACATAACATAACATTACATGAAATATACATATTTATTTATTTATTTATTTATTTATTTTTTAATTTACATAGGCTAGAGCCCAATTACAAAAAATAGAAAATAAATGACTCACTGTCTTACAATAGAAATAAAAAAAAATTTTTGTCCTACAAAACTATTCCTACAACTAACAAAACAAACAATAAAACTATTAAACATAAACTCTCAACAATTAAGGCGAAAAAAGGAAAAAATCATACAGTGCGACCTTCAGGCTACTAAAAGAATCACAAAAAATGTCTATCTGAGCTTGGGACATATTACATAACATTACGTCCATTATACATAATTGCGAAAGTTATGCGTGTTTGAAGAATTTCACGTTAGCGCATGCGCAGGGCGAACCGCTGGCTCTATCATGTTCAAATTTATATGGGACCTCAATGGGCCCTACCCGCTTAATCCCTGAGAATTACATTGAAATTGGGTGAAATCTTTGGTTACTACGGCTGTAACAAGGAAATTGAATCTATTTCACGCCAGCGCATGCGCAGAGCGCACCGAGGGTCCGATCATGCTGAAATTCATACTGGAACTTACTAGGCCTTGTCCAAACAACCCTTGAAAATTTGAGCGAAATTGAATTAAAATTGTGAAAGTTATGCGTGTTTGTTGAATTTAACGTTAGCGCATGCGCAGGACGTACCGCTGGATCAATCATGTTGAAATTTGTATGGGACCTCAAGGGGCCTTATCCGCACCATCCCTCAAAATTTGAGCTGAATCAATTCAAAATCGTGGAAGTTATGGCTGTAACAAGGAAATGCGGACAGACAGACTCACAGACTCACAGACCCACAGACCGACAGACACGGAACCAAATTTGTTCAGTAGGCTTTGAAACGCAAAATGGAAGTGGAAATTTTGATTTCTGAAGACAAAAATTTTTTGGCTCACGAAAGTGAACACAAGGCTTCTGCTGCTTCGCAGACTCGGAAGCAATAGTATCTCTTTGAAGTTACTTAATAAGTAATTATTAGAAGATGTCATTCGAACTGCTTATCCAACCCCAAAATCAATAGGGGAGACCCAAAGATGGATTGTTCAGTCGTATTTTCTGAATTCTTCTTTTTGAGAAAGCCAAACTCTTCTCTTGAACAAGGGATCTTCTAAAATGGAATATTTCCGGGTAGCACTTGTTGAATTGAGTAGAAGTTTTTGTTTGGCACAAAACTAGTACTTCACACTGTGACGGAGTGTGGACAGTGACGGTGCATCCTCGAGAGTCCCCCTTCAATATGAGAGATAGTGATATTATCGCCAGTTAAGAAGGGATAGCGATCGGGTTTCAGCTTGACCGTCTCCGTCTTCACTGGAAGCACAAAAAACTCGAGAACTGCTCACCGTCACACTCCTCCCCACATGAAATACTTCTGGGTACCGGATGTAGGAGAGGGAAAAGGGAGGTAGAGAAGCAGTATGAAGTTCTGATTCAGGAAAGGACGTCTGAACAAATTCAGGGTAACTAACCTCCATCGTAATGGTACTACCTCAGTAATATTTAGTGGTGGGGAACAAAGCTCCTACACACGAGTATCGGCGGAGAAAAGTGTTGTCAGAGGTTGATGTCCAGTGAACTGATCATATGAGATACCTCTAGGTGATCAACCTCCATCGTTATAATGGAACAACTATTGGGACTTGTTAATTGGGACACGGCATTAATCGCCTTCAAACGAGCTCAATATACATATTTATACTGAGCTCTAAAGGGGTAATGGGGGGGGGGGGGGAGGCTAATACATGTATGCATTTTAAAGGGACAGGATGTTTGTAAAGGAATCCTTCTGTAAACGTTTGGGCTTGTCCTTCTGGTAAGCCCTCAAAAAGTGGCTGGAGTATGATGAATTACTCAGCGCATACCACCAAACCACTCACTGCTACCATGTGACAGCGTGTGGAGAGTGACGGTGGACTCTCGAGAGTCCCCCTTCTAGATTAGTGATATTATCACCAGTTAAGAGGGGATAGCCTGACCGCCCCCATCTTCACTGGAAGCACAAACAACTATCTAACGCTGTGTAACAGTCAACGGCACAATTCGACTACACATGGCCAAAGCCTTTGATGTTATTAATATAAAGGAACTGCAGAAGAGCAAATGATTGTTAGATGAAAGGCGATGAATGAAAATGGGGAGAAAAACAAGTTATTTGGAAATGAAAGGCAAGTTGTGGGAATTGAGAAAGTTTAAAGTGAAGTAATGCCCATACAGTACGGCCCAAGAGGGAGCTCGGACTTCAATTTTATCTTGAATTATCCGAATAACCTCTGATGATCGAGTTATACTACGAGTATGTTGCTGATCCTATCACCGAACTATCACCGTCATTTTCACAAGGTACGCTCCTTTATTTTAATAACTGAACTAACTATTCCGCGAAGGCTGCAATGTTCAGCCGACACATGCAGGTACCAAAAATAATGTACAATAATGTCATCTCAATAACATGATGTATAATAGTGATTGTTCTATATCAACCTCACGACAGTAAAATAATATAACAAATTATAAGGACCAAGAACAACAGAGGGAAACTTCTATGTGGAAGGGTCATTTTGGTTTATTATTCTGTGAATAATAACCTGTGTATTCCCTCAGCAAAAAATTGTATAAAACCCTTTCAAAATTTTTACTTTTACGTTTCAAGGTGCGTAGATTCCAAAAACGCTTCGAAGCCCTTGTCACATGGATATATTACTCTACTGGACGTACCTACAGAAATACTGCAAATACATTTATTGTTTTTTTCATGTGCAATAATTGAAGAGTTATTTCTCATGGTTTCCACCAAATTTGGCCCCCCAAAACACGAATTAGGCTTCTATTTTCGACAATTTGTCTGTCATCATTGATAGTGCCATTTAATTGTCTTGATTCATCTGCTGATACTGAATCTAGTGTTATCGTACAAGTATATGGTGGTTTCAGACAATTTCCCAGGTTTTTGACTCATAAAAAATGAATTTTGGGACCTGGAACTTCGTTACAACCTCAATTCTTCACTCTTTGGTAAAAATCAACTCAATTCGATCAATAATTCGGTCAATTCGATCTTCTAGCCCTAAAAAACACGGAAAACGATACCTCGCAAGCTCATGTTCACTAAAACCTTTAAAAAACCTCGAAAAACCTAATTTTTACACCCATTTTTTACCCGCAACATCCCTGGGTGTATTTTGATCGGGCTGCCGAATTTCGGAGCACAACTAGGACCCAAATGTGTTACAAAATTTGGAACCAACTTTTTTTTGGAAGAACGACGATTTTAGACCAAATTTTGACGTATATTTAAGGCAGAAACTTTTTTACAACCTTGATTTTCCACTCTTTCGTCCAAATCGACTTCATATTCGGTATCCTCGTCCTAAAAAATATGGGAAACGATACTTCACAAGCTCACGTTACTAAAACCCCAAAAACCACATTTTTCACCCATAACACCCTTGGGTATAATTCGATCGGGCTGCAAAGTTTCAGAATACTACGACTAGGGCGCAAATGGAGCCTATGTGCGAAAGAACGAATTTTTCAGACCGAAATTAAAGTAGGTAGATATGGATGATAAGGCGGGCGGCGGACGGACATTGCATTTTTGGCATCTACGCACCTTGAAACGTAAAAAAAAATTTTGAGGTGGTGTTGTAAACAATTTTTTCTGAGCGAAAACATAGGTGGTTTATTATTCGCAGAATAATGAACCAAAATGCAATGTCCGTACGCCTTCCGCCTTATCATGCATGACTACTTCATTTTCGGTCAAAAAAATTCGTTGTTTCGCATACATGCTCCACTTGAGCCCTAGTTGCGTCCCGAAACCTTGCAGCCCGATCGGAATATACCCAGGGGTGTTATTGGTGAAAAAGGGGTGTAAAAATAGGGTTTTTTGTTATTTTAGTCAAATGGGCTTTTGAGGTATCTTTTTCCATGTTTTTTTAGGACGAGAAGACCGAATATGAAGTCGATTATGACCAAAGAGTGAAGAACTGAAGTTGAAACGAAGATTAAGCTCCCACAATTCGTTTTTTATGAGTCAAAAACCTGGGAAATGTTCTAAAACCACCATCAATTTGTATAATAACACTATAAAAAGTGTCAACAGGTGAATCAAGACAATGCTGTCAATGATCAAAGATAATTAGAAAAAAAGGCAGCGTAGTTAGTGTTTTTGGGGAACCAAAATTGGCGGAAACCATTAGAAATAGCTATTTCAGGTATTGCACATGAAAGAAACAATAAATGAACAGACAACATTTCTGTAGGTAAGTCCAATAGAATAACAAACCCATGTGACAAAGACTTGGCAGCGTTTTTTAATGACTGTCAGTGGTATTTGTCTCGATTTGCGTTGGAAATAACTAGGCCGGTACCTATTTGTTGTACTGTGATTGTAAATAAAACAGACTATCATCCTCACAATAACGCAAAATATAAAGGAACTACTTACTCTTCTACAAATGTTCTTGTACAGCCTGCATCATTGATGAAAATTTTCAAGTTTATACCGCCACATCATTATGTCGTTGCGGAGACTCGTTCCCGGGACTTCATGGCTCAAACTCGAAGGGAAGTCTAAGATAGTTTCTTAGAATCCCAGCCATCGAATGGTATTTCGATGATGTTGCGAAGTGCTTAAAAGGGGCTTTGCCGCCAGGAGGCTCTTAAGCCACCAAGTAAGAAGAACCGACAAGAGATTAAGGAGAGGTGAAGCTTCCCCAAGACTGAGTTGCGGTTGGGGTTACGATACTTAAGTTTGCCTGTCATTCCCCAAGAGCGCTAGGTGGTCCGTGGTGGTCCTTACTCACATGAGTGTGTTGGTTCATTCTTGGATAAAATACCTCCGGGTACCGAATCAACTAACGAACTTGAAGGAATACAGATCTCTTGAGGAATCTCGTTCAGATAATATATCGAGGAACATCCGTTGATTTATGTGTCGGTGGAATAATTCCGTTCATTCAAAAATTGAGTATTCCGTTGACGTCTAGTTTTATGTCGTCTTCGTGATCAGACATGTTGGAAACTTCAAAACTCGTATGAAATTGCGCGACGTGGACATGTCCAATGTTGAAAATGGGGAACTGAGCAAATTTTCAGGAACTGAGCGAATTTTCAAAGTAGGTGACTAAAGGTTAATTTTGTAGATTTTACCAATCTTTACCGCTTTTGGTGAATCAATATTCACTTTAGGTGATTTTAGCCATTTCAACGATTTTTGACGTTCAAAAGCTCAAATTTGACTCATATTTTATTTGCGAAAGTTGCTCACCTTCGAACTCATCCTTTCATTTGCCTTTACTAACATTTTGATGATACTGGCCATTTTTACTGATTTTTACCCGCAAAAAATCAAATTCTCCCTGTCGTGGTATCCTCCCAGAATCCTTGTGAACTTAAGATCTCGCCAAATAAACACAGAAGTGGGGACGAAAGACGCAGGGGAACCGAGGAACCCAGTGGGGATCCCCACCATCCTCCACTAGCTGGAGGATGGAGGGAGATAGCCCTCAGGGCTATATATACTCGCCTCCTTCGCCTTTCCAACCATTCTACGCTCTCCTTAAGTCGCTGAATTATCTCTCTCTCCTCACTCCTCATCTCTCTCCTTATACCTAAAAGATCCTGGGAATGGTGGTGGTCCGCCCATAACCAATCCAGGCACGCTCCCGAAAATATTCCGAGCATGGAGGTGGTCCACCCATAACCAACCCGGACACACATCCAAAAAGATCCCGGGCATGGTGGTAGTACGCCTATAACCAAACCGGGCACATCCCCCCTCGACGCCTCTCGTAGTGGATGTGTGTCGAATATATATTCACAACACTCCCCCTCCTCCCTTGACCACATTCTCGTGAAAATCATTTTGACCATTGAAATAGCCTTGTTCTGTCTCGATTCCCCATTTTACACGGGTTTTGATAAACTTAAAATAATTTCGGCAATTTTAGCCGTTTTTACTTCCAAAACCTTGATGTTTTGTGCCCATCGGACTATTTTCTTCACAAATTCGCTAAAAGGACATTCTTAGCAAACTATGCTAAGGATGGTGTCGTGGCACCCCTCAGACGCGAAACCACTCACTTATACTTGTATAATAGATTTAACCAATAAATACAGAGAAATACGAGCTGTTTGACACCACGGGAAAAAGACCAGAAGGGTCCCCTCCATCGATCTCCACGGCTCAACGGTCATAACGGCCACTGACTGACGAGGGACGAGGTGAAGGCACCTTTATATACCGCCCGGCTCGCCCAGCTCTTCATTCGACTGACCGCACTCGTACCCGTGACTCTCTCGCTCACCTTACCTACTCTCTCTCCCACCCTTTTGCATACCTACCTTCGCATCTGCTGTGGTGATAACCACAGGGCCCTAGCATCCCCACACGTGTCCGCTGTGGTGATAACCAGGGGACGCTCCTTCATCTAGCACTCGCTGTGGTGATAACCGCAGGGTGCTCGTCTCCTTCTCCTTATGCGTCTGCTGTGGTGCCAACCTCGGGACGCTCCTTCATCTAGCACTCGCTGTGGTGATAACCGTGGGTTGCTAGGCTCCTTCTCCTTGGCATCTGCCGTGGTGATAACCACGGGACGCCTTTTCTTCTAACGCCTGCTGTGGTGATAACCGCGGGGCGTTAGCTCGCCTAAACCTCTCCCTCAACTACCGGTCACCACAGATGGGTGAAACTATCCATCGACGTACCGTAACTACTCGAGAAATGGGTGAACCAAATTTTGCTAGTAAAGTACAATGAACATTATTTGAATGACATTCGGTGAGGGGAGGGGGGGATGACCACCCACATCCTTTTGGATCCAGATGTGAAACTTTATTAACGTTCTATTTGCCTATGAAACGCAAATCCGCTCAGTTGGTTTTGTTCTCTCAAGTATAATTCACCAAGCAATGGGCAAGTAGGTATATTAAAGTAGATTGTTATATTATATAATTATATTACGTAATTATTGTTATAATAGTGTGAGGCCGGAAGCTGTCGCCATCCCCAACCAGGAAGCTGAAACGGTTGCTGCTGCCCTTGTAGACCGGGTTTTCAGCAATCACGGGGTCCCAAATGAAATCCACACGGGCCAAGGGCGCAACTTCGAATCAAAATTAATAAAGGAAATGAGCGAAATACTTGGCACAAGACACACCTGGTCCACCCCACTCCATCCACAGTCTGGAGGTCTTGTTGAGCGTCTAAACAGGACAATAACAAAGTACCTAACAGCGTTCATAAACTCCAAGCAGGATGACTGGGACAAGTTGTTGCCTTTATTTTTGTTGGCATATAGGAGTGCTCCTCACGTCACTACTGGGTTTTCGCCAGCCCTCATGATGTACGGGAGTGAACTCCAACTTCCAGAAGAGTTGGTGCGGCCGGTGTTGGACGAACAGCGATGCTCTACCCCCTACGCATTCAAGTTGCGCGAGGACTTATTGGAGATAAGGGAGTTCGCTCGTCGAAACATGGGTATTCAGATGAAACTACAGAAAACTCGATTTGACAGGCATGCAAAATTAACGAGCTTCCAGGCAGGCGACTGGGTATGGGTACACGAGCCGAGAAGAATTGTGGGGCGGTGCCCGAAGTTACAACCTCAGTGGACTGGCCCTTGGACGGTGCTGAAGAAAGCAAACGATGTGTTGTACCAAGTCCAGTTGGGGAGGAGTAAGAGGTTCATACACGTCATCGTGCTGATGTCAAGAAGACGGGGGTAGTGTGATGGAAACCATCACATGTGTTTATTGTTGTTTTCTGGAAAATTGTTGGTGTCCTGTTTTGGTATTGATTGCGGTAGGTTCGAAAAAATATACGAGCTCTTCATAGCGCGATTCTGGAGTGAATCTGTACAATACAATTACAGTATACTAAATAAAAAACTATGTCTATTCTCACTAAAAATAAAACAAACTGTTACACCAGTATCGGTGGTCAAACAATCGCCAATAACAAACAAAGTACATTACAGAGAGGTGAGCTTATTAGGTCCAGAAGTGAAAGCAGGTTGATTGTGAACGGCTGTTGAAGTTGGAAGGTACAGGAGGGGGAGGTGCAGTTCACAAGAACACTTCAGGGGGAGTTGAATGCCACAAGAACACTTCAATTCAAACACCCCCCTTTTATCTTGACCGTTAAATCGATGTGTAATTGAATATAATGAAGAGTTGGGATAATTTTCAGTTAGTGGCGTCCTTGTTTGTTGGCTTGGATTGGAATGCAAAGCTTTGTCGTGTTGCCTCATCGACATTCGACATGATTTCTTTCAACGAGGTCTTGCTCCGAATATGCTGCTAGTATTTTGTAAGTCTTAAATATCTCATCCACAACGGTCCTAAAGGATTCAGTCAGTTTCTGGAGCCGGTGTAGGTGCATCAACACTCGTATGGTTCTCGATAGGTTGGGAATTAATTTCGAAGACATTATCGTGGCTATGTTTTCGAAACTTAGTTTCGTGTCTCTGTGAGCGACTATCATAGTTTTGATGTATGCCAATTTATGACCGTGCGCCAATCGTTGCAGAATGCAAGGAATTTAGTCGAAGCGATATCGTCCAAATCGCTTAAGGCTATCATAAACCTGAGTACCGACACTGGATTGTCAGTATAAAAGACGGGCAAGTTGTCAACGTGTTTGTCAAAATATTGTGTCATTCGGACATCCGTGGAGGGGACAGCTCGTGGCAAGGTGCTTGTAGTACGTAGGCTTCGTGTGCCTTCTGGCTCAGTTGTGCGCAACAAGGTGGGAGCGGGTTCATTAGGACCCCACATGGTGGACATTTTTTATAACGTGCATGGATACTTCATAAACCTTCTAACTATGATCCTAGATGCAATATTTGTTTGAGAATTTCGACTTAATGCAAAAATGTGAGAATGAGGTACTTACTGAAGTGCGAGGGCTTGAGGTTTTGAGGAGTACTTATTCCCTCTATGCTAACTCATTAATTTGAAATAATCATTCGTTTGAGAGCATTCCGAGCCAATCAGGAGGTACAAGAAGAATATTCAATTGCTTGATGAATATAAAAACTCGCTGGAAATTCTGTGCAGTGAGAGACCTGAGGTGAACTGAGTCAAGCATGGGTACTAACTCCATCCCAACATGTTGGCAACAAAACACGAAACGAAATGTTGCCCAATAAGGAGAGGGGACGGAGTGTCACCAGCCTTTTTGTCCTATTAATGGGCAGCGATGATTTGGCACTATTTTTCAAGAAAAATCAGGGCCTGAGGAGATGTTCTGAGAGGTGTGATTCATATATACCACCTAATTCACCTACAGACCATACTTTTGATACGAAAGGTACGTCTCCGAAAAAACTGTAGCTTCTCTAATCCCTCCTGTAACAGCTTCTTGACTCAGGCCATGGGGCACGGATGGACAGAGAATCTACTAAAGGTGCTTTCGATTACAATTTTATGCGCAAAATGAGAAATAGATTCAATAAATTTCTGTGTCAATTATAGCAAAATTAGATACCTTTAAATGAGAAAAATAACAGTTTCAGTCATGCAGCTAACGACTATGTGAGCAAATTTTCAAAGTTGGTTACATGGCTACCTATTTTTGAAGACTTTTAGCGATTTTTTCCTAATTACAGTTTTTCATGTCTTTTCATGTGTCACAATTCCAGATAACTTTTGGAAGATGTACATCAACTGATGGTGTGGTTTAGATTTTTTTAAAGTTTCGGACCAAAGTGACACCACATTAGAGAAATCAACCATATAGTTTTTTTTTTAAATACACAGATATAAATTTATTTGTAATATGAAATCTTAGTTGCGAAGGTACTTAACACTAAGCTATAATAAATAACATGGAACTTGTGTGCGAGGTTCTTGTCCAGTCACAAGCCTCACATAAAATACGAACCAACAACAATTATGAGGTATGACAAACTTAATAACAATAACAATTTGTAGTGGACTATAGAAGTACTAGAAGAATACGAGCACAATTGATCACGTAGCTTGGTCTCTTCCTTTGCCTACAATCGTCGTCTGGCTTCTTCTGGAGGTGGACTGAGTACTGAATCCCTAATATCCGCATTTTCATGTGCTATGAGTGTCTATTATAAAACCAGGGTGTTCAGGTCGCAATGAAGGGCTTCGTTTCAAACGAACCAGACCGCATTAGTCATCATTCGCAGACATTTACTTTGCTGTACTCGTGTTCTTGATGAAGACCCTCAGAGTCGAAAAGCGTAATATGTTCAGGTCGGGCATATCACCGTTTGGTACAACAGGATTTTCGAGTTGAGATTAAAAGGGGATTTATTCCCAATTACTTGTATCAATTACTGAATCATTTTGTTTCTTTGTCATTTCTGACGGTTTGCCCAGTGGCCTCTTCAGGTGGAATATACTGGTTCCCGTGAGATCACCGAAGTTAAGATACCTCGAGCGTGGCTAGTACTTGGATGAGTGACCGCCGTGACACTTGGTGACACGCCCACGTATGACCTATGTACCTGTTGGGTGAATCTTTCTTCATTCAAGGGGGCGAAGCAATGAGTTGCCAAGAGCGAAATTATCATCAAATTATCATCCTCTCAGTGGGGTATTCCACTTTTTTTTAAATTTTTATTGCTTGGGGTTAACGAAAATCGGGTTTGTTCGTCGAGAAAATGTTAACATAAAATTAGAGAAGTAAATATAAATTGGGAGTTTGAAAAGAAGGCGGGAGTGACGTAGATAGTTCACTGCCTCCTGAAGCTTCATAAAAACAAACAGAATACCGGGGACAAATTAAAACGTAGTAAACAAGATCGAGATGGAAATAACGTAACAGCTGAAGTTTCCTCTAACGTAACTTGACCACTTTTGAACGATGAAGTAGGTAATGTTAGAAAGAATGAGCGGAGAACATGATCGCCGAGATCCCTAGAGATACTTAAGAGCGCGCCGTAAGAGTGGCGCCTGCTACTCCAGTGGATTCCGAAAGAACTATGTATCTGACATGAACAAGGTTCAAGTTTGGAAAATCCCCGGTAGGTAGAGCTACTTGAGGTGGGTCTGCCCAGGGAACATGGGGACAAAGCGATGATGTACTTGAGATGGCTTAGCTCCTTTCCATTCACCCTGCGATTGCAACAAAAGCAACGGGTGTAAACAGTAAACTACTACCTACCGACCTGCTTGCCTTGACGCTGGGCCACAAGGGGAGCCGGGATATTAGAACTGAACTGCCGAAACTTTTTCAATTGGTCTAAAATGAAAACGATCATTTCCCTCAAAATTTAGAGCTTTTTTGAAGATGAATAATTTAGTCATTACCCATTTCTTCTTTTTTTAGAATCATCATTGAAATCAAAAACATTTTTGTTAGGAAACCATTCAAATAGTATTTTTCTTACTTGAATAAGAGAAGTCATGCGAAACCATGAACACTACCTTCGAAACATCAACATCTGTGTAAACTTTGTCAACATTTGATTATGAATATATAATGTAGTTTCTACATTGGAGCAGGTAGAAACAGTTGAATAATATTGAACCTACGTATACAGGGTAGTCCAGAATGAATGGGTGTTTGAATAAACGCAAATATTTCCTTTTTTTTTATTCTGCATCCAACTATGCAATTTGCAATTTTTCTGGAATTCACAATAACTTTTTTCCCAATGGGCCCTCTTTTCTATTGTGGATGCGGATTTGACGCAAAATTTCATAAAATTTAACCCATCAACCGATTTGTTTCTAATTGGGAACACACCGTTCAGTGAGAGCACAATGGTGCTACAAAGAGCGAGGGCACAAAGATGCTACAACCCAGAGATTATACGAAAAACGGAACGTACGGAAACCCTAAGTGCGGCATGTGAACTTTAATTATTTTTCGACGCTGATTCACGTGATGCTATCACTTTCTTAATTTACTGATCATTTTGCACCAACATCAAAATTTCCTAGTCAAAAAACTATCATATTTTCGGACATGTTGGCTGTAGTAAACTCAACTGTAATGACTCATTAGATTTATTTTTATTTTCCCTCGCCCTTTCACAACAGAGACTAGGGACCGGCCAAGGAGGGCATGAATGACGTGGCCCTTTTTCCCAATAATGACTTCAAATCTTCCAGATAACCCCCACAACACTATTGGGATTTGGGAAACCCATGCACAACAACTTTCGCTTTCAGAAGAGTGACTCAGACTCTGCTATTGTTTGACTGGTAGGTATAGAGATTATGGGACCGCAGGTACTTGGGAAGATAGTGGAATTCCCCCTCGCCATCAGGTTCATCAGGTACATCTTTCCGTCTGAGGACTATATATATAAAGAAATGTCAAAAACAATTCGTCATTTCTCATTCCGAGTTCTGCCAATGCTTGCTACAACACATCATCGTTGACCAGTTTTATTGTCGATTCATAGTTATTTCCTAAATCTCGATTGTATTTTTGAATGATTTGACAAGACTAGAAGTAGGGTGTTACAAGTTTGGTGCCATTCGATACGTGAGAAGAATTGTTTAAAATGAGAAAAGACGTCAAAAAATCAACGGGTAAATTGTTACCGTCCAGTAATAAGAAAATGAGGGGCAATGCCAGTTCTCTGAAGAAGTACTGGTCAAGCATGCAAAACTTGAAATCCAACACTTCACTTTCTCCATCCACTTCAGTGCATGAACAAGTTGGCGGAGGTACCACCCCTGATCCTCGGAAGGTGGACGATTGCTTCATCGAAGAAATGAAGGGGAGACGTATTGTCGACCTATCATTTTTCATCCAAGCTATACGAAAGCTCTGTGATCATTCCCCATTTTCCTGCACATTTTCCGATATGTTCGTAGTGAATTACACGAGCAACGGTCTACTGTTTTCTGTTTGGTTCGAATGCAAAATGTGTGGCATAGTGAGGAAGGTGAATTGCATTTTCTGTGCCTGGACCCCACAAGCGATTAGGGTAGAGCGTATTGAGAGGGACCAAATATTTTGGGATACAATGGTGCCTACCCTTGAAAACTTTTATTTTAATTGTGTCCTACCTGAAATTTTGGATCCCCGAGTATCAAGGAACATGCCGATTAGAGAATCCCCTGATTTCGGCCAAAGTAGTTAGGTACAAAACGATGTAAAAAAGATATAAATGAATAATTTATAAGTACATATCGTGATAATGTGAAATTGAATATATGAATATGTCAATTATATCAATATTTTTCAGTAAATTGTAGCACTTTTTTTAAATGAATAATCTCTACGACTTGGCTACCTTTGTATGTACCTAGTTTTGCAATTTAGTAGTAGTAGCCTAAAACGACAAGCAAGTTCTGGAGGAGTAAAAAGATACCTACAATACATATTATAAAATACAGAAGTCAAAGTTAGAATTTCATGTCCAATGTAAAAATAATAATATTGTATATTAGATTTCAATTTTATGACCTCTTTGAACGAACCAAATAGCTTCAAGAAACAACAATTTGCTAAAAAAACAAGAATTAAAACTGTTTTTGTGGCAGTTATTGCGGTGATTGGTAGATACTCTGAAATCATATTAGTATCAGATACTAATGGATTAGATTAGATGCTAATAATATTACCCATGAACGAAAAAAATTATTGGCTTGTGAATGAAAGGCCCACTAAAAAGAGGGAATTCAGAAACAGCGAGCAGCCCGTTCTCACTTTCCTCAGTCAGCGGGATCTAGCGGTAAAGTGCTGAACTACTGGCATTGCCGCCTGTGTCCCGCCATTCAAACTGCTTCAATATCAGATGTCAATTTGTCCCGGGACACCAAATCCCCAAAAATGAACCGTTTTTATCGCTTGAGCACTCAAATTGAAGCTTAGGATCTGAAAAAGAGATCCTACTGAGCACAATTTCCATATCACTTCATATAAGGAAGAAACAACCATCCAACTGGGGCAACCTCCCATCTCTCTCAGAATACAAACTTCATGAGATGATGGTTGTCTTCAGGGACGTCATATCAAAAATCGCAAAAGTAGGATCACTAGGACTTGATCTAACTTGAAAAAGAAAAAAAAATTCAAGGAAATCGGTGCAGTTTTGGCAGAGTTACATGACGGGACAGATACATTGATTTCTTATGGGAGCTGTCACGTACGGCGCCTTACCACTTTTACGCACGCATACATACACATACATAGCCCGGCCGTGACGCAGACGTAGGACTAGCGCTTTTTCAACATCCGATATCTTAATTTCGCATTTCCTCCCTTATATTACACATCTACCACCTTCTCCCACACTCTACATCCTTTTCACAGTTACTGGAACTAAACTTTCCAAAAATCATCTTATTTTCAGACTCATTGGAATAACCAATTGGGGGATAGCCGATCACTTCCGCGACGCTGGCAGGGCAGTCGAACGAAAAGCCCCAGCCTGAAATGGCTGTTATTTTACTTTATTCTTCTTTTATTCCCAATTGTTGCGCCAGGAATTCGATTCTGCAGCGAATCTTCAGTAGGACAGTTATAATTATGGAGATTCCATATAATTCGGAGATCCCATATATCAATATGATTTCTTCCAGCTTTTCTCTGGTACCGTTAAGTTTATAATTCGAGTACAAACACACACACTGAACACCAACATATTCGTGAACACTTTCAGAGGATTGAAGAGAGAAACCAGAGAATGGATGAACGAATCCAAGTTCCGTGAAGGAAAACAAGCCGAGAGAACGAACTCTGTATTGAAATTAATTTGCCATAAATTGAGCATCTTTTTCTTCTCCATTTTTCCTCGGTTAGGGAGGGAGAGCTCTCTTTAGCCAGACACTCGTGGGTTAAGTCAGTTTTGCAGCACGGGAGGCTTCGAGAGGATGAGGGAAAAAGAGGGCAAGAAGTTTGAGACGGTTGTTAGAGGGGCAGTAAGGGACGTAAAAAAGTTTGGAGGGTGGGCGAATTGGGGCAGAGCCATTCTTCCACTACTTGCCCTACCTCCATTCTCCTGGCATCCGAAGCCGACCGCACCGCTAACAAACCTCCAAAAACCCTCTTTAGAAGAAAAAAAATCCAGTCATGCAGCGTGGCATCAATTATCAAAGAAATAGTTTGGGAAATAGAGAACTTAAATTAATGTTAATCTGCCAGAGCACTCATCATGACCTGATTGGGCACTTGTTGAGACCAGAGTGGCAAGTCGTGCAGAAAAGTTGGGGCAAAAAAATCATTTTAGGGTGTTTTGAACCAAGAAATAGTGACTGATCACTTAATGCAGTCTGAACGTGCTGAAACTAATCGCAATCGATTCAGCGACCCCCCCCCCCCCCAAAAAAAAACGTGGTAAACGACATCTCACACGCCTACATGAAAAATACGCATACATGAAAAGTTATTTTATTTTGCACTAAAATTTTGTGAATTTGGTATACTGGGTGCGTCGAACCGGAGTGAGACTAGTTGAAATCGATTCAGCGCTCCAAAAAACATGTTTGACAATATCCCACATGCCTGTGTTGCTGAAATCCTTTCTGTTTTGATTTTTTAGACGAAAAATTTGTACATTTGGACCGCTGCACAGTGCGATCGGGCTGGGTAAATAACTCTCTTGCTCTAGCGGAGACGGATTTTTCGACGCGAGAACGATTTTTTTACCGTGGAAGCTAAGGGACTTATTGTGCGGAATGACACATATAAATATACGAAAAAGTGAAAATATATTATTTAGATTTTCGATGCATAAAACGGATTTTGGAGGGCTTTCCAGTGCATCTTTGAAATTGTGGAACTAGCCAAATACCTACATTTTGTTTGAAAATTCGCTAAAAAAATGTTCAAGTCATCCAGCATGACTATATCAGCGGATTTCCGGAGTTTCTCTTATGTTCGTGGTTTAAAAGCAATTTTCGGTCATTTGTATTAAAATCAAAATGGACTGAAAAGGTCTTCGTCACATCAAAAACAGCGAGCGATAGCATAGAAAAACCGCGAGACATTTCTAACTATACTGGACTACCCCGATTCATCCCATGAGAGTAAATGCGTCGCAGGGATTCAGAATGCTCTGGAATTGAATAGAAATGAAATTAATGTTGTACTAAAATTTCTGGAAATATAGCAATAGCATATTTTTACCAAAAATTTGCTATTTTTTAACGAAAATTTGCTGTAAAAAAATTAAATAAATGAAATAAAATCAATAACACGGATGATAAGTAACAAAAAAAATTATTTACTTACAAAGGAAATTGGAAGCGGAAACTGAAGTGATTTGCAGAAGAGAAACTGTACAATTTTTTCATCAAGTTGCGTGTGACGAACTCAATTCACCAGTTTCCGGTTCCGTCGCAACGAAATTGCGAACGAATCACGAACCGCGGGAGGGAAAGAATATTATTAGCTGGATCGAAGGGGACAAAGAAAGTATCTAATTCAAATTAAAAACTCGAGAGGTCTGCAAACAGAACTGCCAAATTCCTTTCGGTCACATTAAGTCACCGAGGGTTATTAGTCGGCTGTCCAATTTATTTATTTATTTTTTCTTCCTTTTATTCAATTAATCAACTGTTTTCATCCTACTGACACTCCAAACAGCGAACCAAAAACAATTACCGCACGAAAAGGACGTGAGCACCACTATCAACCACAAGCACTCTCTTCCTTTCTCTTGAATAATGAAAAAAACGACTAAGCTCACCATTCCACGGATATAGCGGTGGGTCTTGTCTAGTTCGCGATTGAGGTGGGGCCACATGTGAGTAACCCCCCCCCCCCCCCCACCACATAGGCATAGTTGTTGAAGGCACGATCCAATATCGGGTCAAGCAGGGCGAAGAGTTATTCTAACTCCAAAAAACTTGAATTTGAACATTTTTTGGGGGGGAAAAATCATGACTGTTGTGGTACCCCCCAGCTCCAATACCACTCTCATGCAAACTTATAGATTTAACCAATAAACAAGTAGAAAGACGAGCTGTGCGACGCCTTGGGAAAAAGACCAGAAGGGTCCCCTCCATCGAACTCCCAACGACTCTCAACGGCCGTAACGGCCGCTGACTGACGACGGACGAGGTGGAGGCACCTTAATAAACCGCCTGGCTCGCCCAGCTCTTCATTCGACCGACCTCTCTCTTACCTACGACTTCTCTCTCACTCACATTACGCCTCCTCTCCCTCTCCTAACCTTTTGCCTCCCTTTGCATCTGCTGTGGTGGTAACCACGGGATGCTTCCTCCTCTAACACTCGCTGTGGTGATAACCGTGGGGCGTTAGCATCCTTCTTCTTTAGCGCCTGCTGTGGTGGTAACCACGGGACATTCCTTCCTCTAGCACTCACGCAGTGATGACCATGAGGTGCTAGTACCCTTCTCCTTGGCATTTGCTGTGGTGATAACCGTGGGACGCCTCTTCCTCTAACACCTGCTGTAGTGATAACCGTGGGGCGTTAGCTATCCAAAAAGACTCCCGAGGAGCACACCCTGCTCTCCTACAACCTACCCAAACCAACCCTAACTCTAGGCTTACGACACTGGTAACCCCGACGTTTTAGCCGCCAATGCAGACTGAACCGCAACCCACCATGTCGCAGCCGACTGCCACCCCCACCACCGCCCCACCCCTGACGCTCTCACAGTTTTAGCCCAACTAAAATGCACCCCTCATGTTGCTACCACTGCCGCCGCCAGCATCGCAACCACAACCACCACCAAAATCGCCACCACCCATCATGTCACTACCGCAGCCAATGCCAGCATCACAGCTGCAGCCGCCACCAACATCGCCACCACCCACCATGTCGCTACCGCCCTCACCTCCAGCACTGCCGCGGACACCACTGATGCGACCATGCTCCCACCATTTATCCCAGACTGAAACGCATTCCACCATGACGCCAACTCCAACATAACAACCGATGCCACCTCTGCCACCAACTCCCCCACCACTGCCATCCGCGATAGTTACGCTACCACCGTTCCATGCGAACTGAAACACAATCCTTCATGTTATCGCCGCCATCGCCACCAGCATCGCAGCCACGGCCGCTACCGACATCAATACCTCCACCACTGCCATCCCACCAACGGAACTACTGTTTCATGGGAATTCAAACCCACCCACCATCTCACCCCAACCACCGACTTCGCCACCAAAGACGCATCCGCCATCGCCCCTGCAACCGAAACTGCTACCGTCTGCCACCCCCATCAAACCTGCTACCACCATGCTGCTACCGAGCTAGGCTCCAGGCCACCGTCCTCGCTCCCGCTCGGTCGCTTGCCCCTACCGTTCCAAGCAAACCGGAACGCACACAGCCATCTCCTACATCAAGCCACTAACTATGTCGCCCCATCGCAACCAGCATGCCCACCCACAAACGCCAGCCCCAGCACGCCTCACCACCCGCCAAAAGGGCCGTATCAGCCTCCAACAACTGTTGGAACCACATTACCCACGGCGCCTCCGCGCAGAACTGCTGACCCAAACCTACCCTACATCTGCGCTCACGACAACGACTATCGCAATAGTTTTGTTCCAAGTCACCATTCTGTACATTGTCAGGTAATTTTATACATAGTATTGTAACTTTTAGCCATCTTTACGATTTTTGACTCGCAGAACCTCGATTAATTTGTCCTTCATGCTTTAAAAAAAAAAAGAGAGAAAAAAAGGAATATCATTCAGTAATTCTTGATGTCCAGTTTCATCAATTACCAGACAAAGAATTGCATTCAGACCGACAAATGCCAAGCCCGATCAGGTCAGTACCTACTGTTTCCACCTTCGGCTTTTGACAGGGCCAAGAGGGGGCGGCGGCTCATCCTTCCTTCCTTCCTTCATGGATGGAAATCCCAAACTACCGCCCTCACTGGTCACAACCCCAAAACGGGAGCACGAATAACAAGAGCCAATTTCAAGGCAGAAGGGACGTGACTGACCAGATCAGGTCACGTAATGTGAGCTGCACTTTCATTCGGACTTCGGTTACAAATACAGGCAGACAGACGAACTAAAAACTATTTGATTCTGTCGTCAACAATAGTTTTACTGTTCGCGCATGAATACGAGGCTTTGGGAGGAAGTGATGAGTAGAGAGGAAACCTGCTATTTCTCCCAGCTGATTCGAAGTTTCTCATCACTAATCAACGGTAAAAACTTTCACTGAAAAAATACAGAGCGTTCCGGACCGGGTTTATTGGGACGGTCGTCACACAAGGGGATTTGTATGGGACTAGAGGATTTTTAGGATGAGCCTGTAGTGGACCATGTGATTGAGTAGGCGAGCAGAGAACAGGGCTACTAGGGCAAAAATCGGTAGATGTAAGTACGTGCTTTTCACTAGACAGTAACAATTTATTTTAATCCATGCTTAAGTTTGCATGCTTACAAATATATATATGTACATAATATGTATATTTCAAATAGCAATTTTGGATTGTAAGTAATAGATCGAAAAAGGTGGCGGCCCCATGATCCGCTAGGAGCGGTATGAATAATTGAGATACAATGAAATGCTACCCTGAAATATAAGATTTCACTTTAACAAAAAAATTGTTTGAAATAGAAAAATTCCAGTCACACAGCATGGCTTAAGGAGCGAATTTTCAAAGTTATAGTTCGGGAAATTGAGACTTTAAATTAATGGTAATCTGCCAGAGCACTCATTACGGTCTGACTGGTCACTTGTTGAGACCAGAGTGGCATGTTGTGCAGACAAATTATGTCCAAAAAATCATTTTTGGGTGTTCTGAACAAAAAATTGTGATTTTGATCACTTGATGCAGTCTGAACGTGCTGAAACTACTCGCAATCGATTCAGCGACCAAACAAAACATGGTAAACGACACCTCACATTTTTAGGATTTCGGATTACGATTTTGTAAATTTGGTACGCTGGGTGCGCCTAATCGGACTTGGACTACTTGCAACCGATTCAGCCCCCCAAAAAAACATGACTGACAACAATCCACAAGCCTGTTTTGGAGAAATCCTTTCTGTTTTGCTTTTTTTGACTAAACATTTTGGACCAGCAAGAAGACACACACACATACAAAAAATTGAAAGTCTAGAATTTAAAACGGATTTTGAAGGGTTTTCCGGCGCAAAGGGAGCATTTTTGAACGAGCCAAATAGCTATATTTTCTTTGAAAATTCGGTAAAACACGGCCAATGTGAGTATCTTTTGAACTCTCATTGAACCGATGCTTTCACTTGTTTTGAGAAAAAATACTCTTAAGCACTGAAATGGTGTTTTTTTTTTTCTTGAGTCACCATTTTATTCCACATTCACTGATTTTATACAATTGGATATTTTGGGCATTTTAATCGACTGTTATCGACACTAGACCCTCAACATTTGAATGTTACACCATTATGCTTCAGTAGAACGACTACAGGTGGGTGACCTCTGTGTACGACCAGCTGAACCAAGATCTTCACAGAAGAGCTCACCTAAATATAATGGATTGTATAAAGTAATAGAGGTCTTAACACAAGACCACTTTAGGGAAAAGTTTGTCAAAATTCGGAATTTTTCTTACTCGAGGTACGAACTCAGTAAAAGTTAGTTGTTTTTTAGAAGTTGTTGTTCGGTACTGACGATGGTCTGACTACCGACCTTCCAAGAGTTCACCGTGTGACCGAATTCCACGTTCATGGGATAACAGTAACGAAATACATATAAGAATAGAGAGAAACGAAGGAAGACCCCAACAGACTCACTGACGTTAGTAAAGCATTGACTTTTTTCGTTCTTCACTTATTCTGGAAGATTATATGAGGAAAGAACACAGAACCGTTGCACTCGTCCCTCCCTTTACAGTAGGAACAGCATCTCATTCTACCAGATTAAAGTTATTTCAGGTTTTACTGTGTTAGCTCGGTCTGATAATATACAAAATAAAGGGGGCTTATCATCGAATTATCACCCCGTTTCCGTGTGTTGGTTTTGGGGAGGCTGTGCTGCCGTACGACTCTACAATAAACACCACACAGATTTCAATCTGGTTTAAATTCTATTCTTTCGCCGTCTCAACCTTCAATTTTCATGAAGGAAAGAAAATGGTCAAAACTAAGTTTGCAGATGAACATTTCTGGTCCGCAGATTTACCAGTTGCAAGAAACCTACTTCAATAAACTCTCAATAAGCTCTTGAGTTGATAATATTAATTAATAAATTGACCATAGAAAAACCGAATGAAGTATTCCACTAATTATTTTTATTCCATTCTCGGATTTCACGTAGCTTGAAACGGAATTCACCAAATTTTGAGGCGGTGGAGGGGGTTATTTTTTTCCATGCTCGATTTCAAAGATTCATTACTGAAAATAGTAAACCAAAAAGAAGAAGTGAATTTACCCACTTCTTTGAGGGAAGTGGTTATCTTGGATAATTTATTCAACCCACTGTCGAACGTAATTTTCTGTTACTTTAAAATCTTATGTAACCCCACGGTTAACAAGGTAACCCGTTTCTCTCGAACGGATTTTTTTAAACTCACCGTTCTATAATTATGGGCGTTCCATGATCACTGCATATAGATCAGCCATCAAGGTAGAAGGGCCAATCTATACACGAGATACGAGTCGTAAACCATCGTGGAAGAATTTGCAGGGATTTTTCCTTCCTCCTGCGACATTAAAAAGATTTATATCCTCCAAAATCAAAATTTTACGATCCAGATATCAGGTAAATTTGCTTCCGTGTTTGTCTGCACGTCTCTGAAACCACCTGTTTCTCAATGAAAAAACAATCCAAATGAGCTGAAATTAGAAGGGTATTATTTGTTGGTTGTTTCAAAGAATGTCATGAATTTCATCAAATCACATAGTAACTCACGTCTGCGTATGCAAACATTAATTCCCAGACAGTCCCGTAACTCTGTTTCTATTCTGAACCCCTAGGAATGAGAGTAGGACTGCGCATGCGCAAACGTAAATTTCTTACGTAGTACATGGCTCATGTAATATCAGATACATTTTCAGTGATTAGCTGTGCATGTTAGCGAATTTTAAAAGAAAATTTAGCTATTTGGCTCGTTCTATACTTTTAGAGATGCTCCCTGTGAACCGGAAACGTCTCCAAAATCCGTTTCATGCATCGGATATCTAAATTATAGATTTTCACTTTTTCGTATATTTATATATGTCATTCCGCATGACTAGACTCTTAATTTCCACGGTAAAAATTCGTTCTTGTTCAGAAAAATCCGTCTCTCCGCACGAGTAATGATGAGTTCGTTACCCAACCCGATCGCACTGTGCGCAGCAGTCCAAATTTACAAATTTTTGGCCCAAAAAATCAAAACAAAAAGGATTTCAGCAAAATAGGCTCGTGGGGTTGTCACTCATGTTTTTTGGGGCGCTGAATCGACTGCAACTAGTCCCAGTCCGATTAGGCGCACCCAGCGTACCAAATTTACAAAATTGTATTCCGAGATGAAAAAATATTGCATATTTTTTTAGGTAGGCATGTGAGGTGTAGTTTACCATGCTTTTTGGTTGCTGAATCGATTGCGAGTAGTTTCAGGACGTTCAGACTGCATCGTGTGATCAAAATCACTATTTTTTTTCGTTCAAAACATGAAACAATTATTTTGGACACAATTTTTCTGCACGACGTGCCACCTGGTCTCAACAAGTGCCCACCAGGCCGTAATGACTGTCTGGCAGATGAACATTAATTTAAATTCTCGATTTCCCAAATAATTTCTTTGACAATTCGGTCCTAAAATGCTATGCTGCATTACTTTTTTTTCTTGTCTTTCAATTTCCTCACATACTACCATGTTGGTCAGGCGAAGAGTAGCACCCACAGGTGTGCAAAAAATAAACACTATTATGATGAGAGTGAGCTATACTGCCCAGCAACCTATTGGCAGACTTTTTTCGAATTAAGATATGCGAGTTTCAGGGGCAGCTTACAAAACACAACATTTCACGCGCAACTTTATTCCCCCTCAGGCAGGTAAATGCCTTGTAAATATTTACCAACCCACATAAACCGTTATGAGTACAGGGTAGACGGACGATAGATCAACGTTTACCTAGCAAATACCCATGTGTCTCCAGAAAAACCCACGCCATAAAGGTCAGAGATTGGCTACATTCATTACTGGTATTAAGGCGAGAAATGGTAATGGGCCTCGGTAATAACGTGTTTATTTTACATAAATAAGGAGGGTGGCGAATTGAAATACCGGTGCGGCTACATTAGGAAGTGACTCGATCAAAATTGCGATATTGGGGGGCAAAGGGTTAAGAAGGAAAGTAATATCCAACCTAAAACAACAGATCGAGGGTGGCCTAGTTGATTTTGTATGGGTTATACAAAAACCTCTTTGTGTGGCCTTCAGTAAATAAGGGCAGTGGAGTGAGAGACCTTTTCCATGAAGGACTTTCCAGGGCAGAAGGACAAGGGATAGAAGGATGAAGGGTTGATGAGAGTCGGAAAGGGGGGGGGGGGGGTAGCGTGGATGGTGAAGGGCGGAATCTAGCCCTTGCCCTTAGAGTTTAAGAAAGGGAAAATGGCAGTGAGAGATCGGGGCTGGGGTGTTACGTAAACCATGAATTATACTGCTGTTGTATAATTTGATGATGTAAACTAAACGGCCGAAGGTGCAGAG
The DNA here is from genome assembly GCA_954871275.1 of Leptopterna dolabrata. Taxonomy (NCBI): domain Eukaryota; kingdom Metazoa; phylum Arthropoda; class Insecta; order Hemiptera; family Miridae; genus Leptopterna; species Leptopterna dolabrata. The sequence goes on along the minus strand of OX940974.1, from coordinate 139,820,365 downwards.
CGCGGAGGTCGCAGTTCATTCGACTGCAAACCCACAGGAGTTTCACCATTTGCAACGGAAACTTGCGCCTTGAGACCGATCCGGGCGCGCGTGTTTCACGATAACGAGGGAGTCCGCTCAGCCAATCGGAGGACGTAGATGATACGAGTATACACAAAGCATAGATCTAGATATTATGTCGTTGCGTTGAAAGATGCGTTATTATGCGGGACGCCCAGAAAACTAGTTCCATTTGTTTCACAAGAACTGAGTTTTAATGGCGAAAATCTAGAATCCAAAGTAGGCCAGTCAAATAAGGACTTTGGATGAAGTTTAATTCGGACAAAGCTGGAAATCTTTTCTTCGTCTTCAGTTGGTCCTAAATACGAGTAATCTGAATTTGATGAATCGCAGGAGGTGAGCTCAACTTTTGGCAGCCCAAAAACCTCGAAATGATCACACTTTTTCAGGTTTTCACAGCTCTAAAATTATCAATACTTCAGCAAACGTCACCGGTCCAAAAAGAAAGAGCATAAAACTGCATGTCGAATGACCTCTCTAAACATCAAATCCGGTACAGTGATGTAGCCAGAAAATCGGTTATTTTTAGTAACTTGGTGAAAAAAAACAACAAAAAAAACTGTTAAGCTACTTTCAGAGTGCCGTAACTTAAAAAGTGCTTGTCCAAATTAAAAAAATGCATAGAATGAAAGTTGTAGAGTACCATTTTCAAATCCAAAAACCATCACAATAAAAGTTTTTCTTGACATGTATATGTATGTTGGATATGTAAGCAGGTATGTATACAGATGTAGTTTTCTTGGGACATACAGATTCGGACTAGGATTTTCTCCAACGAATTCCTCAGTGATGGAAAACGCGAAGCGTCGAGCAATTACAGGTTCTACCCAAATGGGCTTTTTGTAAAAACATGTCCGTCTGTTTTGCCTGTGCTCTGCTCTCTAGGATTACCTATTTTCAGATATAATCGCCGCCAACCTCAAATACATTTGATGCACGTATAGAAGCAAGCTTCTGAATTCCCTCCTTGTAAAATATTCCCGCCGACTTCCGTGTACCTAGTGTTAGAAGTGCTTCCTTTAGTTCTAGATTGCCCGAAGCTTCTTCGTCTGTCTAGTGTTAGAGTGGGACGAGATTCAACTGTCTCGAATGGCTCTGGATTTTCTTCACAAAACAACCAGGCTCTGGCTGCGTAAAGAACGGATAAATCATACGGCAGTCCAATAATACATAACCCGTACGTCGTTTGGGCTATTGAAGTGTAATAATAAGTCTTGCCGTAGGACCAGGGAGTATTATCGGCAACGTACTATCAATTTGATTGAATCATGTGATCTGAGTGCTGTTAGAGAATTTTCAATAAAAATACTTACCATAACTGCAACGGGTGTAAAATTTTCAGTACATGAATTTTTGAAAGTTTTGTTTCAGTGGGTTTTGAATCTAACCCTGGTTTTTAAACAATCTTCACACATATACTGTATGTCATTCCAGACGATACCCGACCTGGTTGCGAGAAAAAATGAAAATTTCGCCAAAACTATTGCAAAAGAAAACGAATCGATGAGTTCGATGATGGACAATAATTATCGAATAAAAAAGTGGGCTAAATTGAGTTTTAGTGGATTACAAATACCTACCTAAAAATTTTTAAGAACGGCTAAAATCACCAATAAAATTCAAATTTCAAATTCAAATTCAAATTTTATGGGCGAACAATTTTGTTTTTGTGGGTAAAAATTCGGTAAAAAAGGGATCGGAACACCAAAAATTTATATGCAAAAAATCGGCAAAATTGGCTAATATTTTTCGTGTCTGAGTCCCTGTTACTCTGTTCATATCTAATGTGCGTTTACGTTTAATGCATCCGCTCCTTTTAATTTTCCGTTTCTTTACATTGTATTTATGTTCAACTTCTAAGTTAATGCCGCTTGTTTTGATTTTAGCATGCAGTGAGCATTATTTGCTTGTAGTGAGTGCGGGCATAAAGCTCGTGACAGTAATTATAATTTGACTACAGCTATAATTAATATACCAACCGAAAATTCAGCTCAAAACAACTGATTTGTAGTTCCTTTCTGTGATAATAATAATAGCGGTATTACCTGAATACAGAATCTTGGCGTTTCATCATCTTTCTTTTTTTGGCTTGCCTTACCCTCTCACCATTAGGTGAAAAGGGAAAATAATAACTTAAGAATCCAGTGTTGTTGTTTAGTTAGGTACCTCGGTTTTCCTCATACAATAACAAACTACGTACCAACCTACCTGGATTTCAAAAAATTTTGAAATAGAACTGAGTACTGCTTTCCTTTATTGTACGTAATCAAAGGTAAAACAACAACAGAAAAAAAAATATTCCTTGTATAAGGACATCTCGAAACCCCAATCACCTAGGGACCTGACTACGAGCTAATAATTCATCATTTATATTCTTAAACTTGGAAATAAAACCATTATAATGGTGGATGACTAATTGCTCCACCACTGAATTATTTTCGAATTCGATTTCAGCATGTGAGGTAGGTATTTCAATAATTTACTAATTTAAAGAAGTACCTACCTACCAAACGAAAGGATCTGGGCCCCCCTTGAAAATTATAATTGTTCAATTACCTATTGTAGGATATAATTGATTGCATAATCTATTTTCATTTATTATACTATAATAAATTATAATCATTCAGCTGCCTATGTACGAGAAGTATAGGGCAATAAAATTAAAGTACTACCTACAATAGGAGTCGGGAAAGTGAGATAGGTTTAATGGTGAAATTTAGTTAGGTACTCAAATAGCTAAATAACTGCAGTTAAACTTGGTTATGAAATTTTCAAATCAATTTATCAGAAATAGCAAAGAAGATGAAGTGGGACAGTAATAACAAAGTGGACCTCTCGAGACTGATCTACGGGCTAATCCTCTGCGATCACCTTGCACGTATAAACCGCTAGAGTGCTCTGATAATCCCTTACAGGATTTCGGCTCGGGAGACGCAAGTTATGCTGCAAGACTAGAACTTTTTTAATTCAATTTTCTTCAATCTCTTCGTTTGAGAGAGCTGGTTGGGAGGGAAAACCTTTTTCCGGATTCATGGGGCGCGTCCCTACAACTAGAAGGCTTTTTAAGGAGTTGTGAGGGGGGAGGGGGGGGGGGGGCTTTTTGAAGAGATGTTTTACGAAAGTCCCAACCTCGTCATATTCCCCGTGGCCCACTGCGACGTCGACTGGAGCAAGCATCGCGGGAACCTCATTGTTGGAATCAATGTACCGTTTCCATAACTAGTGAATATTCATATAGGGGTGGAGCCCCCTCACCGCCACGATAAATAATGCCGAAAAGCCCTATGCTAATTTATCTGCGGCAACAGAACTCTTGCTTCGTTCAACATACCCCAAGTATAAATGGAATTAAATTGCTTGCAGCTCCCTCCCACCTTTCCCACTCGACCTCGAGTTTTGTCCCAGTATAGTAAACTCTCCCCCTGTTACGTGCTCTCTCACCCTCCTAATACTCGGAATAAGCTGGTGGCCCCGCCCGCTGATTCCTCTGGATAAAACACCTGAGCCTTGATTTGTAGCAGTTTAAATACGCATGTAATCATAATCATCTTCTGCTCAGAGAGAAGCGTTTCAGGTTTCAATGTGAGTTTTGTTATTCCGGATTCCCAGCGCGAGAGGTTCTCCCCCACCGTTTCTGATCGTATCCGTTCTATCAGGGATTACATTATTCTCGCGGACAACGCACGTTTTACTAGTTACGGGTGAAACGGAAAGGAGTAGTTTGGGACTGAGGAGGATATAAGAGTCACACACGCCACCGTATATAGTTGATAAGATCAACGTGTGAAAACGTACGTCTCTAGCACAACACTACTGTTTCAACCATTGCGTTATAGGAGTGTGTGCGACCTCAAAAATCGGTGCACATAAAAAAAGCTACCGAACGAAGGCGACATCCCAGGCGTGTGCGCTAAGTCAGCACTACGCCTCACCGCGGCAGGGCTCTTGAAACTGTAGACAAAGAAAATCGGGGCTGTCTTCCCCGGTTACTTGACGAGTACGGAACTCTCCGCGATGAGCCCAGCGCGAGTTTTATAAACTATTGGTGCCGATCCGAACGTACTAACATAATGTCATACATCGAACAAGCGCGTACTGCCAAGAATTTTGTCCAAAATTCTTGGCAGATACATAGATACATACACAATATATATCCAGTGCTTTCCTTGGCTAACTCCTTGTCCCCGGCGATTGAGTGGGTATCCAGGAAACTAGTAAGGCGTGGGAACTCTCCGGCAAAGGCCATTAGCCTGCCGGAAGACCGGCCAGGAACCGAATAATATTCAGGTTCCGGGATACAAATCCTACTACTTACAGTGTGATATGCTTTCTATACAGGGTGCTTAATTTTAAAGCGCAACAGCTAAAATTCCTAATGAAATATTCAACATTTATTGCAAATATACCTACACAAAATCAACAGAAATAGATGTAAACATTTTCTGTTCACGTCCAATTCAGCTGTATAACGTTCAACGTTCATTTCACAACCGTCTGAGAGTGTTCTGCTGAACGAGATCTGACATTCTGGAACATATGATTAGACATACATCAGCTCTGTATATTAATTAGTCTTTTCTTTCATTCAACTAGTACATTTTTGCCAAGTTACTGATTAAATAGGAAGGCAACTACTTGAACAGAAAATGTTCTATTCTTGATGTTCTACTTGAATATTCTATTCTTGAAAATCTTCTACTTCAATAGAAAATTTCTATTAGAAAAGGTTATTTTTGAACAACTGCAACAGATCGTTATTTATTCAACGATTCTCTAGTTAATAATCCATCATGATTTGCATGCTAAGAATGCTTAGGTATTTCAGCTGTTGCGCTGAAAATGAATACCATCAAGATAACACTGCAGTTTCATTTTCAGGCGCAAAACTGTTTCTTTTTACGGTTGCATCGAACAATGAAACACCCTGTATACATATAAACATACAGCCGTTGATAGATGTCAAGAAAATGAAGAACTACTTGCAAGTAGCACGTTGATTTATTTTAGAAACGTCATGTTGAGTAGCGAGGCGCCATACTTGAATGAGGCAACCCCACTTCGGTGGTCCACAGGGTCCATTGAGGGTCGATCTCTGGTAGATGTCCACCTACGTCCCCGAAAAAGATAGGTAGTCTCGGTAATTGTGTTTACTGTCATTTTCTCTGTATACCCATTCGATACCGTTCTACCATCCTTGACTCTATGCGGACTGTCACAAGGACAAAGTGAGGCACAATATCGCACACAAAATATTTTTGTTGTGGACGGGCAATGTTCGTCCGATAGAATTTCGCATTTCCTCAGGATAAATGTAGCGCCTTTTAGAACACTCCCTTAGGTTTTCAACTTAAAACACCGTGTAGTATGCACCAGACGTGCGCAGTGACGTCAGAAGGGAAGGATGCTGAAAGTTCCAAAAGGGCGGACGAGAATGAAATAAAACTGGAAAAACTGTTCACTGAAACCCCCCTCCCCCCTCTGCCCCTCTGACGTAGAAAGGCGGCCAGCAACGATAGTCCTCATCAGTGTGACAGAGTGTGACAGTGGTGGTGGACCCTCGAGAGTCCCCCTCCTAGACCAGCGAGATTATCACCGGTTAAGAAGGGATAGCGATTAGGCTTCTGCCCAGCGACCCCGTCTCCACCGGACCAAAAAGCTACTCGAGAACAGCCACACTGTTACACTCCTCCCCACATGACATACTTTTGGGTAGCAGAAGTATGAGTTGCTCGGTTGATCTCGAGGAGTGAACACGTCTTCTGTGTTGTGTTATCTACTTATTTCGCTATCTTTATTCATTGGATTTTCCGTCTCTCTTTGTCTCGCCGATTCCCTCCTTATCGCTTGGCTCGACGGTGCCGTCTATCTATTTCGACGCGTGCCGCGACCTTATCCGACCTTATCTCGACTATCTCGTTCATCTCGTCTATCTCGACCTTATCCGCTGGTTCATTGCTTGGCGTTGAGTCCGCACTTATCTGCCGCTGTGTTGTTTTATCAGCATGGATTGTGCAAAATGCGCGCGAGATCTTCACTCACCGAAAAAAACAGCCAAATGTGCGAAATGTCGAGCGTCTTACCACCCTTCATGTACGCGTCTAAAAACAGTAGAGAATTTTAAAAAACTAAGGAAGGAGGCAAAAGACAAATGGGAGTGTGATAGGTGTAAGGGAGTCAAGGAGTCTTCTGAGGATGATACTGGGGACTCTGATGCGGGGGACGAGGAGGAGACCGTCGCGTCGAGTAGCGCGGCGGAGCGTGCAATTTTGGATGTGAATCGGAAACTTGACAAACTGTCGTCAATAGCTGGGGACATGAAAGATCTCAAGGAATCGGTCGGATTTATGAGTGCTCAGTTTGACAAGTTTGTAGAAGATATTTCCCAACTGAAAACCACCGTCAATGATCTGTCAAAGGAAAACAGTGACTTGAAAGCCGTCGTCGGAGAACTCCAGCAGAAGGTTGATTATCTGGAACAGGACTCTAGGGTTTCCAACGTCGAGGTGCATGGTGTCCCTGAGACAGGCGGTGAGGTCTGCGCCGATATCATACGGGAAGTATCCAATGTTCTTAAGGTGGATTGTGGCACCATTACCAGGGCTTTCCGGGTTGGCCCTGTTCGGAAGGATCGTCCGCGCAAAATTCTGGCGGTGCTGAAATCATCCGGTGACCGAGAAAACTTGATTCGTGCTGCAAAGGCTGATAAAAGCCTCACAGCACACATGCTGTACAAGGATTGGCCAAAGGAACGTGTGTATGTGAATGAGAACCTCACAGCTTATCGCGCGGAGCTACTTCGCCGGGCCAAGGCTGGAGCCAAGGATAGAGGGCTGAAGTATGTCTGGCTGAAAAACTTTGTTGTTCATGTCAGGAAGGCAGAGGGTGAAAGTGTCAAAATCATCAAGTCTTTTGAGGACATTGACCGTATGTAACTCTACTTTGCTTTGCTATTTTAGGAACAGACTAATCAGTACTAGTGATAATTCTCGTTGTTTATGGATAGTCAAATACATGATGTCGATAACTTTGCACTGGTTGATGAAAGGGAATGTAATGATATTGAAGAGCTAAATTGTGTAATAGGAAGTCAAAATAATTTCACTGTCATTAATATGAACATCCGTAGCATATATAAAAATTTCGATGAGTTCGTTCTTAACTTAAATTTCTGTAAAACTCAGTTTCAGGCTATAGTATTGACTGAGTGTTGGAATGCAGATAGCGATATAGTATGCAAACTCCCTCAGTATAATGCATACTGTACTACTGACTATGTCAATCAAAATGCTGGAGTTGTTGTTTTCCTTCATGAAAATTGTAAAAATGTTAAGTACAAAGAATTACAGTTAATTAGGTCTACCAGTTTGTTTATAGAGTTTGAATGGTTTGGAAGTTTGATGCGTATGTTAGCTATATATCGTTGTCAGGACGTTTCCGTCTCTGAATCTTATGAATTTATCGGTCAATTGGGGCGGGAAATTGATAAAATAGTGGGAAATAGTGCCCATAATATTGTTGTACTAGGTGATTTAAACATCAATATTAACAATAACTCATCTGACAGTCTCAGCATCGACTATTTGAACATGCTAGCAGAGAGGGGGCTTGTATCGTGTGTAAATGGATTCACCAGAGTACTAGGAGATAGCAAGTCTACTATTGATCATATATTTTATAGAGGTAGTATGCAGGAGGCTCCACTATCTATTGTATGGAAAACTTCGATTACAGATCATTATGCGACAATCCTCCTCCCTAAACTAAAACAACGGAAATACAAAAATAATCTAATTAACAATAGTATTTCGGGTAAACTTGATTTTGAGTTGCTCGGACAAAAACTAGAATCAGAAAATTGGTGCAGCGTTTATGAGGCTGAGGACATCGACGTTGCGGCTGAACAGTTTCAAACTATTTTGACGTCCCTAATAAATGAATCACAAGTGATGACTTGTAAGCGCTCGCATAAACACACTCGTCTGAAGCCATGGATGACCGCAGGGTTGTTGAAATCAGTTAGGCACAAAGAAAATCTTAGTAAGAGATTATGTAGACAACCCTTTAATACTTCTTTGAAAATTGAAATGTCCCGGTACAAGAATAGATTGGATAAGTTGATTAAATACGTGAAGAATAGTTATTATAGAAAAGGTATTCAAAAGGCAGGTCGAAATACGAAGGAAGTCTGGAAACTGATCAATGAGAGTGTTGGCAGAGTTAGAAGCTCTAAAGAAGTCACTTCGGTGAAGGTAACTGATATAGTCCTGAGAACGGACACAGATCCTAAGGGGGTGGCTAACGCGCTGAATGATCACTTTTCAACGGTAGGGGAGAATATAGCCAAAACCGTTACAAACAAGGAAATTCGTTCAGTTGATTCCAAAATGTATCAATACTCAGAATCGTTTCTAGAAGTGTCAGAGGTAGATGTCAAGAAGGTGATCGCCGGTTTGAGAGGTGGATCTAGCCCTGGTATGGACAAGTTTAATGTGGAAATATTTAAAAAGTATAAAGAACTCCTCGCGCCTCCTCTTACGTTCATTATAAATTACAGCTTTCGTGTAAACTGCTTCCCAACTGCCTATAAAAAAGCTTTACTGATCCCTATCTTTAAAAAAGGTGACCCTGAGGATATGGGCAACTACAGGCCTATTTCTCTCCTGTCAATTATTGCTAAAATAATAGAAAGGTTGGCTAAAAAGTTTTTTGTCAATTACTTGGAAGTAAACGGAAAAATAAATGATAGACAATTCGGATTTCGTAAAGGTAGAAGTACGGATGACGCGATAAGCTATTTGGTCCAAAAGGTTGTGACTTCGCTGGATGCTGGGGAGAGGGTGCTTTCCATTTGCATGGATATGGCTAAAGCGTTTGATACGGTCCCTCATCCCAAACTACTCACAGCAGTTGAACAGACAGGTATCAGTCTAGGATTTGTCAAATGGACAGCGAGTTACCTTGAGGGTAGACGCCATGTAACGAAGGTTGGTGATACCATTAGTGATGAAAGACCATGTATTTGTGGCATCCCTCAGGGAACTGTGCTGGGGCCAATTTACTTTATTGTTTTTCTGAATGGGCTTCTGGAGGAGCGGATGGATGGAGTAGTGTTTTCGTTCGCGGATGATACTGCAATTATAGTCGTTGATAAAACCTGGGAGCTAGTGACTGGGAAGGCTGAGGACTGCCTCACGAAGACTATCTCCTACCTGGGTGATATGGGAATGATGGTTAATTTTGCGAAGACAAATTTCATCGCTTTTTCTCTTAGAGAGAACGATATTCCTCGTATCTGTACCATTAAATGCCACAGCACGACTTGCGAACGGTTAGGCTGTGCCTGCCCTGAAATAAGTCAAGTATCGGCCACCCGTTATTTAGGGGTGGAAATCGACCAATGCTTGAAGTGGGACAGGCATATTAGGACGCTAGTGACGAGACTGCGTAAATTGGTTTATATATGTCGGGAGATGAGGAATTTCCTCTCTAGGGAGGCCATAAGAATGTTTTACTTTGCCCTAGTGCAACCTCTTATGACATATGGGATCTCTGGCTGGGGAGGTAGTGGTACAGGTCTCCTGGATTCTGTTTCAGTGGCGCAAAAACTACTATTGAAAGTCTTGCTTAAAAAAAGTATAAGATACCCTTCAGCTGAATTGTTTAGGCAAGTGCAAGTCCTTCCTCTCCGACATTTGATGAATAAAATTATGATAATTAGAATACACAAATCTGTGCGTAGTAAGCAATTGTCATACCTGGAAGATGGTGTCACTAGAGCACGGAAGCAAGGCTTCATAAAATTACCCTTTCGGAAAACGTATCGTGGCCAGCTAGCTCATGACTATAGAGGTGTAAAACTTTACAATGCCTTGCCTGACAACCTACGCTCAATCTCTTCGCTATCTGTATTTAAAAAAGACCTCAAGAAGCTTTATAATCAGCAATATCTTACTTGATAAGAAGTGAACTTTTGGTTTTTGTTTATTTTTTTTTTCCTTTGTCAGGAACAGCTAAAGTATTTTTGTTGTAATTTAACATACATGTACCCAATTGTGATGTAAATTGTTATTGCAACTCCTCCTCACAGCACAAGTCCTAGACTTACGGTGGGGAGTAGCATTTGTATTATACATTACTCCTGTTTTATTCTGTACATTTTCTCAAATAAATGCATATTAAAAAAAAAAAAAAAAAAAAAAAAAAAGTAGCATGAAGTTCTGGTTCAGGAAACGGCATCTGAACAACTTCAAGGTGACAAACCTCCATCGTAATGGTACTACCTCAATAATATTTACTGGCGGAGAACAAAGCTCTTACATACGCGTATTGGCGGAAAATGTTGTCCGAGGATGTTGTCCAGAGAATTCTGCTCATCTGGGCAACCTCTAGGTGATCAACCTCCATCGTTAGGATGGAACAACTATTGGGACTTGTAAATTGGGCCATGACATCAATCGCCTTCAAATTCTCAGTATATTTTAATTATACTGACACTCTAAGGGGGAAAAGGAGTGGGGAAACCAATAGATGTATGTATTATCAAAGGGATAGGTTGTTAATAAAGGAATCCTTCTGGGAAACCTTTGGGCTTATCCTTCTGGTAAGCCCACAAAAAGTGGAAGGAGTATGGTGAACTGCTCAGAGCATACTACCAAACCATGCTCTGCTACCATCTGACAGAGCGTGACAGTAGTGCTGGACCCTCGAGAGTCCCCCTCCTAGACCGGCGAGATTATCACCGGTTAAGAAGGGATATCGATTAGGCTTCTGCCCATCGACCCCGTCTCCAGCAGACCAAAAAACTAATCGAGAACAGCCACACTGTTACATCAGTAAAATCAATCGCATCTTTCTAGTTCATAAAAACATGAGTTTGAACCACCTTTAGTATCGGAAAATTGGTCGTATCCGAAGTCATCCTGCCGTTTGCCAAAACGACCCTGTGTAACCCCGTAGGTACCTACTTTGTAGCTGGTAACGAAATTTGTAACTCAGTAACTCGTAACCAAGGTCAGATATTGTCTATATGTATCGACTGTAGATACTGTAACATGTAGGGATGTAATCAGAACGGTCTGAAACGGAAAATAAACGAAACAATTTTCAAGAATTCATGCAGCAACTAAAATGTTGAACCCATTGCAATAGAGTAGGTACTTTTCCTTCGAAAACTCACTAAAACCCCCCTTAACCTTCAACACACCCATAATTATACAGGTACTGAAAAAGTACCTACTCAATAATCGACGTGGTATGCATCGATATATTTTCTATCATACTGGGAGACGATTACGCTTGCGGTTTTTCCAACGGATCTGGACCTTCTCGCGGAGGTCTAAAAAGCGGGATTTATCGTTATGCAAGAGATTTAAAAAAACGTAATGAATAGATTATGATGAAAAAAATGCAAGGGTAATATGGATACTTTAACCAGTAGACCGAACTCGAAAACGAAATACTGTTGGGATATTTTCTGATAAAACTTTGGAGTGGTTAGATCTCTGGTTCATCCCTGGATGGGTATCATCATTACGTGATTTCATTACATGATTATTTAGTGCATTCAAGATAGATTTTTACCTGATTTAATTATTCACAATATTGTGATATGGTTGTCTGATTTTTTTCGATTATTCCACGAAAACCTATTTTGATGGCTAGGGAGTAAAATTCAACCTACTCATTCTACAGAAGAATCCTTGCAGCCAATAACTTTTTCTAAATTTTGTTAGAAAGAAATACATAATGAACCTTTGACGCAAACATCATTATGCTGGGGCGAATTCTCAGCAACCAGGGTTCTGAATGAATATAATGTTACGCTGAGTAGTTGTTAGGGGTATTATGCTTCACAGGGGCAAATGAAAGACCTCCGACGAGTAATTGGTACCAGCGAACCGCTGAATTCAACGGAAAATTATAACGATCCCTTTGCGTGTAGACTGGAACTTGAAATTATGGTTGGAAAAGTCTAGGAGCTGAGAGGGATTCCAATATCGATTAAAAACTTCATACTTCTTACGCACTGTCACCATTATCGTGGTTTGTGAAAGTTAGCTATCGTCTTACGGTGTTAAATTTGTGGACATCCTCACAGTTATAACTACAAAACATTTAGGACGTCATAACTACAACGCACGTTCAGTTATAAGAACAATACTTTTAGTTATTATTTCTGGTAAACACGAACTATTTGGAATTCCGTCGAGCCTTCAAGGGAGGCAAGCTGGGATGCTTCAATGCCCAGTTAGTATCATATTGAACCTGAGTTTCTTTGAGGAAGTTTATTCAAAAACAACTTTTTACTAACTCTCGTCCGACTTTGCCCTGGTTAGGAATGATCCATTTATATGAACTACAATTATCTTCCAAGATTGATCTTAGTACTCTACAAATATCGGAAACACACTATAATTAACGAGTGATGTTGTGAGGAAGCTATACCTACTGCCCACCGACTTGGCAGACTGTCCTGGTCTACCACGAGACAAAATTATATTTTACATGGACCCAAGTACAGAATCTCATCCTGGGAATTCCTGCGGCCTTCATTTTATTGTTAGGAGCCAGATACTACTAACAGAAAGACGTGAATACGTTACACAATAGGTAAATTGATTTTTGTATAAGATGACTCGACTCTCCACTCACCGAAAAAATACTAAATAAATAAATTTATTGATTCTAGAAACATTTGGGTATTTTCTCCTCCATTAGAACCTAAAAACGTTGAACCCAATTAGCTTAATCGAATATTTACTCACAAACCTAGTAGAAAATTAACATACTCTTGTTGGTTATCAAGATTTCTGATATTATATTAACTTACCTGAAAATTAATAAATAAAAGATACATTAGAAAGCCAGAAAAAGTTGACATTAGTTGTACTACTATAACACAATAAGCCTCCCTTGGGTTAATGGGTAAAGCTCATCTTCATAACATTACACTGTTCAAACATCAATAAGTAAATAAATAATACTAGAAAGTATTTTTCCTGTGTACTCTCCCCTTCAAGCTGTCTGTAAAGCATCAGTAGACAGGAAGTGGAAGGGCGAGTAGAAATTCAAGTTGATGAATGAATAAAAGAGCGAAGAAAGATCCAGACGCCAAATAACTCTGGAAGATGTGAATAGAGAGAAATATCCTGCAGATCTCAGATGGGGATCTCAAATAATGAGATCCACGAAGGAGGGAAGCGTGCAGTTTTGCGCTGGAGGGAACGAAGATGAGATAGAAGCAAGTGAACAGTGAACTCTCTCCAATGCCTTGACGTCAGCCCGTTCGCTCTCATAGAGCGGCCGCGTGAACGGCTGCTGAGCTAGTCCTATCCCCTTTATTTGAGCCTGGTGGATGCCAGAAAAGATTGCCTGTCAGCAGAACCGGTGCACAATCCTGAAGACCTTTCTACCCACCGTTTCAGTGAAAAATTGCGAAAAACATACTCCATATATATAGAAACTATAACAAAAAGCGCTGGTACCAATTTCAACACAAAGCTACGATTGTGATCTATGTAATGTCTCGAGTCACCATTCATTCATGACGGTTGCACATCAATTTTAGGTGATTGCAAGCTATTTTTACGGATTACTTTAGCGAGCATTAATATGACCCACTTTTGTTTATTATTTTCAACAATGAACCTTTGGAATCGAGCACATTTCTCCCCCCCCCCCCCCACCAAATTCTAATTTTGATGTATTCCGTTTCAAGGTACGTAGAATCCAAAAATTTAATAAACAAATTTCTGTCCGTTCGCTGAACGCCGTACTTCGCTCTTTCCTTAGTTACCATGAACCAAAATTAATTAAATTTGGTTTTTAGGCCCCGTTTGGAGTCTAGTTGGTTCGCGAAGGTCGGCGTTACTATCAGCCATCTCTAAGGGGTGAAAAATAGGGGATGGAATTTTCAGAACGCCATAGCTCTCGAGAACTTGCAACAGAAGGATATGGTTTTTTTTTAACGTGTTTAAATTGATCCCCGACTTGAGAATTTTTTGAGACCACCCGGATCATTGTACGCCTGTTCGTTTGCACCGAAAAGCTTCGTCAACATGATCGTGAATGAAACGGTATACATCCAGCCCAGCTATATCACTGCTAGGTGACAGCTGACTATACTCACGCATGGCTTAATGAAGTCGAGTTGGTTGTTCTGTGATATCATTTCATTTGAAGAATGATTATTATTTTGGATTTTGTTGATAGATACTTCCGTAATGATATATTTCTTGATTCCACCGCATATTTATGAAATGTGATTGCCCGGCTGGCTCCAGTACTCGATTTAGTGCTTTCCGGGGGGGGGGGGGGATTAAGGGAACTGACGACAGAAAACAGTGATCTACGCAGAAGGGACATCTATACAGGTTAATAATAAACCTTTGTGTAATAATTTACAGCGTTTTGTTTTTGAAAATTGCTCACCTCCGCTCATTCTTTCTTTGGTATTATCAAACATTTTGTCAAAGCGAAGGTCAGATATATCGTTTGGATTGACGGTCAGACCCGATTCAGCGAAAAATATTCATTTCACCGATCGCTTCGACATTCTTTGTGCCCCAGTTACAAAGGGCGCTGACCCAGGAGCTCATTGCGTCCTCGGCCACACGCGCCTGTGTTCACGCATTATGATTGGTGGAAAAACAATACCCCACCAATCGAAGAATAAAACGTAGAGCAGGAAAGACAGGAAAAGCAGGTCGTTGAGTTCAGGAACCCGAACGAGAAGCATCCTTCGAGCCACGGACCCATCGGAGTGCCATCGGAAGAGGTACCTACTTATCTGCTGGCCCGGTCCCTGGTACTACACTGGCAGAGCCAGCCCACCATCCGACACCGGCACGACTGGGACTTAGCTCGTTTCCAGGTCGGAGGAGCAGGATCGAAGGTACGTGGACCACCCCAAGTAATCTCGTTCCCGTCCGTTCCGCGATCGTCGTACAGTCGGGCGTAACTCGGGTAATTTACGCACAATAGCCTTTGGGAGGAAGTAGGTAGGAATTAGGGAGTAGCGTATCATTAAGGCCTATTTAGATATCAATAAAATTTTCCCATTTATCACTGAATCCCGGCGCTGTGTGTCCTAAGTCCTAATACCATCAATTCTGCTCCCTTCAGGAGCCCAGCGTTGCCTGGCCCCCAACCCACCCAAGGTAGGTGGCGGCCGACAGGCAAAAGATAACCCAATATCAGGAATATTAGGGGCTCACATTGACACATAAATAAATAGAGGAACATAGGTAAATGAATACAGAAATAAAATCTGGTGGGATGTATGTAACGAATTTGCCCCAGAATAAAATCTGGGGATGGAATGCTCTGGAATCCGTTTCAGAGTGCTCTCAACGGATTTATAATTAAAATCATCTAAAATCTCATGTGCTAAAAAAGTAAGACCCATCTTAATAGCTCAATATTTTCTTTTGAAAATTCGTTACATATGAAGTGATTATCATAAAGCATGATTATACACAGATAAGGACTGCTGGTTTATAGACAGCGTGGACAATACGACTGGGATGTTAGCACCTAATATGAGCTCGTAGTCAATGTGTCTCGCCAGCTTGATTCTAAAAATCCATATGTGGGTTATGTACGAGGACCTCTCAGAGGCGGTGGAATAAAATACATTCATAAATAAATCATGAAATACATTCATGAATAATAAAATTCATAAATGAATTACTTCTGCCATTCATCAACTCCAGGGTTCCTCTATATTATCCTCTCCTGTACTAGAAAATTAGAGTACTCAGTATCTATACTGAGCACCGTTCCAGTTGGTCTTAGTGAAAACAGTGAACAAGAAGTAGATATTACAAATTCTCAGGGGCTTTCCGGATTAAGAGGATAACACATGGCGATAACTGACGAAACCGAAACGCGTTGAGGAAATGAAAACAGGTAAAAGGCACAACAAATCGAAGCCGGAATTACTGAGCCTACCAGTCACACCTAAGTCACTGTTAACGCTAGATTTCGCCAGTAGCCCGATCAGCTGACGGCGTTACAGTATCCATGAGCTCGATTTCTGGGAGGAAGTCAAGTGACTTCCTTGTGATGACGTATAAATTTCGCCTCCGGGACCCGGCCACCAAACACGCCAGGCGTCATAAACCAACCCATTTTGGTTTATTATTCTGTAAACAATAACCACCAATGTAATCGCTCAGCAAAAATTTGTATAACACCCACTCGAAATTTTTTCTTTTACGTTTAATGATGCGTAGATTCCAAAAATGCAATGTACGTCCGCCGTACCACGCATAACTATTTCATTTTCGGTCCAAAAAATTCTCTAGGTGATCAACGTCCATCGTTAGGAAGGAACAACTATTGGGACTCGTAAATTGGGCCATGGCATCAATCGTCTTCAAATTCTCAGTATATTTTAATTATATTGACACTCTAAAGGGTGGAAAGGGGTGGGGAAGCCAATAGCTGTATGTATTATCAAAGGGACAGGATGCTTGTAAAGGAATCCTTCTGGTGAGCCAACAAAAAGTGGATGGAGTATGGTGAACTGCTCAAAGCATACTACCAAACCATGCTCTGCTACCATGTGACCATGTGCTACCGTGTGACAGTGGTGGTGGACCCTCGAGAGTCCCCCTCCTAGACCAGCGAGATTATCACCGGTTAAGTACGCATGCGCAGTGGCTATACCAATTATCCGACCGACTTTCTCAAATTCATAGGGGACCATCTAGGGCCCAACCCTCATGATCCCTGTAAATTTCTGCAAAACAGGTTTTGAATTGAGTAAGTTATGCGTGTTTCAAGGATTTGCGGACAACTGACAGACAGACACCGAACCAGATTTGTTCAGAAAGCTCTAAAACGTAAAACGCGAGCGGAAATGTTGATTTTTGAGACAAAAAAATTTTTCCTTTCAAAAGTGAAAATAGAATTTCCGCTTCCTTGGTAGACTCGGAAGCAATAATAATGATTACGTAAATTTCGAGTCAATTATCAGCCATAATTGACCTAAATGAAATTCATCGAACCCGAGCAACTCTACACCTTTCAAATAAATGTAAATAAATTAAGTTTAAATGACTAACTTCAAAGGAAAGGGATTGAGAGGGATCAAGAATGCGCGAAATTACATTCTCCAGTTGAAGTACGCGGATCGCGAAGAGATTTCCATATGCAAAGGTTAGTGGCGCTTAGGGGTAGATACAATTTGTAATCGTTCTGTTAATAGTTGCTGATATTAAACCGAGTAAGGGAAGCGCTCAGAATGAAGTTGGAAGTTCGCATGGAAACTAATTTAAGTTTAAGTTCCCTCTGAAAGGATATTAATGCTCAGCGAGCATTCTAATGGGTGTGAACGGAGAAGCATATGTGCCGCCTGGCTAAATATTCCACCTTATGAGATATAGTTTAGACTGAAGGTAACAAATTTGTTTGAACCCCACGGGCAACCGTGCGGCTTATATTTGGGCACCCAACGGAGCATCAATGACGGGAGTGCAAGTTAGAGACTTGATTATGTATTAGACAGACAGAGTTACGGGGATCTTTTCATTTCCACCCCCAAAGCTAAGCCAAGCAAAGCGTGGAAAGTAGCTAAGTATTTTCCCGTTGAAAAGAGAGAGGTTGAAGCCATCGATCTGGCCATTTTGTTACTCTGAGGCCGTATCATCGATACATTAGTGACACCCGTTATCAGAAAACAACCGAAACCTATTTATTATGTACCTACTGACACAAGTTAGATTGGCCTGCGAGCGGTCTAACGCAGGAGTCGGTCTCACGGACAGGACGGGAAGGGTATGATATATATCGTCCAACGCCCGGTAACCCAACGCCGCGCAAGCTGCTCTAGTTCCTGCAACCTGCTGTAACTTTGATCACTTTCGAAACTGATCCTCAAACTCAACATCTCCGCGTTTATTCTGTGATGGAACGCTTGCTAGCGGATGGACTGTTACTCAAATATCCAATGGCATCTATGGAAATATCTACGCTATAGGATAGTGTACCGTACTGTGCCGGAGGTATCAAAAATTCAACAAATCTATTGATTTATGTTCAATAGCTGGTGAGCATATGAGCGAATTTTCGAGGAAAATTTAGTTCCAAAGAGGTACCAAATGAATTTCAAAAAAGTCGGATTGTAACTATCATCTGCGCATGCGTCAACGCTGAATCCATCTAACTCGGATGATAACTCTTTCAATCAACCGATTAGGATGGCGACGAAGCTATATGCTACATCTTGCTTCCAACGTTCCGACCTTCGCTGCGAGATCCTAATCGTGATAGTTGTGTGCCGAAATGACACATTGCATCTGTTTCTCCTTACGAAGTAGACCAAAATATGGCGGATGAAAACAAAACAAACGATTAGGATCTCTCAGCAAAGGCTGAAACATTGGGAGAATACAAAATACTAAACCAACTTAGGCGCTCATAGTCAACCTTGACAGGATACACAAAACGTAGTTCTGACATCATCAAGATGCCAGAGATAATCATATCAAAGCCACACACTTGTTACAACTGTATAGTTTATGTACATCATAACTTCTTTTACAATTCGGAAACTTTTTTCGTTAAAATAGTTCCTTTCGGGCCCCAACGCAACACACTGACTTGGTGAGTCACAACGAGATCCAATGTCACAACAGTAATGATTCCCCCCCCCCCCCCCCCCCCCAAAAATGTTCAAATTCAAGTTTTTTGGGGTTAGAATAACTCGGGAATTGTTTCATTTCCTCCTTCTGGACTTCAACTGCGGCGTCGCGCAGCTCGTCTTTCTCCTCGTTTATTTGGTTAATTCGTAGGTATACATTACATAGGAGTGGTAAATGTAGAATTTGAGGGGGTACCACGGCACCACGATATGAAGAACTGTAGAAAATTATATTCCCCGCGACAGGCTGACAAAAGTGAGGTTTAGCTAGGATTCGTTACGTCTGAAGGGAGTCTATATTTCCCTAGAAGAGAAAGAGAAATTCGATTTACCTTAGAAAAAGGCCAATAGCGATAAACGCTAACAGTAAACAACTACTCGGAAACAATGGGGAAAAGAAGCAAAAGTATGGAAATGAATGGGGCGAAGGAGCCTTGCAAAATGACGACTTGAAGGGATTGGGCAACAAATGAATTATTCAATGCTCAGCCGTGCTCCTTCGGTTATCTCAACCGACCCTTCTCTTCAGAGTTCTCATCCTCGTCCAGTTTTTTGTGGGAGAGAGGGTCGGAAAAATACTCGAGTCCTACAAAACAAGGGCTTTCCCAAGGAATTACGATAAAAATTTACGCAACCTAAGAAATTTTCCGCGAATGGGGCTTGTGAAAATGTAAATTTTGACCGACTAGTGAGAACTGTCGACTGGACAATTTTAAATTGGAAGGTTGGAGAGACGGTAAAAATCTCAACCGAGCAGATGATTTGAGCAAGGGGTTTTACGTTGTATACCACATCCAGTGCCGTTTTATTAGTAGAACTCATTTCCTTATTCAGGTACTTCTTGAAATGTAAACAGCGTAATTTTCAGAATATGTAAGAAATGTTCGGAGTTCACGGAGAATCGTTAAAAAAAAACTTTTATTGATTTTCCACAAGGATATTTTGACTATTACAACATATAACTTCACAGATTTAATATATTTCACGAGAGACAACTAACCGTCTGGATCAGGTACGACAAGAGACTGCACCGAGCCTGGGGATGTCCGAGGCGAGGTGAGACTCGAGAGAGGGGCAAGCTGCTGTCGGCAGCATTTTATTATTTTAATTCCCTCGATCAAAGCGTATATAACTCCTCCCCCCTCCTTAAGATGAAAATGTGGGAGTAGCTAAATTTTCGAAAGTATAAAAATGAAATAATAGTTGGACATAAAACTTTTAGGTTTGTGTCACTGTTAGTTTTCTCTCATGCTTACACAATTGTAGTGTACAAAATAAACGCAACTATAATTAGATATAGAGTTAGGGTCCAGAAACTGGGTACAAAGTATTTGGTTAAGTTCAGCGGTTCTAGATGTTCTATTCGGTTGAGTTTTACATTTCTAAAATTTAGTTCCTTTAATGTGAGAGAAACATTTGCCATTTGAGAATCTTTAATTTCGAAATTTAAATTGGTGAGCAATTTCGGGTGGCCTAATGATTTACTCTCGGAGTGAAGGGGTTGTCCTTTGTAGAACACTTCATTATCAATCTCCGAAATCAGAAATATTCGTTTTAATTCTAATATTCCAGCGCCACGGCTACTATTAACTTCAATTTTGTCACCAAATGGGAAAACGGCTAAATGTTGGTTTGATTCTGGAATTCGTTCAATCCAATTGTTTTCAAAGTTAACCTTTACGAATTTACAATGTTCCGTGTTTTCAAAAGCAAGTATTTAAATCTCACATTTAGCATTCTGATTCGATATTAACTTCTTGGTACAATGTATTACACTTCCTACGTTACAATACCCGAGAGGGGTATTACTGAGGTGTTGAATTTAGATTAAAGTAGGTAGTTCACACTTGGAAATATTGAAACATACTCCGTTTGTCTAACAGTAGGTATCGGGCGTAAGTAATACAGAAAGTACTCTTCATTGTCTGCCAATGGTATGTTCAAGAAATAAACTATCTCACTATCGTGGATAGCACAAGTCACTTTGATTGTGGTTTCAATCTCTAGGATGTTTTCGTATTTGACTTCCAACGGTAATTTGGAGTTATAGTTGGTTGACAGTTTCTTTAACTCTTCAAATAGTTGGTGAGTCCTTATAATGCTAGGATGTAGTGTTCCTACTTTGCAAAAAGAGATTGAATTCTCAATATCTTGGAAAATCGTTAATATTAAATTGAACAATAATTGTTGATGGTTAAGTGTTTCCTTTATCGAATCAGACAAGGCTTTATTAGAGCTGGTTTTTATGAAGTTACTTATTTCCACTAATTTAGTTTTGATCTGTTCATTGTTAAAACGTATGCCTTCGATCGTAGAATTGAAATTTGCCATTAATTCTGAAATTACGGAGAATTGAGAATTCAATTGGTCTTGAGTGTTTAATTCCTTATTTTTAATGTTTGAAAACATAGTTCGCCATCAGAAGCATCTAGGTTGCCGGTGATAAACTTAATTACACTACCTAAACCATTTACTTAGCCCTCTTTTATTTCTACCATGATTAATATTTATGTGGGTAATTTTTTCTTTAATAATATTTACAGTATAGTTTATTATTTTACAATATTCATCAGTCTGTCTGATCTGGTAGTTGTTTACTTCAATTTTCTTTCGTAATTGTTCGTATTGGGAAGTTAGTAAGTAAAATTCGTCAATCAGTGCGTCTATCTTATAATGGTGTATCAGAGTATGTTGGGACGTAATCAGTCTAACCGGTCCAAGCAGTATGGGTAGTATTCCTTGGTTATTTGTTATATTCCTGATCTCGCAGGTTCCGAACGAGATGAAGAGGGACCTGGAACAGGTTCGGGGTGTGAACCGTCGGTAAGTGTTTCATTTGTCTGTGTGTCTGTCTGTTTACGCGGTCTTTTAATGTTGGAGATGCGGATCTTCTCTCTAGTGCTGTGATGGCGAGGTACTATTCTCACTGTTGCCCGGTTCGGATCTGTTGATTCTAACGTTTCTTTGAAATATTTATGTTTAGTCTTATCTTGAATTTGCTTTGTCTTTACAAATACTTCCTGCGGTAATTCGGGAGCATCTTCGCGATTCTTATTTCTATTGGAAACTATTTTCTCCTTCTGCACCTGAGTTCTATCTCGAATGGTTTGGTACATTAGTCTGACTTTATTTCGATGTTTGTCAATGAAGTTTGTCATTAAATGTTTTTCCAAGTCTGTGTCTAGCAAGGGGTCGTTCTCGACATGACCGTTTATAATCTCAAATGGTGTTAGTTTGGTGACAGAGTGAATGCTACTGTTGTAGGCAATGAGTGCGTAATGGACTTTGTTCTTGATGGACTCATTTTTGAATTCTTCTCTGTTCGAGAATATCCTGACATGCTCTATCAATGTCGAGTGGAATCTTTCGACTAGACCATTGGAGTTCGGATTTTGGGAACTGATATAATGTATTTTGACCTTGTGGACGTCTAAAAGTTCCTTGACAAGGGAGCTGTTGAATTCAGCGCCATTGTCAGCGACAATCATTTTCGGTACCCCGTGATGAGAAAAGAATTTTAGAAGGGCTCCCACAGTATCGAAGCTATTAGATGATTTCAAGAGGTAGGCTTGGGCATATTTGGAAAAAGAATCTATTATGGTGAGGAATTTAAATCTTTCAAGGGATAATTTATCTATGTGGAGTATTTCGAATGGCCTAGATGGAGTGGGAGTGATGTTCAATTTAGGCTTGATAGGATGTCTATCATATTTACATTCCAGGCATATTTCGCACTTGTTTATATAATTTTGAATAGTAATTTTCATAATGGGCCAGAAATATCTTCTCTTGAGTTTTTCGTATGTTTCAGCTATGCCTCGGTGGTTTGTTTTCCCGATATGCTCTAGCTGAATGTACTCTCTAATTGTATCAGGGTTGGAGACATCTTCTAATTTTTTGGAGCATTTAACAAAATTAATTTCTGAACACCTATTTAAAATTTCTGATCATTATCCTACTGAATTCTTCATAGTTGTCGCTTACAAAGAATAAGGAGTATTTCCTCTTTGGAACTACATATTTTTTACAAAATCAATTATATCTTCCTCTAGTTGGTTTTTCCTGAGTGTGATTGTTATCCGCGTCATTTTACTGAAGAGGTTTTCTATTTTGGGGTTCCCGCGTTCTTCTCTGTCGGCGACTATAATAATTACTTGATGCAAACCGTTGTTGACGGGTTTCTCTGAAATAGGAATCCCTAAGGTGGTATTACCTTCATAGTTTGAATGAATTGTTGGTGACATCGATGAAAATTCTAGCGAATCTGTGGCCATTGACTAGAGGGTGGATCGTTCACAACGTGATTCATTTCGCTCAAAATTTCGTTCATGATTGGATACTGTAAAATCTCGCTCATAATTGCATCTTGATCTATGTTCTCAACAGGTGTTCCGGGAGGTTCAGGAGATGTTTCGTTAGCGTTAATTTCGACTCGCGACAGCGCGTCTGCGTTCATGTTGGTAGAACCCTTTTTATATTGGATTTCATAATCGTATTGTTCCAATTTTAATCTCCATCTAAACAATTTCGAGCTGGGCTCTTTAAGAGAAAACAGCCATTGAAGGGGTTTGTGGTCAGTGAATATTTTAAATTTGCGTCCGAAAATATAGGGTCTGAAGTACTGAGTTGCCCATAAGCATGCTAGGCATTCCTTTTCTATTGTAGACAGGTTCCGTTCGCTATCGTTCAGCGTACGGCTGGCGTAGGCGATCGGCAGATCGGCGCCGTTTTGAACCTGGCTTACGACAGCGCTTAATGCTACGTTTGATGCGTCTGTAGTAAGGGGAAAAGGTTTCGAAAAGTCAGGGTACTGTAATATGGGATCGTTCGTTAGTAGGGTTTTACATTTTTCGAAGCACTCGATATATTTTGGGTCTTGGATGTTAATTATTGAGCCCTTTTTCAAACATTGGAAGGTTTAGTGATTTGGGCGAAATTCTTAATAAATTTTCTGGAATCCTTCAATTTCTTTAGGAGTTTTGGGTATAGGGTATTTTGTAATCACTTCCGTTTTTTGGGGATTTGGTTTAACTCCCTCAGGTGTTATAAAATGGCCTAAATAGACGCATTCTTTCTTTAAAAATTCTGTCTTATCTAATTGAATTTTTAAATTAGCTTCAAGGAGTCTATCAAATACTTTCTTTAACCGGTCAATGTGTTCTTGTAGGCTGGTGTTGTAGATTATTACATCGTCAATAAAAACTGTGCATATTTCATTCTGAAGTCCCCGTAAAACATTGTCCATAAGACGTTGGAAAGTGGGAGGCGCATTCTTCAGTCCAAAAGGCATTCGGGTAAATTCCCAATGTCCATTTTCTGAAGAAAATGCCGTTTTGGGGATGCTATTTGGGTTCATTTGGATTTGGTGGAGCCCGCTTTTAAGGTCTAAACAAGTAAAGTAAGTGCATCTTCCAAGTTTGTCTAATAAGTCACGTATGTTCGGAAGTGGATACTTTTCGTCGATCGTCTTTGAATTAAGGCCCCGATAATCTATAACAAGTCGATATTTCTGTTTACCAGAGGCGTCTAGTTTTTTCGGAACTATCCAGAGTGGACTGTTCCACGGGCTAGAACTAGGCTGAATTATCCCCTGTTGGAGCATCTCGTTAATTTGACTATCGATTTCGCTTTTGTACACTTCCGGGTAACGGTAGTTTCGTGTGTAAACGGGAATTTCGTCTGACGTCCGTATTTCGTGATGTACCTTGTTGGTGAATGTTCCCCTGAGCGTTTCCCTCACAATGAAACAAGTCTTTGTACTGGTGTAGGTAATAGGTTCAGAATTTGTATTTTTTCTTCTAAGTTCATGTGATCCGTTCGTATGTTAGTGGGGTCAAATTTATACCTTTCGGTGTCAAAGTAATTTAGATTTGGGCTTTGTATGTCTTCTAAAGGGGGAATTTCTTCTACCACAATTGGTTCGGTTAGTTTTAATTCACATTCCGAGTCACTGTTATTCAAAATTCCTACGTAACATTCATCGTTATTAATCTGGACTAAGCATTCAGGAATTTCTAGTGGTCCTTGCTTAAAGTATGAAATTGTACCTTCACTTTTGTTTGAGTTTTTCACTACCGGAATTTTAATTTGTGAAATAGCTCTGGGCTGGATTTTCTGTTCATAAATTACGTTTGTTGTATTCTCAGTTGTTGGCGTTTTATCGTACTCAAAGTATCGTAAGGGTATTTCAGTTTTTTCTGTAATGAGTCTGTTTGTTGAAAAGTCAATTTGTGCGCCTAACAATTTTAAACTATCCATACCTAAAAGAAAACCGAAGTACTTGTGAAATCTAAAAATGTTAAACGGGATGTTCAAATTTCGAATTTTAAACAGTTCTCCACATGGTATCCTCACACTATGGTTTCCGCGGGAGACACCGTGTGCAGTTCTGACTTCAAATTGCTCTGGTATGAGTTTTTGGTTAAAATAATTTTTGACTACTGTGGGGTGTACGAAACTAAATGTGCTACCTGTATCTAAAAGTATTCGGATTCCGAAGTTAGGAAGAACAATGTATGGTACTGGATGTTTGGTTGTATTTAGGTGCATTAAGTCGACTCTTGGTGGGTCGACTGATCCTGCTCTAAAAAATAGTCATCTTCGTAAATAACATCTTCTTCAGGTTCGGACTGAGTTACCTCTTCTTGATCACTATCCATTTCTACATTGTTGAGATTTGGGTTAGTGGTCTGCCAGGACATTGGCATCGGTTTATTTCGCTGGAATCCAGATGGTGCTTTTTGGTTTTGACCGGATTGAACATAGGAGTTGGGCTTGTACGTTTGATTATTCGGGTTTGGTTTAAATTGTGAAACTTGATTACTCGGGTTTGGTTTACCTATATTGTGGATTTTGATTATTTTGGTTTGTTTTGAATACCGTATTTCCTTGATTAGGTTTTACATTTTTATTGGGATTTTGGAAATTTTTCTGATTTGAATTATTTGTGCCCTGAGTGGGTTTTCCCGATTGTTTGAAAGCAGATTTCTGGTACGAAAGGATCTGATAGTCATTAGTCATGATTGACTGAGCTTCACCCAAAGATTTCGGTTGTCTTGTTCTCAATTGTCCACCTAACGGGTCTCTTAAATACAAAAGTAGCGTACGAAGTGCTAGGTTTTGGTAATGCACTACAAATACGTTTTGAGTGGTTAATGCCCTTTCGTGGTTCCTAAGGTATGCTACGATTATGTTCAATTTGTCCTTTACCCTATTCAAGAACTCGAATGGGCTCTCCTGTTCCCTATGTCTGAGGGACGTTAGTTCATGATTCAAAGTGTATATATCCCATTTGTCTGAGTATGTCTCTAGAAGAGCATTCCTTATTCCGTCGAAGTCTGTCAATGTCAGGTTGCTAATCATGTCAGAAGCCGGTCCTCGAATTTTTGATAGTATCGTTCTAAGTACTTCTTCGTTTTGGAAGTTCTCTTCGTCCTCTACGTCTGTAAAGCGATCAACTATCGTTTGGCATGTGTCTAGGAATGATCATAATTTCTCGGGTTTACGATCGAAAGTAGGGATCATGTCTGCATGTTTTTTCTTAAATTCGGGGAGGGTGTCCCTAGCATTAGTTAGGTTCATATTGCTCAATGCGGCTTGTACCTGTTGTTGGACCAAAAAGTTTATGTAGTTTGGATCCACTGTTGCTGAAAGCGAGGGTTGTTCAGGTTGCCCACTAACAGCTCCTGCTGCGTTAACTAAGTGTTCCATTTTACTTTCTTCGATTGTTTCTAGTTTTTCAAAAGGGTAGAACAATTGTCTGTGGATGAATTTTATTAGTGATTTCGGAATTTTGAAATCGAATTGTATGAGTGCTGTGATTACAATAAATACAAAAATATATAGGTGATCAGATAGATTAGCAATAAGCAAATAAAATATTCTTAACATAAGAATAAGAATAAGAATTAAATTGTTCGAGCCTTACGCCAGGTAACGGGTCGTATGAAACGTAAGTGTTCTCACAAGAATGAAAATAAAATCAATCGTCTTGGTTCCGCCAGTTAACGGGTGGTATGAACGGAATGTGGGAAAAAATTGAATTAATTAAAATTGTAGAGTTTCCGCCAGGTAACGGGTGGTATGAAACAGAAATTACTAGCAATTTAAGATGAGAATATAAGTTCAAATAGATTGTTCGAATCTTACACCAGGTAACGGGTGGTATGAAATGTAAGTTCTCCCAAAATTGAAATTAAAGATTAATATAGGTTGGATGCGAAGTGTCGTCTTCTTGAGAGGCGGAGTTACCTTTAGATGTTATCGGGGTACTTACAGCGTAGTAACGGTGATGGTCAGCGACATCGGTCTTCCAAGAGCTCACCAGATAAGCTAGCGCCAAGTTTCCGCTCGAAGGTCTGCTGCAGGTGGGTAGCTCACGCTCTCGATTTCTTGTTTTAATTACGAGGATACAAGTGGTCCTCGGGCAAGTCTCTCCTGCGACGATAACCAACGGAGTTACTGGTCTCTCGTGATTATTACGAAGTGTTCGTAATAGTCGTTGGTGTGAAGATGGGGTCGTGTAGTCGTTGATGGGTTGAACGTAGATCGTCTTCGTACAGAAAACTCGAAATATTTTGCGATCGGTTTTCGTTCGAAGTCCCAGAATTGGAGGTTCACGGAGAATCGTTAAAAAAAAAACTTTTATTGATTTTTTCACAAGGATATTTTGACTATTACAACATATAACTTCACAGATTTAATATATTTCACGAGAGACAACTAACTGTCTGGATCAGGTACGACAAGAGACTGCACCGAGCCTGGGGATGTCCGAGGCGAGGTGAGACTCGAGAGAGGGGCAAGCTGCTGACGGCAGCATTTTATTATTTTAATTCCCTCGATCAACGCGTATATAACTTGTATTTAATACAAATTTGTACTTCCTGTTCACCTTTTTCCTGTGAACTTACAGTTTTCGGAATCTAACTTGGAAAAGAGCCGAAAGTCTTGTACAGATTCTGAATTTGCTGTGGTATTGGGTGTTTTGGAGAGCAATAAATACAGAGATGCTGTCCAAATTTTAAATTTCGTATACAACCCCGCAGCATTCATTGTAAAGGGAAAAAAACATTCTCTCAAGGGTACCTATTTAACAACAACAAGTACGAAGACTACGGCTAATGGTAGACTGACTAAAGTTTATAGGAAGGAATAGATTTTTTTACACACGGTACATATACAGGTACACAAAGGTACATATAAACCGGATGATACTGGAACACTGGTGCCCATGGAGTGCCCAGTACATTTCAAAAAAGTATTCGAGTTATGTATTTTGCGTAAGCTACTACTTATTATGTTCTTCATGATTTTTTTTCGTAATTATTGATGTAAATAAGTTAAATATAAGAAACAATAGATATGAAACATAATAGCTAAAATCGCCAACAATTGATACGAATTCCCCAAAATCTTTACTGAATGGTGACTCAAGACAGAATAAGACTATTTCAATCATCAATAATATTTTTCATGTTAAAGGGAGTCGAATTTCAGTTTTTGGGGGGTCAAAAATCGCCGAAAGCCGTACAAAATTGCAGAAATTAACCAACTTAGAACATTGACTCATACTGTCATAGCTGGGTCAAAAACAAAAGCCCAAATTTACCGAATTGACCGGGAAGCACCCCTTCATTTTGTACCATTCCAAATAGGTACGAATCATTCTCGCCAAATGTCCAACTGAAAACAGAAGAAAGTGCTCAACACCT
Source organism: Leptopterna dolabrata (assembly GCA_954871275.1). Classification (NCBI taxonomy): domain Eukaryota; kingdom Metazoa; phylum Arthropoda; class Insecta; order Hemiptera; family Miridae; genus Leptopterna; species Leptopterna dolabrata. The sequence continues at coordinate 139,791,946 of OX940974.1, read as the reverse complement.
CGAAACTTATGAATCCTTGCGCATCGATTTTTTCCCACAAGAATCCGTTGGGAGTTTACGGATATCAATAATTTTTAATAGCATACGATATTTATTCAACCAGGGGATTTAAGCACTTTATTTGGCCAAAGCAGGTTATATGTCCGCAAAGCTTGAATTATTTCCTACAAAATAATTCAAGCTCCTTAATATAAAGTTTACGACAACAATAAAAATCGTCAGCTTCTAGGAATGAGTTTTACGATGTTATCGGCAACTTACTTTTTGAGCCAGTCAAGTTCAAATCTATTGTGGAGGACATGGGAAGGTATTGACAATTTTAATGAAGGAAATTATTCGTCCATGTCTATGCTTTTATTAAATTATTATTTTTATACAAATTACGGGCGACTAAAATACTGAAATAACGTTCGAGAAACCACCCCCCCCCCCCCGGATATATCCAATGATTTGAAATTCAGGGTTATAAAAGAAATTAAAAACGGGCGAAGCCCAATTACAAGGTGTCGTGGTTCCCCTCAAATCTCTACACACCACTTCTATGTAATATGGAAAGATTTAACCAAATAAACGAAGGGAACCACGAGCTGGGTGACGCCAAGGGGAAAATAGGAGAAGGGTCCCTTCCATAAACCGCCATCGCCCCTCAACGGTCATAACGGCAGACTGTGGACAGGTGGAAAGGGGCCTTTATAAACAGCCCGGCCAACCGACCAACCCTCGACTTGCGACTTCTGTCTCTCTCTCCCCCTCTCTCCGACCCTTCCTCGCACTTGCTGTGGTGAAAACCGCGGGGTATTCACTATCTTCCTCTCAGCGTCTGCTGTGGTGAAAACCGCGGGACGCCTCCTTTTCCTCTAACACCTGCTGTGGTGAAAACCGCGGGGTTTTAGCCTCCATCTTCCCGGTGTCTGCTGTGGTGAAAACCGCAGGACACCTCCCTTTACTCTAGTACCTGCTGTGGTGAAAACCGCGGGACACCTTCCTTTTCTCTAGTACCTGCTGTGGTGAAACCCGCGGGCTACTAGCCTCCACCTCCCAGGCGCCTGCTGTGGTGAAAACCGCGGGAAGCCACTACCTCTAGCGCCTGATGTGGTGAAAACCGCGGAGAGCTAACCTCCTCTCCAAACTAAAACCTGCTGAGGTGAAAACCGCGGGGCGTTAGCTACAGACTCCTACGGAGCAAATCCTTCCTCCAACCCTCATCCAGCTTCATCCTCATCCAACTCACCCGCCATGTCGTGAGCCGACCACACCAGCTCACGACACAAGGCATATGCAAGCAAAATACCTAGCGGTTCGGAGAGCAACTATGATGAGTAGAATAAATTGAAAAAAATAATACGAAAGAAGTACGTTACCTACCCACCGAAACTACTGCACAGATTTCGAGGAATCTTTTTTCAAATGAAAGAGGATCATCCCCGGTGGTGCCATACTAGTAAGTGGAGAAGTAGTACTGGGCCTCTACTAGGCTAGTTATACTCTTCGATTTCTAGTGCTCTGACAGACATTACACGACTAGACACAGAAAACAGCCTGCCAAAGACAGTGGATATGCACGAGGTATATAACTGGGCCTGTACCTATCAAGTCAGCACTGGGTCAGTATTGGCTTTGGCATAAAAAGTGTAGGTAGGTAGGTAACTAATTTAAGAAAAACGTAACTGAAAAACTTACTTCGAAAAACGCAATAAGAAGTATACAATAATTCATAAAAAACTTTTCGAAACTAATTAGAAAAAAATCTATTCACCTAAAAGCAATGGAAAAAAAGAAAAAAATTGATACCTACCTACTTCAAAATATCCCGTAGACCCGTAGAGTAATGCATGCGTTACAGTGCACGTCCGTTATGGTGTGCATAGATCACTCTCACTTATTGCAGATCGTCTGCAAGTATGTAATATGAGTAACTGATCTATGATGATGAATTCACTGCGAAATTTAATTACACAATTTCCTGACTAGTGACTCGATGAGAACAGGTTACGTACATTTTTGACCAAGAATATGGAGAATAAATTGACTGATTGAGCTAAGATTAGGTTGTTACATTAGGTTGTTACATTGTTACATCTTATATAGCTATGTCGTATGGCAGGTTCAAAAGTTGAGAATAAGGGCAGCGGACACAATATTTGCATAAAATCCTGCGTCCTCCCCCCCCCCTCACCTGTATAGAAATAAAGTTCTAAAATCCGGCGACGTAGTGCACAACCAGACTGAATCCTGCGTCGAACAAAAAACGAATACATAAATCGGTAGAGAATTAAGCCCTGGGCAGCGCACACAAGATTTTGTCGAAACCAACGTTTTTTGGCATTGATCCCCTTTCCACCCTCTATAAATACATTTCGAAATTCCAGCGGCGTAGTGCACGACTAGACAGTTTTCTGCATAGAACAAAAAAAGGACAACGCAAATCGGATGAGAATTGCGGCCTGGGCAGCGCACACAAGAGTTCTGTCTCACACACACACACACACACACACACACGGTTTTTCCCCATCGATTCAGGATGGTCTGAAACGGATTTGAATATGGTTCTCTTTATTCTCGGCTGAGCGTTTTCCTCTTCCGACCAGATCAAATAAATAAGAAAGCCTCTTCAAAATACTCAAATAATACTGAGGGACGTCCTAAAAAGATCTGTAAACAAACAATCGTGCCATTGTGTAAAAAGACTGTGTAAAAACTTGACACAATAACTCTTGCATTAAAAATTTGCATCGTACACATTTTCAAAAATGCGCGAACTTCATTTTGAACCAATTGCAACGAAGTGAACATTGAAAGAACATGACTGGGAAATTTCAATCAACTCCGGGGAAGATTAAGTGCTGCTAGTAGCAAACATGGTGTAAAGCCTAGTTGCCACGCAGGGGTGACGTGACAAGTATCGATGACGTCTGAGGTGCTCGCCTCACTTGTTGGGGAATGGGGGGGGGGGGGGGGGGGGGGGGGGGGGGGGTCCGACCGTAGATTTAACGACGTTTCATCGTAATAGCTCATGTAATATGACAATGTGATTTTATAGTGGCGGGTTAATCCCTACAAAACATCAGCCATTACCAATAAAAAATAATGACGCGAATGTTGACGGTCCTC